>CM051382.1:3899329-4452448 GCA_028015245.1 Cardamine occulta | reverse complement strand
TGTAATTTTTTTTGGTTTGGGCTTGAAGAAGAGTTTTTTCTTTGTCAACCATCTTTGGTGGCATCGTACCTGTTTTGGAGAAATTCCCGAGTCAAGAAATCTGGAATAAAATTTGTTTTACCTTTAATATATTCTATATCAAAATCAAAAATACTTAGTAATGCCTACCATCGGGCAAAATTTTGTTTTGAAGCAAGATTTTTAACATCCTTTTGTAAAACGTCTTTGGCACTTTTGCAATCAATTCTTAGTAAAAACTTTTGATTTAAAAAGTATTTTTTTTATTTTTATATATATAATATTTGTAAATGACTATTCCGATAATTTTCTGTTTATACTTCTTTTAATTTCATTTATTTGTTTTTCAAATATGAATATACATGTAAATAAGATATGTTAATCTTTTTTTAAGCTATTACTTATTTCTCTAATATTTTTGTATTTTATATATTTTTTCAAATTGATTTAGTACATTATTCTTTTTGCCATCTTTGATTAAGATATGTAACGTTTCCACAAATACAATAGTTTATAGAATTTTAATTTATTAGAACTTCCATTAGAACACCAAATCAAGAACCATCGTCATTTCTAATATTAAACAAAAAACCATTGAAGTGGCTACATTTACAGTAACTAACATGAACCAGCCTTTTTAGACTCTTCAAAGTTGAGGTTTGGGCTTAGTGGACTTCTAGATTAAGCATTTTGGGTGTTAATGTGAGTTCTTGGTGTCAATGCAGTGACACTTTCTGTATTTACCACTTTCTGGATATTAAATTTGTGACTTTCCTTGAAGCCTCCACCTTTAATAAACTGGTTGATCTATTTTAATCAATCATTAGTGATGGATGCAGTGATATTTGACTCTTCTTGGAAGCGGCCACTCTCAATAAACTAATAGAAATTGCAGTCTTGACTTTTAATTTATTGATGCAGTCAGGAAGGCACGATTGTATTTTTATTTCTCTCCGTCTCTTGTTTTGTTTCCTGCATCATCTTGGTAGTAATCTCGGTTTCTTTCTGAAAAGTTTGTACAAAATGATAAACTGGCTTGTGATTCCCTGGAATCAAATCTCGAGTTTTGTATGTGGCTGCTTTTTTAGCGATCGAAACTACATTCACATGATGAAGGCAAATCTCGACGCTCTGCAGAAAACTATGCAAGAACTTGAGAATAGACGAAATGATCTGTTAGGAAGAGTTGCCATTGAAGAAGATAGAGGTTTGCAACGGCTTGCTCAGGTCGAAGGATGGCTTTTAAGGGTAGAAACTGTTGGATCTCAAGTCAATGATCTGCTTGAGGCTGCATCAACTGAAACTGAAAGATTGTGTCTGTTTGGTTATTTTTCTAACGATTGCATAACAAGCTACAATTATGGTGTAGAAGTATTGAAGAGATTGGAAGAAGTTAAAGAACTTCTATCTAAAAAAGGAGATTTTGATGTGGTGGCAAAGAAAAGTCCTGTACCTAAGGCTGAGAAGATGCATATCCAAACCACTGTTGGTTTGGATACAATGGTTGAAATGGCATGGAACAGCCTCATGAACGATGAAAGAAGAATCTTGGGTCTTTATGGTATGGGGGGAGTTGGCAAAACCGCCCTCTTAACTCGTATCAACAACAAATTCGTTGAAGTGGAGAATGACTTTGATGTTGTGATATGGGTTAATGTCTCTAAAGACTTTCAGAATGAGGGCATTCAAGATCAGATTTTGGGAAGATTACTTGTTGACAAGGAATGGAAACAAGAAACAGAAAATGAGAAAGCCTCTGTCATAAAAAATAACCTTAAGAGAAAGAAATTTGTGTTGTTGTTGGATGATCTCTGGAGCAAAGTAGACCTGACCAAGATAGGAGTTCCAGCTCCAACTCAAGAAAATGGATCGAAGATAGTTCTCACCACTCGTTCAAAGGAAGTTTGCAACTACATGATAGCTGATGGCCAGATAAAAGTTGATTGTCTGTCATCAGATGAAGCATGGGAATTGTTTCGAATTGCTATTGGAGAAATCACATTAGAGTGCCATCAGGATATTCCCAAACTTGCAAAAACAATTGTTAAGAAATGTTGTGGTTTACCACTTGCAATCAATATCATTGGCGAAGCCATGGCACATAAAGAGGATGTACATGAATGGCGTCATGCGATTGATGTTCTGAATTCGGCTAGCCACGAGTTTCCAGGTATGGAAGAAAGAATTCTTCCCATTTTGAAGTTCAGTTATGATAGCTTAAAGGATAGTGAAGTCAAATCGTGCTTCCTATATTGTTCTTTGTTTCCTGAAGATTATGAAATAGAGAAGAAGAACTTGATAGAATACTGGATAGGCCAAGGATTTATAAATGGTAACAGATATGAAGATGGAGGTACCAACCAAGGTTATGGTATAATTGGGTTGTTGGTTCACATTTGTTGATTGATTGTGGACTCAAGACCAAAGTTAAAATGCATGATGTGATACGTGATATGGCTCTTTGGATAGAGTCTGGCTTCGGAAACCAGCAAGAAACAATTTATGTGAAATCTGGTGCACATGTACGTCTGATACCGAACGACATCAATTGGGAAATTGTGAGGCGGATGTCTTTAATGAGTACTCAGATTGAGGAGATATCTTTCAGTCCCAACTGCCCCAACCTTTCAACTCTGTTACTCCCAACTAACAAGTTGGTGGATATTTCAGCTGGATTCTTTCGGTTAATGCCACAACTTGTGGTCTTGGATCTTTCTATAAACTGGAGTCTTACTGGGTTGCCGGAAGAAATTTCTAACTTAGTTTCCTTGCAATATCTCAATTTATCATACACAGGGATAAAATCGTTACCAGTTGGTCTAAAGAAGTTGAGGAAACTAATCTACTTGAATCTTGAGTCCACTCTGGTAGTTGATAGTCTTGCTGGGATAGCAACAAACTTACCAAATCTGCAAGTCTTGAAATTATTTCATTCCTGTGTTTATGTTGATGACATATTAATGGAGGAACTACAACGCTTGGAGCACTTGAAGGTTTTAACTGTAACCATAGAGGATGCCATGAGTTTGGAAAGGATACAAGGAGTTGAACGATTGGCCAGAAGTATTCAAGGTTTATGCCTATATAATATGTCAGCACCTCTTGTAATATTAAACTCGCTAGCACTGGGAGGTCTCCAGTGCCTTGGAATTGTGTACTGCAACATATCTGAGATAAAGATAGATTGGAAAAGCAAAGAAACAAAGGAGCTTTCACCTATAAGTTCTTCAGGCTTCAACCACCTCTCCACTGTTTATATAAGGGATTCAAAAGGGCAAAAGGATTTGTCCTGGCTGTTATTTGCTCAAAATCTAAAGATGCTATTGGTGGGAGAGTCGTCAGAAATAGAAGAAATAATAAATAAGGAGAAAGGAATGAGTATTCATCGAGATAATGTTGTTCCCTTTGAGAACCTGGAACACCTTGAGCTACGCGGATTGGCTGAACTTACGGAAATCTGCTGGAATTATCCGAATCTTCCTAGCTGTAAAAGTTTCATTACCAATTGTCCAAAGCTACCCGAAGATATTGCTAATCTGTTTTTGGCTACTGATGAGTGATGATGATGAATGAATGGTCTCTCACGTAGACATGCAGGTTTGGAATAAAGCCACTAAATAAGTGGTCTCTCTCAGTCTCATTGCTCACTCGTTGTGTGACTGCATCCTTTCGTCTCTGTCAACACATGCTATTTTCCAAGACTCTATGTCGACATTTGGTAACTAGAGTTGGAGACGTAGGCTTTAAGTGAAGGAGAAAAAAAAAAAACTAAAATCGTTACAAACACTGATTTTTATTGAGGGTCAAAGAAAGAATTAAGACCCACGAACAAAAGAGGCTTCGATGTTAAAAAAAATTGTTTCTTTGTACACAATCAACTACTTATTTGATGTTTGCATTTGTGAGTCAGTCTCCTTGACCAATGTGGCTTGGTGTGTAGTAAACTATAACATATGTGTAATATGAGAATGTCTATAACTTCACAGTGTGATTGGTTGGTCTCCTTCAAGCTCTGATATAACAATCAATGAGTCTTCCATTTCTAGCAATAGAGGTTCTGTCTTTGGTACCGGATTGATTATCTGCAACAACCAAAAAAACAAGTTATCAATGTTAGTAAAGAGGAAGAGGTTAATGACTGTTGCAGAGTAATAAAACAGAGTACCTTTTTACCGCCTTTTATGTAGCCTATGGCAACTTCTCTCCTTAGCCAAGCTCGCTCTGAGAGCTCTGTGAATGAAGGGTTCTCACCCTTTTTCATGTACAGCTCAATGTCCTGTGTGTCTCAAAGCAAACCAAAGATTTTCAGACCCCAATGATTGTGAATTTTCTAAATGTTTTTCACAAAATATTTGAGAGAAGAGAGTGTTTTTTTGTTTTTAACCTTTACGTATATCTCGTCACCATCTGCGTCTAGAATGTCTTTCCACACCTCATTCAGTCCGCTGTTTTCAGCAACTGATTATAAAAAAAAGACTATTACTATTGTGTGGATTTGTGAGTAGATAAACAAGAAACAAAATCGAATAGATGATTTGTAACCTTGTGCGGTTACAAGGCTCATAACTTCTTCCGCTGCTATGAATGTTAAGGACGGCTTGATTCCTGTTATCTGTATGGTTTTATATAATATTTCAGCAACTTAACTCTAAAGAAGCTAACAGAAGAAGAAAAAATCAAAGCTTTTGAATACCTGCTTGCCGAGTTTTGAGTCGACGATTTCAGAGGCTAGATTTTGTACCTAAGGAAACAACAACAGTAAGTTGAAATTTTCAGCAAATCCAATGTCGTAGGATGCAATGAAAAGTCAGTAGATTACCTTAACTCCAAGCTTGCTGCAGATGCTTTCAGCAAGGAGAAGAGAGTAAGCGGATTGTTTATCTGCTCTTGATGGATCTAAAAGACATCATATTATTGGTTAATGTTATCAATATTTCCAAAGACGGAATCAAGAAGAACTAGTCGCGAATGCTTACCTCCAAGAAGCCAGTCTCGATCTGATATTGCAAGTATGGTCAGAGGAATATCTTCGCGGTTCCTATGTTTACTTTTCATATGCATTATTGTTTCTTTTAATGTTTCATAATTCAATGGATTCCCAACCTGTAGAAGACTGGAAAACATCAATCCACAATGACTCTGTATCTATCCTTGTTCATGTAACTGAAAATGAAATTTTACCTTATGTGAAACTTGGATATTCTTGATTTTGCCTGAACCTATACTATCGCCCACTCTTCTTCTATCCTCTAATGGTACATCTGATAGTATTTCCTGTATGCGAAGAAAATTATTAATAACTCATTCCGTGAGAGCCAACCAGAGAGAGATAATGGTATATGAGCATACCAATGAACTGCCTGGACCAAGATAATTATCAAACTCCTCAATCATATGCACAACATCTCCACGCCAACCTAGTAAAAGTATAGACTCTTTGGGTCCTTTGACAGAATCTGATCCCTGCGTAAGCCATAGAAATGAAAATCAGAGGTCTCAAAATTTCAGAAAGCCTAATATCATAGTACAAGGCATTGTGGGGGCAGTAGGGAGTCAGACCTTTGATAAGGACTTAGTAGGACGCATTATAATCTTCGCTAACCGTGATCTTTTTTTCTCAAACACTTGCTTCCGAGTAACAGTCTCATCTATTGTAATGTTCTCAGTTTTCATGTCTGTATATAAAAGTTGCTTCTTTTTCCAATTGAGAGGTGCAATAAACAATAGTTTGTCAGTTTCGATAAGCTTTTCGTTATCATTTGGGTGGAAATTTACTTTCCCATCTCGTAAAAGGCCACAGACCACAACCTGAAAGGAATGCATGTAGAGAATGAAATTAGATACAAAGAACAAAAAAATCGAATAACGAAAAAAATTTCTCACAAGATAGTCAACCGTACCTCCTGGAACCCCAGTCTTAGCTGTCGATACTTCATCCCAGCTAGATTGGGGAAGGTACAAAGATTAAATACATTTTCTGCAATGAGTAGAATTAATATTAATTAGTCTTGGATAGAAACTTAATACCAAAACATGAAATAAAAGTTTCAGACAGATAAGATGAAAGCACACCGTACTTGAGTAATTTAGTAGGTGCTTGTAGATCTTTATCAGATGCTTTTGACGTGAGCATTGGACAAACAATTTGGACGCAACATTTTCAACCGGTTCCACTTTCAGTCCCGAAATGGACTTGAGAAGATCATACGTATTAGGGCTTGCTACCTGCATTCATTTCCAGAAGCAAAGAACAGCCAGAAAGGAAAAAGATCAGCACTCTAAACAAAACAAAAAAAAAAACATTTACTGCACAATCTTCAGTTACCTAATTTACCTCTACAATGGTTGGGACAGATTCCATCTTTTGTATAGGTTGAAGAGCCAATACAGAAAGAAATGCGTCAGTATCAACTTCATACCTGAAACAATGTTTCACTTAATTGATTCCTCTTTTACAAAATACTGAGATTCCAGTTGATTGCAATCTCAGTTTCTTACCTATCACCTTTCGTAGGTAGTATGATAATGGCACGTGCCATACAGGCAGCAGCCCTCTCAAATGATTTTGTCAAGTTAAGAGGACAACTGCACTGGTAGAAACATGAAATCAGCACTGTAAATATATGCAATTCAACAAGATCATTAATTAATATGGCATGAACCTAAGCAGCTTTTCAGGTTCATTTCTTTGTAAGCAGAAGCGTGTCAACCACTTTACCTCTTTGTAAGGATGTCAATATGATTATAATCTCTGGCAAATGCCTCAGCTAGCTTGTCCATCTGCTTCCTTGGAGTATCAGACATAAGCAGAAGTCTCTGCTTCCTGAAAGCGTGTAACAAAGAAAACTAATCAACTAAATCTACATAAGCGGGGAAATGAATTGTAAGATATTTATAGAGAGACCAAATTACCTAGCTGTGGCGGTACCTAAGCGGACAGCATGCTCATGATAACTGTTGAGTTGCTTTAGTATGAAAGGCAGATGACTGTTTATTCCACAAATGATGATATGATCAGCTTCTAGGACTTGCATCTGTGCCCCTTCCCTCAGTTTTTGCATATTATACTGCCCAGACAAAGCAATTTAAGAGCTGCACCAATTAACAATCATTTCTCACCTGTAGTGTTTATCTTAAGAACTTACCCGAAATTGTTCTGTCATTGTGCTTAAAAGCCGAGAGTAAAACAATATTCCCCAAATGGCTAGGACAAATCCAATGACTCTTTCAATGCGTGTCTTTTGCTGCAGTTTTCAGTAAACGTATATACTTTTAGTTGCAAGAACTCCATAGAAAAATTGTGACGCTTGCAAGTTTTAATTGATCTACAATAATATCTTTAAATAAGTGAAGAAGCAAATCATGACCTTCAGATGAGTAGAAGAGGAAATGAGGCATGCCCACGCCTCCCAGAGGCATTCTTCCAAGGGTTTAGTGTCTTTCCTTCATAACAAGAAGTCAATAGCATAAGTAATAGCATAAGTAAGAAACTATACAATGGAAACTCATTAGGTTTAAAGTTTAAATTCATTTACAAGGTCTTTTTCTTTTCTACAATTGTATTTGTCAAACTAAAACCAAGAATTGTGTTCATCTTCCATTTATAGAGGTTCAGAAAAACTGATCATAACCACTCTAAGACGATCTTCAGAAGGCTTTAAATCTAAATTAAATAAAGCTAGCTTACCTGAACTGGAAAAATAGGAATCCCCCAATTATAACGAACGATATGCATGCTAACAGGAGCGCCACAAGGAACCTACAATAGCCACAAAAATTATCAGAGCGGTTGTCATAGTCACAAAGAAAAATAGAATTTAACTACATATGAAAAATGACACTAACAATAATACTCAGCAAGAATTGGACATTACATATGAGAAGGTGAAGCAAACTGTTACTTAGGAGATCCCCATCCACAAACCCACCTTCTCACTATTGGAAGACTAAAGGTTTTAATCAAGAATCTACATTATTTGCATGTTTTACCACTTTAAAATATAGTGAATCATCCTAACAATTCTGACGCTTTCCATATCAACTATCCAAGACCACCAGTTACTTCTGTAGTTAGTAACATTTGTACATAAAATTATCTCACAGAAATAGAAGAAGAAACAATTAGCATCTTGTTAAGGAATATTGAGTTGAGGACATACGTGCCAATGTTCTTCTCAAGCTGAATATTGAAGAGGTAAAGAAACCGTGCAAGACCCCATTTGATATCATGGAAAGAAGGAAGGGCCACGTCCAAGTTGAGAGGAGTAGGCTTATTCAGAGAATTCGATGAACAAGCAAAAGCCAAGCCAGCCCCAGCTGAGTTCTGAATAAGGCGGGGAAGAAGTTCTTGAAATATCTTTTGCGCTATTCTGAACACCGCATAGAGTGGGATGCATCCTATCACAAGGTTATATGGAAGACTCTGCAGATTAAGAAGATTATATCATAAGCATATGGAGATTTGCAATCGATACAATAAACACACAAAGAGCTAAAAGTCATCCATCAAACCAAGAACAGGTGTATATAACACATCAGAATATTCTTCTGGAGGAAAACGAAAGCTCTTAAACACAATATGGACAAATCATTCGACTGATTTTGCACCGTAGAGGACCAAAAAAAGGATAAAGACATTGACACTAGACATGGTTTAGCTTTCACCTTATGAAATTTGGAATTCAAATCATTCAGATTAACAGTAGATGACTCTTTGTCTCCTGTCTTTTGAGATTTGACTTTGAAGGTCCCTGTAGTATAGAGAAAACAAAATTTGGCCAATCAAGCACAAGTCTACTTAAAGATGAACATAAACAATGCCAAATCCTTAACTGTAGCAAAACTCACCTCTGCATCTAAAAGACTCAATCCCAACTAAAGGCAGAGAGTGTAAACTCAAGCTCCTGCAAAATGAAATTACCATTTTCAGATATACACAACTTGTAAACCTCAAATGCCCAATCCGATCCATAAGCTTTGATTGAATTACCAATGAATCATTTACGAAAAATCTTAGCTTTAAACCTTAAACCCAGATTCAGAATTTCCCATTAGGACTCCAAATTAAGAACCTTTGTCAATTTTAATCAAAATCCAATTGATCTCACTACATTTTATAGTAACAAGAACAAAATCCCAAATCTTCGACCATCACAAATTGCATAATCATGCATCTTAAGTTCACCACCGTGAAAGCAATTGTTTTTCGTAGATTTGAATTATAAGAAGGAATTAAAAACCTGTTAAAAGACTTCAGTCGATCTCGTGTCAAAGCTTGAGAAGGTAGAATCAATGGCTTACAGCAAAACAACTGAAGAGCCACCACCATCTTTGATCTTCTCTTTGCTTTGATTTCGCTCCGGTGGTTTTCTCCGCTGAGCATGTAAATACGTATATATAACTAGGGGTGTCAAAATGGTTCAAAATTGATAGGTTGATCCGGACAATCTATTATTTTAATGAGTTTGGTTATCGTAGGTCGACTCTAACGAATTGGTGGGTTTAGTGGGTAAATCCATTTGGGTTCTGGGTTATCCATGGGTTTACTATTAAAACATAAATTTATTAAATTTATAATAAATATGTAAAATATCTATTTAAAAATATATATGTAAAATATTTAAACCCTAAAACTATTAGAGTTCAGAATTTCCATCACTACAGTGGCTTCAAAATCATCTTTCAATATTGGATCTCGTGTTCTTAACAAATATCGGAGTCGACTTCTTCCTAAACATGTTCAAGCTTTACTTTGTACTAGATATTGGTTATTTGGTTATGTCGTCGATGAAAAAGGTAATCATTCCCATCTATATTCGGTATTTTGTTAATAGTAGCTATTATTATCATACTTAATTTGCTAATTTTTTTCTTTTCAAATCATTTGTAGACAATGAAGCGGAAGAAATCAAAGAGTCGGATGCATCAAAAGAAGATTCAAATGTTATTTAATTTTTTTGGTTTTATGGTTTTATTATTTTATGGTTTTATGGGTTTGTGATTTTAAGATTTTACGATGCTTTTATTTATTTTAATAACTATATATTTTTATTTAATTTTTTATTTGGATATTCTTGTTAGTTTTATAATTATATGGTATGTTTTAGATTTTTTTAATTATATTTAATATATATATATAGGTAACCCATTTAACCCATTTGACCAGTGGGTTTAACAATTATGGGTTTGAGTATATAAAATTCTGTCCATGAAATAAATGGGTTGGGTCGGGTAACACATATAAATCTCGAACCCATATGGGTTTGGGTCGGGTTGGATCGGGTAACCCATATAAATCTCGAACCCATATGGGTTTGGGTCCGGTTACCCATTTTGACACCCCTATATATAATATACAGCTGATTTTTAGAAATTGTACAATTTTCGAGGGAAAATGCTCTTTTTTATTATTATTTTTGTTGTTAATATTTTAGAGCATACATTCAACCAATTAGTTAGCCGGCGTAGTGTTATTTAACAAAAACAAAAACAAAAATCCGATTTAGATCCGATTAAAACATATAAACGGTAATAATACAATTCAGTGTTAGTATCACACATCATAAATTTAAACAGACCAACACTAAATACAGTAAAACTTCTATAAATTAATAATATAGTTTTGAATTAATCTCTGTTTGTCAACTGCCCTCCAGAAAAGCATGTTAGTTTATGCGGTTCATTTTTACTCTATTGGCGGTTTGGAGCATCTCAATGTATGTCTTGATCCTTCGCTTTCTCAAGAAAACATCATTGGGCTAAAGAAAATTTTCAAGGATGTGGATGTCCTAGTGATTGCTCCTCGACTTGTAGAACCAGAAAGGACATTTGAAGATGGTTTCCTTGCCAGGACAAGCATCGTGAGATCATGTGTTGAAGCCGTGGCTGATCACTGCAAGGATGTTTTCATCCTCATTGCCAACGAGGAGCTAAACTATGTGGTACCAAAGGCAGTTGCGGTGTTGAAGCAAAAGGGATGATATGATCCAAACAAGTTGTTTGTTCTGATGACAGTTGGCTAAAGCTTTTGTTGCTGAGCAATTTGTGCTTGATGTGAATGATGTAGAAGTGCATGTCATTGGGGGTCATAGTTTGTTTACTACTTTCCCTCTGTTTTCCAAGACATAACCGCTTGCTATCTTGTACAACGAAGACATCTAATTTTGGACTTCTACGATTTGGCACTATGTACATAGAATGAGTGATCACCTTGAATACTTTGCAGGAAGCAATACTATGAGTATTTTGAAGCTAGAGGAGCTGAGTGTTTTGTATTGTCATTGTTGAGTGTACTTTATGGAGCGGAAGTCATGGTTCAGTCTTTTTTTGTGGAGTCCACAGCCACTGATACTCCTTTCTTCGGATTAAGAGTGAAGCTCGGCAAGAAGGGAGTCGAGGCTTTCATCGAGACAGATCTTGAGGGACTCACAAAGAAGATCTCATATAAGACATTGAAAAAGGGTGGAAGATCTCATATCTCAAAGAAGTTTACTCCTTCAATTCTATGGAATTGTGAAGTTTTCAGCTGATACAAACTTACAACTATCACCAACTATGAAAATTCATTATTAATGAATGCTCTGGTGGTGAAAACCATAATCTCGAATAAACGTGTTAAGATTGTACATTTGCAAAATCAGAAGAGACCAACATTAATAAGTATATCAATAACATAGACCAATCCACTTATTGTTAATTAATTGTGAGTTGTAAGTTGGTTATTTTGAACTATTCAATCGATATATTTATATCAAATCCGAGATACTATGCGATGAAGCTCTATGCTTTGGAACAATGTCATTTGTCTACTTCAAACTCCTTGAGATAAAATCACCCTTTAATGGAAAATTCTCTGACTAATGTGATGGTGATCCTCCTCGCATGTCTCTCATATATGAATTGAACAATGGCATGCATAGACTTTCAGACAACCATTCTTTGGTTGCCTAACTTTGATAATGAAATGATTACTGTTCATATTAATCTATCAATAAGCAGAGGACATAATATATCTCACCCTGCTTAGTTATGAGATTATCATATTTTACCAAATGTCGTTTTATGATAATGAACTTTGAAACAATGCAATTTAAAAAGCAAATATAAATAAAATTTAGTATCCATACACCCATGTTAAAAATTAACTTTGAAGGAACCAATTTAATCTTTTAATCAGGAAACTTTACAAATCTAACATACTTTTTAAGAGATATTTGCTTGTCAGACACTTTTTGGCTAGTTTTATTAAACAACTCAAGCGTTTACATATTCGTGATTGTAAAGATTCATCATTAATATTAGGACAATATGAAAGAAAGGAAAAAAAAAACCTCCAATCTCATTCATGTCTAAGTCCTCTAACAAGTCGGTCTTGACAAGCACAAGAAACGATAAACTGTTATGTAGAAGATTTCTAAATTCTTAATTTCTTATCTTAACATTAATTATAGTGGCAATAAATATTTTAGAATATAATGTAAAAAGTTTTGATGAAAAAAGTTTATCCTCAATCTAGGCTTTGTATACATGGAGATAAAGTTATTACTTTTACTAATCGTTTACCTAAGTCAACTATAATCATCATTTTTATTTGGTATCTTTGGTCACCAATTTAATTATTAAAGATTGACTGTGTTTTTAATATTGACACAAACACACTCGTTCGTATAGTTATCTTTATTCACAATTAGTCGAATAATGCAATCTTATACGTCTAACGTCTCCTTAGGATAGAAAACGTGCTGCATAAAATTCAAAACCAACACGTTATGGTAACTAACTAACCATATTTTCATATTTGTTATTGACCTTGAATATTGTTGTTAGTGTTTTTTTATTATTTTTTAGTATGAGATGGGATGGGATCGAAGAGGAAGAAGTGGAGAGAAGCACGTGGGCACACTCAATGGAAACCTCAATTTCGGTTATCATTGCCAATTGTATCACGCTTTCAATTTTAGATTCATCATTCTCTTTTACTTACTTTTTTGTTTTCTTCTTCCACTCACTTTTCTCGTTTTTATCATGTACTAGTAAAAACTTTCCAAAACCTTCTTATGGATTTCCAAACCTTTTTGATTCAAAAATTCAAAAAGGTTTTGATGAAAAAAGAGAATGATGAAAAAGGGATTCCTGTTTGAATCAGTAGAGATTCATGTACTAGTAAAAACTTTTGTTTCCATCGTTAAAGTCTCATCCGCAACTCGAACGTAAACTAATAGACGAATATTTTTCTTTATCGTTTAAACTTTAAATCTCGTCCGCAAGATGAAACAAGAATGTGATTGGAAATTTTATATTATTTAGAAAATAGCTCTATCTAAAATAAACGAATAGAAGGGCGAAAACACAAACAAACAAAAAAAACGAGTTGGTCAATTTTGTAGTCAAGTCGTTCGTTCACACAAGGAAATTTCCATTCCAAGAGTTATAGAAAATTTCCCAAAAGACAATATTACAATAATAAACGAAACAATATATAAATCGCCACAGGAACAAACAAAAAAAAAAAGCTCACTCATACTTTTTGTAATTTATAAATCTCTTGCAGAGGAAAAATATATTAATTTATCAATAAAATTACATAGATTAAATACAAAAAATAGATTTTTAAAAAAATTTATTTCCAAACAGAAATTCCTACTGATTCGAAAATTCTCCTTATGGAATCCGTTTGAAAAGAAATTTTCTAAATAGTCTATTTTAGACAATCGCATTAATTACATAACCACAAGATGACAATGACCAAAATAATATGAATTTTGCATATTTTACAATTGAAACCTAAACAGTATATTTTATCAAACAAAACAAAAAACGTAATATATGGTCTGACACAAAAGTATAGATGTATGAATTTGATATATTACTATTCTGTGAGGAATAATTAAAATATCCAAAAAAATGTTTTACAAAAATACCATTTTCTTAGTAAAGCGGTACACAAAGGTTAGAAAACTTTCATTGAAACTTTCATAAAACAGGTTTTGGACCGAAAAGTTTTGCTATATTTTGCGGGATAAAAAAGTTATATATTTTATAGTTTCATTTATTCTATATTGTCTTTTTGATTTTAACAATGTGTATAATATATGGTGGTAATACATTGAGTAATAAGTAATTATACAGAATTAAACTAGTTAGACTTATTTGTGAATAAAAGAATAAATTCGTAACTAAGAAACAAAATTAATTTGGTTGAATTTATATTTAAATATTTTATATGTCATTTTCATAATCTCATCCTTTTCGTAAGAAGCCATATATGTTTTTGACATGTTCCAATCTAAATTTGAAGTGGACTTCCGGTGTGGTCGCATAATCTTTTACTTCTTAAATTCTTATGGCTGAAATTAGTTTGGTTGTTGTTGTATGAAATATTATATTATATTTCAAAATTTGTTTTTCGGCGAAAATAAATATATAAGGATTTGATGTATGTAGTTACTTTCCAAAACTATTGAGAATAATTATAAGGATGTGAAATAACTCCATATTAAATTTGAAAAAAAATGTAAGATATGATAGTGTCTCCAACTCATTCCTTTATTTCTAAAGCAGTAAAATAGAGTTGGATTTTGCTCCAACTCATTCAACTATTTCTAAACTCTAAAAAATATTATTCCAAATACATTATTTTTCTACTACTTTTATAAAACATCCATTATTTATCAAAATTATAAATTTAATTATTTAAAACTAAAATCTAATAAAATTATGGTGTCATTGAAATTAAAAATTTATTATATAAATAAAATTACTTACACAACATAAAAAACAATCATAAAACAACAAAAGATAATATTCTTAAGCAGCATTATTAGTATATTTCTCATACAAATTATCAATTAACGCATTTCAAATTGTGAAGTAATCTTTTTTTTATCTTTGATGTAGAGACATCAACCAAGAACTTCTTGAAATAGGATATTATCATCTTCTACTATTTCAATTTTTGGAAGTAGGGCTTCTCTTGTAACTTCAATTGGTGCATTAAAATCACACTCATTTTTGATTATGATGTTATGTAAAATCACACATGTAATAATTATGTCATGTATCACATTTTTCCTAAATTTTGGTCAATTCACAATAGCAAAATGGAATTGGAGAACTCCAAAAGCATGTTCTACATCTTTTCTTTTCATAGCAAAGTATATTTTTTGGACTTTTGGCTTGTGAATAGTTTGCACTATCCTAAACCATTTTGAATATTCATATGTATTTTTGATTATGTTACTGTATTTTCGATTAAATAAAAGTTGTTGTTGCATTTTAAAAGTTTATTCAACTATTTTTAGTTTATAAAATAAACTATCTATATTTAGTTAACTACATAAATAAATAAATAAATAAAATAAGTATACAATAAAAACATATAAAGTTAAAGGATTATTTTATAAATAAATAAGTATCATTCTATAATAAAATAATGAATAGTAATACTTTAAACATATAATAATACTAGATAGTAAGCGTGGGAAAATATTTACGTAAAATTTGGTTAGTTTATAAAATAATAGAATAATAATAGTTTTTTTTTAATTTACTATATGTATTATATAATTTGTATATTTAATTTATTTTGTGTCATAATCTGATCTAGATCCTTAGTTAGTATAGAAAACCCGAAGACCTTGCACTAATGTGTATCAGATCTTCTATTAAAATCCGTTAATTATAAATTCGGAAAAATTCAGAAAAACAAATCAACAAAATCTACATTTTCCAACAAAATCTTGTTAAAAATAAAAAAAATTATTCTAATGGCATTTTATGTAATACAACACATGAAAGTTGGTTATTTCTTTTCAACATTGCTCCAATAATAATATAGAGATTTTCGTTACTACTTTTAACAGTATGATATAGATTCAGATTGGAAAAAGTTTTACTCTACATAGAACCACGACTAACAATTACTAAAACGTCTGAATGAGATCAATAAACATGATAAGTAAAAGCTTTTGGTTCATCACCAGATTCACCACTGTATTAGCTAATGACGTGTAGATTATGCAAACATACACTGAAGTTACGTGTTTAAAAACAAAGAAACAGAAACCTAAAACTACAAGATGACATTCTAGACAACTAAATGAAGCACATAAACAAAATTAAAGAGAAAGAACAATCTCTATTATACACATAGGACAGTAAAAGTTTATAAACAGTTTCAATCAAAAGTCATAATTATAATTCAAAAATCCATATCTCTTATCTTGTGGCTATATCATCTTTCTCAACTGTGAAATCCCAGACATCACCATACTTGTCATTAAAGTCCCAGATGGGCATGTTATTGTAGTCATGAATGAGCTTGTCACGAGCTCCTCTCTCTAATTTGTATATCTGAGGCTCGAAGTTGTGTGGCTTGTCTGGTTTATCCATCTCTATTATACAGAACACTATTGTGAACAACGCTGCACCTATGAACAAGTACTCACCCTGCAACACATAAACAAACATTTATGATTCTTCTTCTCATACTTGGCTTAATTATCCTATCTCTATTGCGTTTGCGATATAAACAAAAGCAATTAAACTAGTTTTGTTAGGAAACAAGAGAGACTCAACTCTCAACCAAATGGCTAACTAAAGACTAGAAGATCCACAATTTCAACAATCTGTTTTTGACAAGCTTATAAAATCCAGCTTTCACTCACTGCTCTTGATTGATACTAAAATAGTATGAATAAGAGAAAGAGAACATATTAGGGATCTTTGACCAATAGGTTTAACTTGTTTTGTTTAGCAAACAAGAGAGACTTGATTAATGAGAGACTCTCAACTCTGAACCAAATGGCCAACCAAACACTATAAATTCAATCATCTGTTTGAGACAGGCTAATGAATCTAGCTTTCACTAACTGCTCTCTATTATACAAAACACTACATGTTCCACCAATGAACAAGTAGTCACCCTGCAACACACATCACATACAAAAACTTGTGATCCATCTATTTCAAAACCTGATTTTACTGCGTTTACGATAAGAACAGAAGCACTAAACCTACTTCTTCTGAGCAAATAAGAGAGACTTGATTAATGAGGGACTTTTCAATTCTCAAACAAATGTGAAAATCCAAACTTATCAATGGCTTATAAGTCCAGTTAAACTAATCCTTCACTTAAACTGTTTACTATCATCTATTTTTCAGTCCTAGTCTAGTTATAGTAGACCTATATAGCTAAGTTATGAGCAGCTATTACTTTCAAATAATCAACCATACAGTAATCATAACTTTGAAATGAACCAAAAGAAAATGAAGTTACCGGAGCATCAAAGTACATCCCTGTCGCTATAGCAGGAAGAAACATCCAAGAAATTAAACCTGAAAATACAAAAAACCAGAGAGCTTCATATCAAATCTAAGATCCACAAAAAAAATCACTAAAAGAACGTTTAATGGATAACCTTGAAATCCAGATGGAGGATCCACAGCTGCAATATCATCACCAATAGCTCCCCAAAATGTTCCTGAGAAACAAAACAAAATCATATCAGCTTAAAATCAAAACAACAGCAACAACAAGAATTTGGAAACTAAAGTTTTACCCTTTTCAACTTCTCCTTCATAATAAGTATGAGCTCCATCGTAATATCCATATTTGAAATCCTCCTATAAAACAATCAGTAAACGAATCAGAAACACCAAATCTCATCAATCTTCGAATTCAAATCAATCAATTTTACCATTTCAATACTGTTAAGCTCGAATTGACCAATTGGATCTTCGTTGATGTCTGGTTCGATCTGTGATAATCCCGCCATTGAAACCAGCTTCGCTAATTTCAATCTCCGGCTACATTTTACGACGTTGACGGACTGATTAGAAACCCTAACTCCGAACTTTGAATCGATGATCTTTCGGATTGATTTGAGAGAAAGAATCGTGACCGTTGAATTAGTCGTAGCCATTTGGTTTATCTTCTTCTCTGTGTTTCAGAGTTTTGGAGCCATAGGAAAAATCCCCGCTTTTTTTTTTGTGTTTGTTAACGAAAGAGATTAGTAGTTACGGACTGTTATATTATCAAAGTGACTAACAAGTCAAGAAACGCCACGTGGATTGTACTGTCTGCTTTTGTTTGTTGGTGAACATCTTTACTCATTGAAACGGCCCAACTTTATTGTAACTATAATCTTTTGGGCCCAATTTGGGGGGTCGGTCCAAATTTACGTGACAATAGCTTATAATCATTAAAATTCCAACAAATGTATTTTTTGTATAGTTTTCCTTTTAATAATTGTTTATAAATTATCTTTAAAAAAATAGTAAATGTTTATAACATAAAAAAAATGTAATTAGCAAAACTACTTATGTTCAAAATATTTCTTTTCAATCGTTTTATCCTCCGACTTATTCAAGGAGTCTTTTATTTTACGATCATGTAAACACTTAATGGTTAGTAAAGCTAAAGTAAAAAAAAATATGTAATTTCAGTATTATGGAAGCCTTTTTCCCTAATGGTTACAAAGTTTAAAACTTTATATACTAGGTTTGGGGTTCAATTCTTAAAGAGTGCACTTTAATTATTTTTTAAATTAAATATTAAATTTATTTAACCCAAAAAAACTTTTGTACAACAGAGTGCTACTTTTTTAAAAATCAATTAATATAAGATTATTGTAAATACTATAATATTACATATAGAATTGTATGTCTTGTTCTTGTATGTTAAGAGTAGAGTCAGGGCCGGTCCCGAGCTAAAGCTGGTAACTAGTTTTGCAGATTTAGGCATATGGTTTAGTAGTTTGTTCATACTTAGTCTCATTTACCAATCTGTTCAAGGCTTGGAGGAGTATTTTTATGATTTTATCTCCAATCTCATTAAAATTTACGTAACAGTAGCTTATAATCATAATCATTAAAATTCCAACAAATGTATTTTTTGTACAGTTTTCCTTTTAATAATTGTTTATAAATTATCTAAAAATAGTAAATGTTTATAAAATAAACAAAAATATAATTTCAGTATTATGGAAGCCTTTTTCCCTAATGGTTTAAAAGTTTAAAAGTTTATATACTAGATTTGGGGTTCAATTCTTAAAGAGTGCACTTTATTGCAAATCAATTAATGTAAGATGATTCTAAATACTAGAATATTACATATAGAATTGTATGTCTTGTTCTCTTATGTTAAGAGTAGAGTCAGGGCCGGTCCTGAGCTAAACCTGATAACCAGTTTTACAGATTCAGGCCTATGGTTCAGTGGTTTGTTCATACTTAGTCTCATTTACCAATCTGCTCAAGGCTTGGAGGATATTTTTATGATTTTATCTCCAATCTCATTAAAATTTATGTGACAATGGCTTATAATCATAATCATTAAAATTCCAATAAATGTATTTTTTGTATAGTTTTCCTTTTAATAATTGTTTATAAATTATCTAAAAATAGTAAATGTTTATAAAATAAACAAAAATGTAATTTCAGTATTATGGAAGCCTTTTTCCTTAATGGTTTTAAAGTTTAAAAGTTTATATACGAGATTTGGGGTTCAATTCTTAAAAAGTGCACTTTATTGTAAATCAATTAATGTAAGATGATTGTAAATACTAGAATATTACATATATAATTGTATGTTTTATTCTTTTATGTTAAGAGTAGAGTCAGAGCCGGTCCTGAGCTAAAGGTAGGAACCAGTTTTACAGATTTAGGCATATGATTCAGTGGTTTGTTTATACTTAGTTTCATTATCAATTCAAGGCTTGGAAGAGTATTTTTATGATTTTGTCTGTTTTTGCTTTAGACATTAAATATCATTGGGCCGGGTCTAACTAGAGTTGTCTATTATGAATATGCTGCAAGTATAATCGTGAGAAAGATGTACATTTGTTCGTAAAACATTTCATCATAATCATAAAAATTGGTAATAGGGCTTATACCAAATATTTTTGATGATGGTAAAATAGACGATAAAAAAAAAAGTAATTAGATGTTTAAACCAAAGTCAAATCATCCTAATGGTTTGAAGTGTGAACGCCTACACGCCTAGACAATCTACTTTTAGAACAATGAGTTCAGCTATCACAAACTTTTTTGCTAAATAAAAGTAAATCATCTAGGTGGTCACTTCATTAGTTTAGGGGACAATTAGATTAAAAATCATAAGGAAATGATTCCCAACTGTATTTTAATAGAGGTGGGAGTGGTTGGATGGTAAGCTAATTTTTTTAATTGATGTAATTGATGGTTCACAAGCCATTCATATTTTACGCTATGATATAATAAACCAATTTCTTTTGAATTGACTCATGAATATAATAACATTTTTTGTTTCTCAACTACTTAGGATCAAATCTCACCTAAAATTAATTACAGCAAGTGGAAACTAAAGATTTGGGTTTACGTTGGTGGATTGCCAGATTGCCACCAACATTTTAGTTATGCAAATTGTAATTGTAATTAATAACAAATAAAAAGTCGGCCGCAGTTTTAACAAAAGAAATATTCACGTTTTAATTAAAGTAGGTAGTATTACGATTAGGTCTGTATCCACAGACATTTAGGTTTCCTAATTAATCCATCGATTTTTTAAAAAAAATAGCCTACTGAGCATAAAATATAAAAAGATTTGTAAAATCCATGTGGCGCGAACAAGAAAAAGCTACTAGAACCACACAAAAAAAAAACAAAAAAAAAACAAAAAAACAAAAAAGTTAAACTTTGATTAGTATTATAAACGGTTTTTGTTTTTCATTCTGTAGCGTTTAAAACAATTTTCTTTGATCCAATTGCATTTTATATATATAAGTGATATATCATATATCACATACTTTTTATGTTTTTAAAATTTATTTTTAGGTTATTTTGAAAATCGCATATATGACAGAAACACTTCAAAAACCTGCTATTATCTTTATTGGATTTTACTTTTTGTGTGTTAAAAGGTTTGCATTAACTAATACTAGATGGATCATTGTTTTGGGGTCTACACAAAGCCTAAAAATAAATAATTTATGAATTATGGAGAGTCAAAAGAAGTAGTCGTGCCTCCAACCTAAGTTTAGAGAATCTCTGATGCTTTAAGCGTATGCCTCAGTGAGGAAGCTTTGTTACGAATAGTGGTGTCAATTTTCTTGAAGATCTGAGAAAGTGATTGTCTTGGAATGGAGTGGATCCTATAGTTTCTTTCTCTCCAAACTTCATAAATACCTATTGAAATTTGATTGATTTTGGCACAAATTTGGTTTGGTATGAATTATGAAGTTCATCGACGCGTGTAAATGTTCATGAATGTCTGTGAAGGTGCACAGTCTACCAATATATGCAAATGTTATATTTGTCTATCCATCGTTTACGTATACTACTAGATTCGAATCCGCGATATATCGCGTATCAATTATTTTAATATAAATTTATAGTTTTTTTTTGTTTTTGTATTGTTTATAAATATTTTTATTTTGTTTGTTTAATAAATATTATTTTATTTTTTATTTTTTATAGTTTATCTTTAATGTGGTTTCAGCAGTAAATGAAAAAACACATGGTGTGACAAATGTAGTACTACTTCGGTCATAAATTATCTTTGACTATGATGATGGTCATCGCACAGGCCAAAGTTATCGAAAACTATATGCGACGTATTCTAAATAGTAGTTTGGTGTTAGATGGTGATATGAGAATCATAGAAATCAGAACTTTGTCTCTATTTATATCTCATGTGATGACTATTGTCTCTAAAATATGATTAGTCATTTGTGTAATCTACAATCTAGTTTCATTACATAACCCACCTTTAGGATCTAAGTTCTATAGCAACATAATAGGAGCACCGACTTTCAGACGTAAACTTTCTGGTGGAGCACCAACATAATAGATTCAATCATATGTTTTGTGGAAGAATTTGAAGAAGACAACTTTCTGGTGGAGGACAATTTGACCTCTTCAGCGGAAAAAATTGAATTGTTAAGGTTTACAAAATGTAAAGGATATAAACTAGTTTCTTGAGGACAAGACATTAGCCCTCATGGAGGCTTGGATCGAACCTGATTGATGAAATATGCATGAGGGGTTGGGATTCGTCTCCTTATCGGAGGTGAGCCTTCTGCGATGTAGGTTGTATGGTGTTAGCATCTCTTTGATTAATATTGGTTTTCATTTTTTGGAAAGGGTTAAGCATTTTTGGACTTTCCATTTTAGGTTTATTCTTATACTCTCTCTATTTCTTAATACTTGATGTTTTAAGGTTTTTTCATGTTTCAGAATACTTGATATTTTGATTTATTTAATGTATTTTTCTGTTTTATACTGTAATTAATTAATAAATAAATAATTATTGTATTTTTGGGAAACAAAACAAAACTTAAACGTCATGTTTCCCATTATAATTACTCTTGTTAATAGCATTAAATTATTATTCATTTTCTTCGATATTTCTAAAAAGGTAGCATGGTATGACTTATTTCACACGTACTCAATATTTTTTTTTTTTTTTTATCATCATACTCAATGTTTTTTTAGTTTTTGAATAAAAAAAAGAAAATAGAAAAGCTGATTATATCCAAACTAATAAATAAACATATATAATTACTTTTTCTTAATATGTGTGAAGTTATCATAACATCAAGTATTTAGAAACAGAAGGAGTAACTTTTATCGTTTATCAGGATAGGATGAACACTTTTCTTTTAATTTTTGTAGTCGTTGGTATAGTAAGTGGTAATGTGTCTAAGACATATTTTGAACACTAGATATGCAGATTTCTTGAATGTTTTAGGGATGGCTCCTAGGCGGGTTAGATATCTAACTATGTTTTAATGACTTAGCAATCCATTGAGTTCTGACTGAAAAATGATATTTCCGAAAAATTGGAGACCCATCTTAATCGATAGTCTTTTTAAAATGTAACAAAAAAAATTATATTTTAGTTTGACCTAATTTGTTCTTTCTTTAAAAGTAAGTTTGGGGTTTATGATAAAGTTTAATAATTTCTTTTATTATTAAAATCATAATTGTATATTATATTTATTATAAAAAGTCATTTAAATTGCAACAAACAAAAGAATTTCCAAATCAAAAGTATATATAATTAACATGTAAATACTAACATAAATATTGTTAAAAAAAACATAAATATTGTTGACTCACTTATCTGTACCAAATCAGTGAAATAATGTAATTTAAAAACACTAAGAAAATGTAAATTTAGTCAATTCTGAGGTAGCAAAGAAATCAAAAGAGGTATGCGATGACGTAATCGCAAGGTCAAAGTCTCAAAGGGAAATAAATTGGAGAGTGTGTCATGTGCTCTCTCCATACCACATTTCAAGCTGTCACCCCAACTTTCTCCACCTTTCTTTATTTGGTCAATTAATTTCTGTACATTACTTTTCTCTCCATTGTATCCTTTTGACTTATCCGAATCTGATGCACCTGACTTATTTTACTTATTGATACATTTTACTTATTTTATGGAGTTGGTATTCGAATCCTCGTGATTTACGATTTCAAATTGATGAGTGTTGTAAAAGACTAGAAAATTGCAACTTTTGTGGGTACAATAATATTTTCATTGTTTTTAAGTTTTTAAACAGGCTAAAAATATACAAAGTTAGTACTAAACTTAAATTAGTAAATAGTTGAACTGAACATTTTAGTCAATATAATCTCAACTAATTCTTAGATTGGTGGTCGCCACATTTTTGTTCAAAACTATTTTCAATAGAAAGCTATTTTTGGAAAGAAAAATAAAAATAGAAAGCTATCTAAATAAGTTTGTAAAATTAAGTTAGTAGTGTTTGCAACTTAAATACTATATGTGTTTTTATTTATCATAAAATCTAGAAAAACATTATGTTAGTGAAATTAACTTATTTGAAATGCATATTTGGTGTCCTAAAACGAAATTTTCACACTACTAAAATTAAAACATTAAAAAATTAACTATGAAAGCATAACAAATATTTTACCAACAAAAAAATATAGTTTAGTGGCAGTGACCCACACATTTCATCATAATTATGGTTCAACAAAAACTTCTATTTTGGTTTTACTATTTCCTATCAATCTATTATATGTAATTATCTATGATTAATGATTTCTTTTACACAACAAGTATAAGTTCACACGTACTCTTCAATCAAATCAGAACATCACAGGTAGAGGAAAAGGTGGGCCCTCACATTCAGTGTATTCTTCAACTCGAAAATAAAGAGTCAAAGAGAGGGTAAAATAGTCAATTGAAATACGCGGCCAATTTTAGTCACCAATCGGATAAAAGTCATCGCCGTCTCTTAGGTGTCATGGCAACTGTCTAAACCATTTAAAGCTTTCGTTGGGGTAGTTGCATCTTCCCCTCTCCTACATAACTTAATATTTATATCCACTTTTTTTTTCATAAAATCTTTGATTTTCTATTTTTATCCCTTTTTTCATTTCCATTTTTGTTGTAAATATTCTACAATTTATATAGTACAAACAATAAAATCCAAAAAATCTAGTACAAATAAAAACAATGATTTATTGATAAAATAAAATTGTATAACTATCCTAAAATATTATCTACTCCATTTGTTGCTGATTAATCCAATTTCTAAAAACAAAAATTGTTTCAAAAAGTTATAAGTTTTCTATTCCCAATACACATTTATCTCTTTATATATATCATAATTATTTTAATTTTTTCATTACAATTAGCTAATAAATACAAGGTTAGAATATAATTTATTAATATGTCTGTAAAATCCTAAAAATAGGAAGTATTTTTTTGCAAAAAAAAAGAAATATAGTTGTTGATTTGCTAGAATTTATTCATTTTGTATATATTTTCTAAAAAAAACATTATATATTTTCCTTAAATATTTCCGTTTCCCCTAACTACATTTATTATTAACCAAGTCTCTCTCTCTCTCTTTTCTCTCTCTCAAAAACTTGCCATTAAATTCTCAAAATTCCTCCAACTTTTTAGGCCATTTCTCTTCTCCTCTCTCTCTCACACAAACACAATAAAATCTTACACTTGACACTTCTCTTCTCTACAAATCTCCCCTTTCTCATCTCCTTCTTCATCCTCACCACAACAACAAAAAACAAAAGCCTCAAAACTCTCATCATGACCGATACTCAAAACCAACCTCAACGTCCAGTCCCGGTCCCGGTCCATGTCACAAACTCCGAACCAAACCCTAATCCAAACAACCTCCCAAACTTTCTCTTATCCGTTCGTCTCAAATATGTAAAACTAGGCTACCATTACCTAATCTCAAACGCTCTCTACATCCTTCTCCTCCCTCTCCTCGCCGCCACAATCGCTAACCTCTCTTCCTTCACCTTCAACGACCTCTCTCTTCTCTACAATACACTCCGTTTCCATTTCCTCTCCGCCACACTCGCCACCGCTCTCTTAATCTGTCTCTCCACCGCTTACTTCACCACCCGTCCTCGCCGTGTCTTCCTCCTTGACTTTGCATGTTACAAACCAGACCCTTCATTGATCTGCTCTCGTGAAACCTTCATGGACAGGTCTCAACGTGCAGGCATCTTTACAGAAGACAACCTTTCTTTCCAACAAAAGATCCTTGAACGATCCGGTCTTGGTCAGAAAACTTACTTCCCTGAAGCTCTTCTTCGTGTTCCTCCTAATCCTTGTATGGAAGAAGCGAGAAAAGAAGCTGAGACGGTTATGTTCGGAGCCATTGATGCGGTTCTTGAAAAAACCGGTGTGAAACCTAAAGATATTGGAATCCTTGTGGTGAATTGTAGTTTGTTTAATCCAACGCCATCACTTTCTGCTATGATTGTGAATAAGTATAAGCTTAGAGGAAACATTTTGAGCTATAATCTTGGTGGAATGGGATGTAGTGCTGGACTTATCTCCATTGATCTCGCTAAACAGATGCTTCAGGTAAATATTATTATTCATTTCTTTGGTTTAATCCGGTTTTGTTTTGTTTGACTGTTATGAGTTGTCGTGATTCATGGAATTATAGAATCTTAGGACTTTTTCTTATTCGCCGTTTAAAGTTTGAAAAGGCTAATGACAGCTCAGAATTTCTAAAAGTTATTAGGAATTTTTTTTTTTTTAAATGCTAGTTATTTCCGGTTTATAGGCATTTAAGACAGTTACAAGCTAGATTTTTTTGTTGGATTGACTTCGCTTTCATGTCATTTATTACGTGCTATAAAAATTAAATTTATGTTATGTGACTGATATATTTAAAATTGAATCACTTGTTATACTGGTTTGGTATTTGGTGACTGACTTAGTTGGAATATCGATGCAACTTTTTTTAGTATATGAGTTGTATGAAAGCATAAAGGTCAAAAAGTCTACGTGTGAAAGTCGTGTCTATAATAATTCTGACAGTGAGAAGCTTTTGGGTCTTTGGGTTGGTGATAGTTGTGACTATGGAAAAACCATTATGTTGTGTTTAATGATCCAGCGTTTTATTTTATTTAAATCATTTATAAAAAAATTGATTTACATATTTAAATTTAAATAACAGATCGAAGATTTAAATGGACAAACATCAATATTCTTTTTAACTTCTATACACACACACTAAAGAAACCAACGTCGGTAGCACATGCTTGCATGTTTCTTAAATCAGTAAAGTTCTCAAAACAATAATAATGTTAGGCGCCAAAGAGCTGGTGGCCTGATAGTAAAGTGGGTTAGTTCTATTGTGTTCTGGTTCAAATCTTTTTTTTGGTATGGAGAGTTATTCTTTAAATAGTAATGTATTAAAGGTTGATTTTGAGTATCTAAAAAGATTATGGATCAAAATTTCAGAATTTCCGTGGTTTATAAAAAATAATAATAATAATAATGTTAGGCTATTTTCATATAATTACTTACAGATGTGACATACACTTACGTTTGCTTTGCATTTATTGATCTATGTTTAATATGATAAATCATTTAGCTTGTCTAGTCACAAAAAGAATTCCAAAACCCACATAAATAATTTAATATTAATATTTTCTACGTAGAAATATCATAGTATAGTACAACCAAATAAACATTGTCAGAAGTCTCATTAGATTCGAAAATCGTGTTCTTATTATATACGTTGTATGATATCACTAAAGTTCGGCTTTTATTTTTTCTTTTTTAATAAAGATCAAATTAGGCTATTTACAATTGTTCATACAATTACTTAGACATGTGACATATACACATACATACGTTTGCATATATAGATCTATTATCTATGTTTTATGTTTAACATAATAATCCCAAAACCCAAAAATCATTTAGGTTGTCTAGACACCAAAAACAAAACTCCAAACCCCACATAAATAATTTAGTATTAACATTTTCTACGTAGAAATATCATAGTAGTACAACCAAAACAACATTGTCAGAAGTCTCATTAGATTCGAAAACCTTGTTCTTGTTATTACATACATTTATTTAAGTTTTAATAGTAATTAAATCTAACCAAATGAGGACAAATAATGCAGGTACAACCAAACTCATACGCACTAGTGGTGAGCACAGAGAACATAACCCTAAACTGGTACTTAGGCAACGACCGATCAATGCTTCTTTCTAACTGCATATTCCGTATGGGTGGAGCCGCCGTACTTCTCTCAAACCGTTCCTCCGATCGCAGCCGTTCAAAATATCAGCTCATCCACACCGTACGTACCCACAAAGGAGCCGATGACAATGCATTCGGCTGCGTTTACCAACGAGAAGACAACAACGCAGAAGAAACCGGTAAAGTCGGAGTCTCACTATCTAAAAACCTAATGGCAATAGCTGGAGAAGCTCTCAAAACAAACATCACAACTCTTGGACCACTAGTCCTACCAATGTCCGAACAACTTCTCTTTTTCGCAACTTTAGTGGCACGAAAAGTCTTCAAAGTCAAGAAAATAAAGCCTTATATTCCTGATTTCAAGCTAGCTTTTGAGCATTTCTGTATCCATGCGGGAGGTAGAGCTGTGCTTGACGAGATAGAGAAGAACTTGGATTTATCTGAGTGGCATATGGAGCCATCGAGGATGACGTTGAACCGGTTTGGGAACACTTCGAGTAGTTCACTTTGGTATGAGCTTTCGTATAGTGAAGCTAAAGGAAGGATTAAGAAAGGAGATAGGACTTGGCAGATTGCGTTTGGATCGGGTTTTAAGTGTAATAGTGCTGTTTGGAAAGCTTTGAGAACTATTGATCCAGTGGAGAAGATGAATCCATGGAGCGATGAGATTCATGAGTTTCCTGTTCAAGTTCCTAGGATCACTCCGGTTACGTCGTCGTAGAGTTTTTTTATTTTTTTAAATTGTTTTGCAGAACTAATTAATTTGTTAAGGTTTATTTTTAAGTTTAATGTACTTATGTGATTTTATATTTTTTTGATTATCTCAATACATATGGTTGCCACATGTGAGTGCTCGATATGGGCTAATATATAAGAGAACAAATTCGTGTGATATTAGTAGTTACCACGTGTTTTGTTAATGTGTTCTGTTGCAATGACACGTATTTGGTTTTGTGCCACATGTCATTGTACTTGAAACCTGTTAAATTGTATCTATGCAAGGAACTAAGGAAGATGGAGAAAACAAAAGTGTTATGTCTTTGGTCTCTGCAAATCTTATTAGAGGCACTTTCCTTTTCAAGTCTAAGCCATGGTCGAGACGGTTAATCGTGGCGGTGAAATCGGTTTCGTGTAATTATAAACCGGTTAGAGGGTTATTGTCGTTGACAAACTCTATTACCGGGCTCAATTTTGTTAGCCAAACCGATAAACCTGAAATTCAATTTCCCGGTTCGGAGGAAGAGTTACCCTCAAGGCCAAGTAGAGGACCAGATTGGGCACCGTTAGAAGTCCCGGAGCTTCCTAATATACCGGAGATAAACCCGTCCGAAACTCCGCCAGAAGTTACTACGGTTCCAAGTGATCCACCACCGCTTGGACCGCCTCAGACTCCCGGCCCCGAGTTTCCTGTCCCACCTTCTCCATCTCCACAAATGCCAGATACTCCAAATCCTCCGATGCCAAAGACACCACCTGATGTGGTGCCTCCAAATTGGGAACCGCCTCGTCCACCACCGGGAATCGACCTACCACCGCCGGGAATCGACCCACCACCGCCGGGAATCGACCCACCACCGCCGGGAATCGACCTACCACCGCCGGGAATCGACCTACCACCGCCTATGGGTCCCACCATCATATAGCAAACATATGTAAACTCTGCTCTGTTTCTGCAATCTTGTTTATGTTTCTAGAAAAGAAAAGTTTTACACAATCCCAGATATTGTTTTCTTTTACACAAATACACAAATATGTTACAACTCGATGACGACGCTAACGTAAAACACACATAGATGTTCCTTTATACAATAACACAGGCAGAGCCTGGAGTTGGTTTTATTGTGCAACTAAACAAGCAGAAAATGTAAAACTTGTGGAACACGGAACCTGTTGCATTCAAGCAGAAACAACAGCTTCTGAAACTCTTACATTACCAGACTCTGCACTGAGACTATCGTAGTAATCAACCAACACCTTCCAACCTGAAGGACACATGAACCCGTCTGGTGGGTTCTCTTTCTTCTTAGCTAAGCCACGCATCTACAAAAACAAAACCATCCAATCCAAAGTTTTTATTCAGTAACTAAAGTAAGAATAAGAATCTGGATTTGGAGATTCAGAATCGGGTTTTGACCTTGGTTCCTGATATGAAGAGGAAGTCTTGAGACCTTGAAGGATCAAAGAAAGCCATTTTCCCCTGAGTTGTGTCATATGCAGCGACCTATGTATATACAACAAATCAGCTTTTTGGATCAAAACCTAAAAGGTTTAGAAATGATTGATCTAACCTTAAAGGGGAGAATGTTGAGGCGTTCAAGTCCTGGAGCCATGCTGAGAACTTTCTTCCCGTGATCTGCATCATACAGATCCCTCTTCTCCACCGGATGGGCCATACCAGCTGGATCACGACCTACGATGTAGAAATTGGCTCCCGCATTGATCCTAGCTTTGGCGTGCCACTGAACCTCGGTCGGGCCAGCATAGTGCATTGGAGATGGGAAAATAGAGACTACAGTGGTCTCAGGATCAAGAACACCATCCTCCAACACCTATAAATTCATATCAAGAAACAACATTATAACATTTGAACTTCATAGTGAACTAATTGCAAAAGGATGAATACTTTGTATTCAAATAGAGAGTTTCTTGAAACATAAGGAAGCTAAAGTTAAGGGTTTTTATATAACCTTCACGTGTTGTCTCATACGCCAGCTAAGAGGTACATCATCAGCCTTAGTAAACCCACCAAGTGGATTAAGCAACAAGACAGGGTTTTTATAACCCATCTCAAGAAGTCTTTTACGAGTATCAGTCATAAGAAGAGCATGACCATTATGAACTGGATTCCTAAGCTGAAAAGCGAAAACCGCATCCGCATCACGCCTTATAAACTCCTCTCGCAGCTGAGATGGAGATAAACGAAACCGATCAAGACCGTCGTGGTACTTGATCGGCTCAAGGACTTGTAAATCACCTCCGATTAACCAGTTTCCAGCTTTGGTGATTGCTTCTTCTGCATATGGAAGTCCTTTAGCTGTAGTTCCCCAAGTTCTTGCGATTCGTTCTTCTTTCGGATGCTTATAAATCTCAATACTGTCTCAAATCAATCAATCAAGAAGATTGATTACACAAATCAGAAACCATAATCAAGATTTTCACACAAATTAGGTTCTTAAGCATACATTTGAATGATTAATTACAGAAATTTCAAGAATCATAAATCATAATCAATAAGATTGTTTCACAAATTAGGTTCTTAAGCATACATTTGATGATTTGAAATTTCAAATTAAAGCTTAAGAGACTTACTCGCTAAGAATGGCGATTGGGTTACCAACTGAGTCAACGAGCGTGACTCGATCAGAATCACCGATACGATTTTTCTGATCATCATCGATCGCGAGCACGATCGGAACCGACATGTTGACGACGGAGCCGTCTTCAAGTCGGATCGAGTTAAAATGAAGTGTTTGGAGGAACTCAGACTGTCTCATGAAACCTCGAAGAGGACTAGCCCAGCCTTCGCTAAGCACATGTACCCACTCTAGATCCACACGATTCAGCCTGATCCTTACCGGAACCATCTCCGCCTCGCGTTTCATCACGCGCCGCTTTGATTCCTCGACGACGAGGTTCATGAGTTTTCCTCCGTCTGGTTCGATTAACGCCGATTTGACGGAGAAACCTCGACGACGGTTGAAGGAAACGACGGAGACGGATCCAGGTGGATAACGAGAAACATGATTGGTATAGATTGGTGAAGGAGATTTGGAGAAGACGATGGTGGCTGAAGAAGCCATTGAAGGCCAGAATTAAGATTTTGGCTCTTAATTTTAAGAGAACATTTGATTAATCAAAAGTTTTGTAATTAAGAGACACAATTAGTGAATCTACGATTTATTAGGACTATATAGTTAATAAAATATCAATTAGTGGATAACGAATAGACAAACCGGTCTAGTTGATGAGTCAATTAGCACCTAATTCAATTATTTGACTAATCTATGTAAAGGTAAAGGACAGTATAACAACTGTGATTTTTTAAACATATTCTGAGCTAAAGACAAGATTTGTTGTAAATATATTTATAAGAAATTGGATATTTTGTCACAACTATGTTAGTTTAACGATTTTTGTAATAGATTTTGGGATCCACATATCGTGTTATTGGTGGATTAATATGTGCATTTTTTAATTCAAACAAGTTGTTGTATCTTTGGTCAGATTAAATTTAAATTTTCAAATAAATACTTATTCTATGCAAAAGAAAGAAAAAAAAACCATTAGTATGATTTTGTGGTATAATGGACTAATTAATAGAACTAATCCCCGGAGATTTATCCACACAATGGTCTTTCATGAGTTCCCGGGTTTTCTCCACGTCAGCCCAACGGTTAACTCCGGCATAAATATTTGATAAAAGCACATAATTTCCGCTGTTTTCAAATTCTAACCCCAACAATTGCTTTAGCGCTATTTCACCCCTCTCCAAGTCACCATGGATTTGAGCTGACCCAAGAAATGATCTCCACAACATTGCATTTGGCTTCATCGGCATTTTCTTGATGCATTCTTCCGCTTCTTCCAACCTCCCGGATCGGCCCAGTAGATCAACTAAACATCCGTAATGCTCTACCTTAGGCTCGATCCCATAAACCGCTTTCATAGACTGAAATATTTGAAGACCTTCGTCGACCAAACCCGAGTGCGAACACGCAGATATCGTCACCACAAAAGTTGCGTCATCCGGGAGTAATCCTTCAGAGATCAAGCTCTTGTAAAATTCAACAGCTTCTTGACCAAACCCATGAACTGCTAAACCGCGAATCATAGCATTGTAACACGATATATCTCTTTCACACATTTCATCAAACACTTGGCGTGCGAAACTCAAACATCCACATTTTGAGTAGAGATCGATAAGAGAAGTTCCCACAAACTGATTAAGAGTCAGATTGTTCTTCAAGAGATAAACATGAGCCCAAACACCTCCAGAAAAATCACCTAAACTAGCACAAGATTTGATTAAAGCTACAAGAGAAAGCTCGTTAGGTCTCACTTGCATTCTCACGAACAACCTCAAAACCTCCTCACAACTCTCAGTTTCATCGGAATTAGCGTAAGCAGAGAGAAGAGTATTCCAAGTAGCCAAATCAGGTTCTCTAATTCGCTCAAACAAAGATCTAGCTTCTCTCAATTTACCACAATTAGCATAAAACCCAACCAAAGCAGCTTGCACAAACCGATCATGATTAACCGGATCAAGTAATTTCAAGACATGGGCATGAAGAGCCTTGCCATGGCGATGCCATTGTGGGTCAAAGCCAGAGGCTTTGAAGAGAGAAGGATAAGTGAACTCATTGGGTCTAACAAGGACGGATCTTGAACTCAAAATCTGAGCGTAGAGAGAAAACGCGAGATGGGTTTGAGTTGATTGTTGATTTGAGACGATGGAGGAGATGAGAGTGTTGTAGAGGAAGATGGAAGGGTTTGGGATACGGCGGAAGATAGAGAGTGCGTAGGATAAGGAGATGGTGGAGGATAAGAAAAGAAGCTTACTTAGAGGATATGTGTGGTGAGAGAGACCAATTGTGAGGATTTGGCTATGGATTTGTTTGAGGTTTGTTAGGGATTTACATTTTGGTATTAGGTTTAAGCATTGATGATTCTTGCTTGTGCTTGGAGATGTCATATGCAAAAGTTCAATTTTGTTTGTCAAATTTGAAATTGAGAAGAAGATCAAATTAGATTGAAGTTTGATATATATAGGCCCAGTTCAGTTACTTTGTAATATTGTATATGGATTTTATTAGCATATAATGGATATGGCCCATGGGCCTTATTCTTCTTCTTCTTTTGTTTATGTTTCGTAATATTTTTTATGTTTCGTAATATTTTTATAAATACCGTTTTGAGATTTGATTTTTGTTTATGTGGTGGATTGATAAATGTCTAAGGACAATCATGCCACTAATAATTTTTTGTTAAATAGGAGGGGTTCGGGCCTTAATCCCCTCCATAGTTCGGAATCAACATTTGCTAACATAACGTAAATCATTCCTCTCACTAGGAATCGAAATAGGAGTACAACGGAACCAATCCTTGCGTTTAACCACTCATAGTGAAGCAAATAGTATAAGATTTTCATAAGTTTGGTATTTAGTTGTGTTTAAGTATTGAAATTTTTTGAGGCTAGTAATTGGATTCATTTTAGTTTGGTTAGATTTAATTCGATTTGAATTTTTTTTTTTTTTAAGTTTGATAAGAAATCATTATGTTTTATTTTGTTTTGGGGTTGTTTTATTTTGGTTGGATTTGGATAACTTCAATTTGAGAAAAGCAAGTAAAGCTCTCTTTGGAACACATCAAAGTTGGTCCCTACAACAAGACAATCACACCTTTTTTCATCTCCAATAAAATAAGAAAAAACCATGCATTATAATAACGCCTTTTTATCTTGCTTCTATTCTTTTTATAACAATAATTTCTATGCAGATGTGAGACTGATAATTCTTTTTGAATACCTTTAGTGAAAATGATGCATCAAATCCTCTTCACTATAGTGCATCTCCACACATGACCCAATAAAATAGAAACAGCAATTCTCCATCGCTAATTCCCAAAATCTCTGTTCATGTAACTTATAATTACTTGCTTAAGAAAATATTTAATTGCTTTCATTTAAAGGAATAAAACACACACACACCATAGCTTCATAATGTGCGACCTAGTAGTTTAAAACTTCTATAAACTAATACTCGATAAATACGATAAAATAATAATAACATTGTAATTATGTTTATCAGTATACAATAATATATATCATATTAACAAATAAATTATCGATAAAATTGTATCCATTATTTGCTAAATAAATATATTATACTATGTTCACAATATATTTTATACCACATTAAATAATAATTTAAATGTTAATGTCTATATGTCACATGCTATAATATTTGTTATTATGTTAACAAAATAATTAACCGTTAAAATTAAAATTGATCTTTTCCAAATATTTTGATCGTTAAACAAATATTTATCTTGTTAATATTGCGATAGATGCATTTTGGTCCAAAAATTGACATTAAGAAAAAAAAACTAATACATAAAAACCCATTACCAAAATCTTAAATTTTCATTCATTTGTTACCGTATTATAACATAATAAAAAAATTTACAATACAATAAAAACAATGATACCATTCATCTGTACCACCATATTTTTACTGTTTTATTGAATGGTTTACACAGAAAACAATACATGTTATATCATATCGGTACAATCTTACTAATCGCCAAAACATTGATTGGATCTAACGTGGTATGATAGGTAAATAGTATTAAACTTATCACAACCGATATTTTCTTGACATTTCAAGATCAAAGTTAAGAGAATATTTAGGACTCTATACAAACTTCAAAAGTAAACACTAAACAAGTCATGTCTTTTCTTTACCCACGTACTAACGCAAGAGTATTGCTCAAAGACAACTATACGACAAAGCCTGAATTTATTCTCACCATTTGATAAATAATTTATATTTTCCAATTCTTTGCCACTTTCAATTTCATTTTTACTTTAAATAATGTTTTGATGATTTATTCTGCCTTTTTCTAAAACTTGTTCAAAATTTTGGGAACAGAAGTACACTTTGGAATGCTTTTCACAATAAAAGTAAAAATGGGACTTAGATCACAGATGATAAAAAGACAGAGCCTCTGTAAAGTAACTTGAATTTATATTATTTTAATTTTGTGGGTTCTCACCTCTTTGCTTTTCAAATTCACTATAAATTTAGTTTTTTTTTTTTTGATAAAAACTAAAAATTTAGTTTGATTCCAAACTATATATGCATGTTTCGAGAATTTCAACATAGTAGGTGACTTCAGCAAGGGAAAATATTAACTATTACAATAAACAAACAATCAAAAGAAAATTAATAACAAATAAACTAGGAAAACAATATTTTTGAAAAGTATTCATTGATATATGTAGAAAGTCTTACAAAGTTCAATTATTAAAAAATAAAGTAGTCTGGTAATAAACACAATATTTACCTTTTATTTGTTAATCTTCAAAAAGCAAAAGCTAAAGGAGAGTGACACAAAAGCTATAGTGGCAGATTTGCAGATTATTCACCGTTTTAGGCCAACTCTGACAGAGTTTAAATATTTTTAACTTTGCACATTTACTTTTTTTACCTCTTCTTTTTAATTTCTCTTCACACTAAAATTTTGCTGTGAACAGGCTTTAAAGTTTAAACATAGCAATTACTTCATCTTACTGACCAGTGGTAAAAATAAAATTTAAAGTTCTGATGTCGGGGGGAAATATTTAAAAACCGTTAAATAATTCAGGTTTTTTTGGTCAATTAATAACGATGTTAAATTGTCAAACTATTCCTATTTTTTTTTCTGTCATGAAACTATTATTTTTTGTTAAATTCAAATCTAAGATTTACATTAAGTATGGATCCAATAACACCATTTAGACTTGGATAGTAAATAAGTAATGTATTCTAATCCAATTTAGACTAGCGTATTTATAGTAGATAACCTAAGACCAACAAAGAATTAACTAAATAACATTTGATCAATAGTGTTTGTCTTGATACTACTGATTTATCTATATATATCATGGCATTTTAATATGATGCATGACTTTTTTTAATCATGCGCTCAAACTATTTATCTTTTATAGAGGTCATTATTTGTATAAATATAATTTCCAAATGAAATACTATTAATTTTATATAACATGATATTTGTATTGTAACACTATATTTTTCTTTATAACACTAATATATATATATGACTAATATATATCATATCATATTGTTTAATATAATGCATGCTTTTTTTTTAATTACGAGTTTCTAAGTTTTTGTCTAAGGACATTTGTGAATTTTTCCATTCTCAAAATGTCATTTTACGAAACTTTTCTGACCCATAGTTATTTTCTTAGTTGACTATCAAATTTAGATCATGCACCTAAATCACTCTTTAGACTATGTATCACTTCAAAAAAAAATTGATAAATTATTATTGCGATTTTTCCCCTTATATCTTATACTACTAAAATTGAAGTACAAATTTGGGTTATTCTTGTATCCAAACACCAGATAGTTATTCATGTATCCAATCACTTCCATATTTAATTTATCTATTTTTATTTTTAAAAATAAATAATTAGTTAATTCTCTACAATACTTTCATTATCTAATATTTCTCTACTATCCTTTTCTTATCTAATGTGATTTTAATAGTATGAATTATGATTCTTCTATCATTTTTGTTTGATATTATTTTCAAATTATTTAGAATTATTATATAATATATATGATTAATAAAATTATAGGTTTTTATGCATATGTTGTGATTTGAATTTTTATAAAAAGACATATATTAACTCAATTCAATAAGGAAAAAGTGTGTGTTCAATATCTCACATCGGTAGAGAATAGAGATTATTATATAATATATATGATTAATAAAATTATAGATTTTTATGCATATGTTGTGATTTGAATTTTTATAAAAAGACATATATTAACTCAATTCAATAAGAAAAAAGTGTGTGTTCAATATCTCATATCCGGGTCATGAACAAGCCCATAGTGGACCGCGGGTATATCAGACTTTGTTCGCAAATTGATGAGTCGACCATAAACTACCAAATTTTAAGAAAAATAAATAAACTATATATAGAAATTAATAATTATATATAGTTGATGAAATATAATATATGATATATTTGAAAATATAAAGAATTTTATGTATAAAATTATAACATTTACCAAAAAAGAGAATATTAAAAATATTTTTATTTAAAAAGTTGTTTATTTTATTTTTAAAATATTTTAATTATTTATATTACAATAATTAATTATCCGGGTCTTGCTAACCTGTTGGACATAAGAACTACTTACACAAATTTAAAATAGGTGTATACACCAACTAATCAACAATACTAACATTTTATAATTTAATTAAGTTAAAATTACATATAAAAACTAAACAAACAAAATCTAAAATTTTATAAATTATGTGAAAAATTGACAACAAAATATTAAACAGTAAAATATAAACATTCGTTACAATGATCAAAAAAACATTGACCCGCGGTGTTCCACGGATTCGACTCTAGTATTACTTAAATTTCTATGCAGCTTTCTTCGGTAATCATATCAACCGTAGATGTTAGTATTTCTCAAGGATTTAGATTTTAAAATAAATAAATTAGTAACTTAAAAATACATAAATAGAATGATTTTACTCCAACGTGCAAGATTTATCGTGCTTGTCAAGTGTGAACTTTCCAAGAAGCAATAAGAAATTAGGGCACCCATAAAAAGATATGGAATTTCCCCCAAAGTTTGCTTTAATCATAGATTAAATGTCTATTTTGTCGTTTTCAAATTTTTAAGCGAATAAGATAAGAAAAATAAGAAATGTAAATCAAACCATTCGAATACATTATATAATTGGGTACATTTCGTCTTATAATCATAACTTGCTTTTGTTATAAAAGAAAACCATAACTTGCTTCCTTTTTTCTTTTCAAAGTTGCTATCCTAGCATATATTTATTTTGAAGGCATCCTAACCAATTAAACAACTCATATTTCTTACCAATACTAGAATTTAATTTAAAAAAAATGCTAGCAAGGTATATAGGGTTAAGCTGCAAAGTTATTGTTCAATGAAAGCTTTATTATATAAACAATTAAATCCCAGGTTTTTGGTCTATTTATTATTTAACTGATAAACTAAACAGTGCTTGTTGACGAAAATAAATTAAGAATGATAAAAAGTCACACGCGTGCATTGAGCATCATAGGAACCCCATCGAATTCTGCCAAGAATAGTATTTTTGTTCTGCCAACTAAATTAAAAATCTAAGAATAAAACAGACATAATGCCCAGCTTCGCATATAATATATCGGTTGTTTCACCAAGATTGCTAAATATGTTAAAGCATCTCCATCTCTTATTTTTTATGAGAATCTTTAGATTTAAAGTTAATAAAAAAAGAAAAAAGGGAAAGAGTGTCTTTAATGTAAGATTAGTGTCTTCCTAAAGATACTTAAAGACATTTAAACACTTCAAAAAGACAGTATCTTTAATTTTAACATTAATTAACATGGAAGATACCCATAAAAAAATGAGGGATGAGGATGTTCTACAGAAAAACATCAAGGGCAAAACCTAGTAAAAGTTATAGGTTTGAGGGATATTAGAGATGAGACTATAGTATATACTCTCTTTTTTTCCGCATAAATATATTAAAATAGATGGACCTACAAACTAAAATAATATCTCTCGAAACTAAACCGGCAAAAAATATTGAAATCTCTGATAACAACAACCCTAACAAGGAAGATAATGCTGAAGACACAAAAAAAAACTACAAATCAAACCGCTAAACCTAATTTTCTATCAATTAAATCGTAACCTATTGGCCGATTCTTCTATGAAATCAAAAATTGTCTTGATGTCGATGGAAACTACAAACTTCACTTGAAAATTTTCAATCTTCATGTCCTCACTATACTACATACTCTAGTCTCAAGAATAATTTCTATAATTCGGGGTATTTTATTCGTTTAGTGAATTTGGTTATTTCAGTTATTTAGGCTTTGTATTTAGAGTATCTCAGTCAATTAACTCAATGTTAGCTTTATTTTAATAAAATTTGGTTATTTTTATAAAAAAGTAAAAACCTCATGTTCATCCATTTCTTTTTGAAATGTTAAGTTTTTTGATAAAAAAAAAAATTATTTACAAAATTATGGGTAAAAAAATGTTGGTTTGTCTACTAACTTGAGCATCGGAAAGTTTTCAAAATTACGTCCAATTTTTTTTTTTTTGTAGAAACCATTATATATGGTTATGTCTCAAGAATTTCATCCATGATTGGAAGTCTAACCCCAAACATAGACTGGAGTCAAATTGAATTTGTTGTCCATCAACTAATCTAGCCACTCTACACTCTATATCCATTCTAAAATAAAGTAAGAAAATATTACTTTATATTTGAGTAATATTATTCATTATTTTATTATAGAATGAAACTTTTTAATTTATAAAATATTCCTTTAATTTTTATATATGTTTTTTATACTTAAATAATATTATTAAATATATTTAAGTTATGTAGTTAACTAAATGTAGATAATTTATTTTATACTAGCTCATAAACAATATTAGCTAATTTCACACTTGAAAATGTGTTAATGGATCATTTGTGGAGAAAACACTAATGATTATGCTTAAAAATCTAATATATTTGTTGTGTTTCTTAGTAAGTTTTATGTTGTGAAAGTAATTTTATTTATGAATTAATTTTGTTATTTCAGTGATATCACAATTTTTTTGGATTTTGACTTAAAATAAAATAAGTGAGTCAAATTTATAATTTTAATAAATAGTGATGTTTTTAAAAATAATAATCAAATAGAGAAAGAGTATATTTGGAATATATTTTCGTGTCTAATAGAGAACGAGTTGGAGAAAAATCTAACTTTATTTCAGTGTTTTCTATTTAAAAAATAAAAATAAATAAGAGAATGAGTTAATGATGCTCAGATATATTTTACCGTTTGCTGCAAACTCTATAAGATGTATATTGATTTAAAAAAAAAACTCTATAAAATAGTTTTGACGAATGGATAAATATTGATTGATATGTTTTATTGAGACTGAACAAAGCCGCACAAAGAAGATCAAGCCAAGTAATGTTTGACCCAATATTGAAATTTTCTAATAATACGATATTAATGGTATATGCGAAACACATGCAAAACATACGATTTATGATTTTAAAAGCTTATCTTCTGAGTTTTAAAAATCACAATTTTGTTATCTTTCTGAAATTGAAAGCAAACTAAACAATCATAAGAAATAAAAGAAAACATGCGTCACTCCAAAACAAACCATGCCCATAACCCTATATAGCTACCATCGTGACCAACTAACCCATATGATAAATGATAATATCTACACACACACACATATACATTTATAGATTTATAGGCATATATGTATCACATGCATGTGTATGTGTGCTTCGTTACATTCATAATTAGAATAATATGTCAGCAAACTGAATAAATTTCTGGGGTATTAGTCCAATATTTCATGACACTCTAATTTATGAAAAACAAAGCAGCGAATAATAAAACAGGGCTCGAGGTAAGTTACGAATTAGAATAGAAGAACACATAAACTAGCCATTACGAGTTCTCTATTAGATGATGTACCTCATGTTTTGAGTCACAAGATATATATTACCCCCAAAATTGATAGGATTTGAATATTCTGGTACTAACTAAAAAATCATATATAGTATACTTTAATATTTCTATATATTGACAATAGTGTATTCCACATACACAAAATGTAGTATAGATTGTAGACTATAATGGCTACTTATGCATTACATATATCATGATAAGCTAGCATGTCCATTTAAGAAGCATTGCATCGGCTGTCAAAAGAAAGAAAAAGATGAAAAAATATTGCATTTATAGGACCTATATATAAATGTTCCTACTTCGAATTCCATTCACAATATGTTATACCATTAAACATTTTGTATATTTTTTTTGTTAAATACTAATAACATTTGTTAGTATATTAAAGGATAATAAGGGGTTACAAAAAAATAATTTTCTTTTTCCAAATTTATGAAATATTCATTTTTGTTTATGTTTACTTGTAGAGTTTGATATTTGGGTTTAAAGTTTTTTTTTTTGGGGTTTAAATTTTAGTTTAAGGGTTTAGTAAATTGGTCTTTGAAGCATATGTTGTAGACTTTTTTTCAATAAAATTAGACTATTTTATTAAGAGTCTCATAAATTGATTTAAATATTAATTATTATATTGACCATTATAATTTGCATTTTAACTATAGAAATATAGAACATAAAATGGTGCTCTGAGCTTTCCCCATTAGTCCAAGAATGTCATCATCATTCATCGTAATATTTTGGAAACTTTTTATTGTTGTTGCGAACAAGTACTGTGAAACTTACTGAGAAACAAAAGCTAAAATAAATTAAAAGAGAATCGTCATGATTATGATCGATCTCACGGCCGAAGTTTTCTTGTGGGGCCAAAGAAGTAAGGGCCCATCTGAGGCGTATTTTACTTAACGTGGAGGTTCTTCTACCTGATTATACACACCACTCTTCACAAATCATAGGTTTTTGAAAGTTAGTTGTACCGACGATAAATTGTAAACCTATTGCAACGTTTTTTTATAAAAAACGTTATAATTGGTTTGCTGTGAATTATTATCATTTGTCAGTCTGAGTTTATTAATATTGTGTATATTGAACCGGTCAATTTTTGTTGTTGTCTATTACATTATCATTATAAGTATTTGATCTAATTATATTATAAATAATGGTCAGTCAATTAAATTTAACTGTATGCAATACATGTGATTATGAAGAAAGGTTTCATGAACAACTCCTTGTAATACTTAAATATTCGATAACTTTAACCTACAAAATCATGAAAACAGTTTTATTTGTTGAAAAATGAAACTTATGCCTAGTGTAAAACCTTCTAAATCTTTAACCACTAGTCGAAAAAGCTTCCAACCGATTTACTTTAATATGAAAATTCATTCATTATATACAATATCAATATATTTTGAAGGACAATAGTTCACTACAACCCAAATTATTTACTTTTTTTTTGGATATAAAAATGGTTTACAGTAGTATTCAGAATCGAAAACATTGATGATCAATAGTGAATTCATCTATAATATCAATTATCGTTACATTAATTCACAAATTTGAGTGATTAATAATCTCAATTATGAATAGTTTAATGGATAATCAATAGCATATTAGATTATTAGATAAAATGATACATGTTTAGAAAAAAATGTGAATATTATTTTTAATATTGTGATGCAGTTTGAGATGATGTTATACGTAGCTTTTTTTTTTAAGTAAAAAATATGTCATGCAATAGAAAATTTATAGAAAAGTTTGAATGAAACTTTATTATAAATAAATAAAACAAAAAACAGAAGATTCATATTTCAATAAATACATTAGTAATATTTGCGTAAGTTCTTATAATATTATAATTATTAGTGAGACTATATACTTACATAAATATTTTTCTAAAAATATTTTTTTATTATCTTGTTTAATTTGGTAAATAAATTAATTAACCCAAATAGGATCAATAAAATCGTTGTTTAACAATATTTCTTAGTTTATTGATTATTAAATTTTTAAAAATTACTTCACAATCTATGAAACTACAGTATATGTAGTTGTAATTATTTAAAGTTTACATTTTTAAAATTACCGATTGTTGGTCTGCTGTAGTTTATTTCCAACTTTAGGCTCGTAGAGATTGAATAAGTCGATAGAAAAAACTTGAATGCATCACATAAAATATGCCGAACTTAAATGCATCACCTAAAATTATGCCAAATAACAGCTGATGAAAATAGTTGAATAATTCCTAAAAACAAACGCTTTCTCTATATGTATATTGACTTTTTTTTGTTGTCGTCGAATTTTTATTAAAAAACTTAAAAAATTACAAATGAAAAACTAAAAAAAAAAAATACATGATTTCTTCGGAGACAAAGTACTACAAAGCTAAACTAAACATTTAAACTAAACATTTAAACTAAACAAGCAATTGAAATCTCAACTTGAAACTAAAAACAAAGACCATAGCCATAACCGAAACCAAGCCAAAAATATGAATTTGGAACCCTTTCAAACGATGCCCTTGCAAGCCAATACGAAATCCTCCTATGGCGAATGGATACTATCTCTCCAACCAATTGTTCTTTGGTTTTTAAACCATCAAAGACATAAAAAGATATTCATCCCATAATCTTCTGGAATCGAAGAAAACAGTATCAAACCAACCCATTAAAACGCCTCAAAAACCTACCAAACAGAACAACACATGAACATAGCTGATAAATAGAAACAAAGAGCGAAACTAGGACCTTCTTGGATATCACTTCTTATAAACCATGATCAAAAACTGGATCGGAACCAAAAAGGCCTAACCGAGCTAACACTACAGGAAATCTACCGCAAAACCGACGGTATTTCCGATTGAATTAATATCCGTCAGAAAATTTTAATTTCCATCGGAAATCCATCGGTGTTTTCCGACGGATATTAATTCCATCAGAAATGCCGTCGGTTTTTTTCGACGGATTAATATCCGTCGGTTTCTGTCAGAAATCCGTCGGAATATTTGAACGTTAATATAGCCGTTGTTATAACCGTTAAATTCCGACGGATTTCCGACGGCAAGCATTATTATATATATGTTACCATACTTCTCTATTCAATCACAACAACATATTTCAACCCAACAATTCTAAAAAAAACGTGTAGAGAGAGATGTCATCTTCTAGAGATTTAAGATCATGGATGGATGAAGAAATGTTTAATCCGGAGTCGAAGTTATTAAACGATGGTTATGCATGAGGTATATGCGAGTTCATGGCCGTTGCTAGAAATCAACCATGAGTGAAAACAAGTGGTAAGATGAAATATCTATGTTCAATTTGTCGCAATTCTCGTAATGTTAAATGTAACGGGTTACATTTATTGATTTTTCAAATTATCATATTAAAAAAAAAAACTTGGCCGTCGGTAATCAGTCAGTTTTAAGATCCGTCAGAAATCTGTCGGTAACCGTCGGTTCAAAAACATCAGAATTCTGTCAGAAATCCGTCGGAAATATTCCGACGGGAAACCGATGGAAACTATTCCGATGGGAAACCGACGGATATCCAGAAACTAGGTTCCGTTGGAAATACAGACAGATTTTCGACGCGGTTTCCAATTCCGACGACATAGTTTAGACGATAAAAACCGACAGATTTCCGACGGATTTTTCTGTCTGATCCTGGCTATTTTCTTGCATTTATAAATAAAACCTGCAAGATGACTGATAAAATGACTGAAGACCACATATATAACAAAACCTTTGACCCAGAACAAGAAAAGACTAAAATCCAATTACTTGGACCAGAGATAAGAAAGCCCAAGCCTAGGAGAGAAAAAACCGAGTAGAGAAATCAACCTAGCACTTGAACGAGGAAGATATCACCTGTAAAAGAGATGACATAGATCTATCTATACCGCCGACCATAGATCTGCTACAAATATAAGAGATCCAAATCTGTCACCAAAAGAAAAAAAGAGGCCAATCGATGGTTGCAGACGTTTGTGAGCACAATCGTAGACCATGAGGTACCAGCGCCTGAAGCCAAAATCGTCCTCTCTTCAGCAACGACTAGGATAATAAGGTCGTTTCTCCACTAAAGTTCCTTCAATCTAGACTAACAGCAAATACAAAAGCCAAAAGAAGGACAAACGGTACTAGTGATGCAGCACATCCTTTTTTTTTGTGTCGAACACCTTTTGGGCTTTTCGTGTTAGACAAGTTATTTTATTTGGCTTTTCTTTTTCTTTTGTTAGGTTTTTTTTGTTTCCTTTTCTCATTAGGTTTATATATTTTATTTAATATAAATAGGTTCTTAAGAGAGTCTTTGTTATGGAGCTTTGTTTTAAAGAAAATCAATAAAAATAAAAAATATATAACTCTAGTTATCCAAAGAGCTTGCGTCTTGCATAGCACTGAGAGGAGTTGATACGTATCCGCCTATCGATGATCCACCAACAAAAACATGACCGGACATGACCGAGGCTGACCCACCCATTGAGGTTCCAACTATCCCACCAGAAGGCGTTAAGAGAAGCAAGGAACGACACTACCGAAGCAAGTTTAACATGTTCGTGGATTGGGCCATGGAGCAAGGAGCGTTTAAACATCACCCAGGCATCGACACCACGATCACCAAGGACGCAAGGGACATGATCCTTAGCGTTTTCACCATTAGCCGGTGAAAACGCACCCCTAAGTCGCCAAGAAAGGTTGCATTATTTTTCTCTATTCGGGTTTATCCCAAAGAGATTTACCGAGAGGTTTTTAATGAGGCGATTGATCTTGGCGCATCACACTCGTGTAAAAATTATTATTCCTCATGGAAATGTTCCATGATCCGTGAGAATAATTACCGAGCGTGATTTTTATCCTTAGGAGGTTTACCGCTTTTCCAAACCTTTTTTTTTACTTAGAGTTTTATCTTTATGCGGAATATTAAAGGGCACACGAGTCTTTTTATTCCTTCTTAAAACCTAAGTGTATCCAGTTATAAATAGTCATGAACCTCTATTATAATCGAGAGACTTGAATAAACTTAAACTCATTTTCTCTCATTTCAATCGAGCTGTTTCACTCTTGAATATTTCTCACTAGATCCTCGTAGCCGGGCTCGGATCTTGTGTTCAATCGTATCACAGAACCTCCTATATTCCATGTGGCCGATTCTTGCTCCATCGTTACTCTCATTCATCTCCTCGTGTTTCTACGGATCGAGTCATCTCCGTGGTTATACTCACCCACCGTTCATCCGAGACATTTCCGGTTTGAGTCATCACCGTTCTATCTCGTTACCGAGCACTCATACCGCAGAACCATACCCTTAGGGACGTTGATATCATTGTATTTTACATAATTTTAGCCTTCATATATCATCATTTTAGTATAGTTTCATCCATTGTTTATACCACTTTGCATCATATTCATCATCTTAGAGTACTTAGGATATTTTGCATAAGCATTGCATAAATAGTGCATATTGGAGTGGTATTAGGTACTTTTGGATATTGGAGTGGTATTAGGTACTTTTGGAGCTCAGAATCACATACTTGGAGGATTGCACCCAACTCGACATGCACAACTCGATCTGAGGGCTCGAGTGTAGCTGCCTTGGAGAACAAGTCAAGACTACTTGACCTGGATGCTCGAGTGGATGAGATCAAGTAGAAAATGCTGCTTTTGGATGAAGTGCTCGACCAGTACCACTCGACCATAGGGCTCGAGTGGATTTCCTTTCCCATGACCTGATTAAGTATTTTGTCTTTTTGCGCTTTTTAGGACTTCCAACCCCTTTGTATAAATACCCTTATTAATAAGGGATCGTCTTTCTTAATCCTAATTTCTGCCTCTTAATTTTCTCTCTTGTTCTTCATTTCCAGACTTTGTAACTCATATCCTTTTTAATTTATTAATAATTTATACTAAGTTTCTTCTACAATCTTGTTAATCTCATATTTATCTACATCATATGTAGATTTTAGCATTTTCTGGGTTTTTGCATTTATGATGATCATGATTGTTGAGTAGTTAAATTAGGGTTTTTAAGCATGTGCTAGGTTAGTAATTACTCTTGATTGATCTGAGTATTTGAGTATTGCTTGAATTTTGATTTCCCTTCTGGGTGAGTGATCTTATTGCTTATTTTTCTCTGATAAATTGGAACTTGATATCAAGCAGTCTCTACACGACCGTGTTGATGAGATTGATGGATTTAACTTTTTCAGAGACTTGTTTACACTAGCCTGATGATCTAGATTTAAATATGGTGTGTATCATATCCTTGGGGTTCAGTTGTTAGAAAGGTTTATTGGCTTTAACAAATTTGTGTTCATTGCTTATTTATATGTGTGGTTCTTGCAGAATTGGGTATGTCAGCAGATAGATTTAAAGTTCTTTATCATGAAAGTAAACTGGACTGGTTTTGAATTTGTTGTCAAAGGAATAGCCTAATTGGATGAGTTTGTCAAGTACCCATGTTGATTAAGAGTAGTTATTGATCGATTATCCCATGTTAGATATCACTTCTTCTTCCCGATTAATTTAATTTCGTGTTATTGCTGTTGGGAAACGAACCAATGTCCCACATCGGAAGATTAGAAAATAATGATCTAATATATAAAGTCAAGTCAATCTCTAATTAGTATGAGGTATTTTGGAAAGGAGCCCAAAACAAATATGTGCGGGTTTTGCCACTTGAGCACAAAGTGGATAATATCATACTAATGAGGGAGTTGACTTGGATTTACAGATGCCCAACAATTGGTATCAGAGTCAGATTGAAAACTTTGGACCTAGGGAAGTAGGGTGTGGGCTGCATGTTCGGTGTGGAATAAGCCATCAATATGACACGATTAGAAGAATGCCTCAAGAGAATCTTGCAAATAAGGGGTGCCGGTGCTAAGGTTTCGCTGGAGGGAAACGGAGTACATAACAATGGGAGAAGCAGCTAAGGAAGCAGCTAAGGAAGCACTATGGGTTCAAGGACTTATAGCAGAATTGGGTGTTGAGCAAGGTGGAGTTCAGCTACACTGTGATAGTCAAAGTGCCATATATTTGGTAAAGAATCAGGTGTATCATGCTAGGACAAAAACAACTGATATGTTAACCAAGTGAGATCATTTTGAAGAAAGTGGACACGTTGTACAATGCAGCTGACATGTTAACCAAGCCAGTCACCACAGAGATGTTCAAACATTGTTTGGATATGCTCCATGTCTTTAAGTGCTAAAAAAAGATGAAGGATACCCCCATAAACAAGCAAAGGGTCGCATATAAATTTTTTTTTGTCAAGATGGAGTTTGTTATTCAAAATGACTTCAAAATATTAATATTGTCTTAGGGCCCGAATAAGAATAAGTAAGGGATTCCACGGGCTAGAACAACATGTTTTAGAAGATTTCTTTTTTCTATTAGGATTTGTATCACATTTTTGAGGCATATATAAATGAGTCTAAAGGTCTGTAATCGAATCATCAGATTAATAATAAGAACCCTAGACTATAGAGTCTTCGCTTCAAAGAATTATCGTTCTTAATTCTCTTTTGCTTTCTTAAGGTTTTGTTCATATCTTGCGATAATCCCAACAATTGGTATCAGAGCCTATGTCGAAAACTGTGGACCTAGGGAAGTAGGGTGTGGGCTGCATGTTCGGTGTAGAAGAAGCCCTCAATGTGACACGATTATAAGAGTGCCTCAAGAGAATCTTGCGAATAAGGGGTGTCGGTGCCAAGGTTTCGCTGGAGGAGAGACTAAGGTTCGTGGTCCATGGTTTGAGGGAAAGATTGTTGGGAGACAAACCAATGTTCCACATCAGAAGATTAGAAAATAAGTTTCTAATATATAAGACAAGTCAATCACTAATTAGTATGAGGTGTTTTGGGAAGGAGTTCATAAACAAATCCATGCGGGTTTGACCAATTGGCCCAAAGTAAACAATATCATACTAAGAGGGAGTTGACTTGGGTTTGTAGAAGCCCAACAATTACTCTATTTTGTATTTTGTGAAATTACTTAGCTCTACTCGATTGCATCTATTCACCAAGTAGGTCGAGTACTTTCTTGTTTTGTCATTTTCTGCACTACTCGATCTCTACTACTCGACCAAGTAGATCCACCCAAAAGACTCGAACTCGACCCGAATGCCCGAATGTCCATGCCTATCGTAAACAATAAATATGATTAAAATCACATTCTCTTCAAATTTGTATTTGTTGTTTTGGTATTAATAAATGATGTCAACACATTTTTTTCTATTTAACTTAATTTAAAATAAAATAATTAATTCGCGGTATACCACATGTCCAAATTTAGTATTATTTATAATTGTAATTGTTCTTAGCCCGGTAAGATATATTTTTAATTGACCAGAAGATTGTACAATTACCATTATTTTTTTTGTTTTCTTGTTTGTTTTAAAGTTAAGATTTATTCTCTTAAAAACGAGTTACAACTCCTTGTGGATTTTGCTTCATATGATATATTTGTTTTTGTTTACATATATGGACGGACGTTTCATTTAATTTAATATATTAAAAAAAGAGGAGAAATTAATGGTAGAAACCAAAATTAAAAGAGAGTGTCGAGTCATGAAATGAGGTCTGCAGAAAGAAAGAGAAAACTGCAAGTTCGAATTATTCCTTCTTCCGTGTGTGTTATCATTTGCTTTTATTATTTTCACAATGTAAATATTTATAGTGGTACACACATATAAGCATATTTATTATTATCACAATGTGTATATATATATATATATATATTTATACACACATATATACATTGCGTTTGTAGTGGTACAAACGGACCACAAAGAAAGTGGACATCAAGCCTTAAGGAGCTGCAATAAGCTGACACATAAGAAATATATGTCTATACCTATCCAAGAAAATCTAATTCAATGAATATGTACAAATGGTCACAACATAGTAAAGGATGTAATCATACAAAGTGATCTTGGTCAAGTCGTTTTCTCTATTAACTAACCCCAATTTTGAAGGTTTATAATTATGGGCAATTGGGGAACTAGTACTTTTAATGATAATAATATGCAGCTATAAAGTTTTTAATAAACAATAAAGTAAATAACGTCATCTATACCATTTAATTTTGATATTGTAAATAATATGGTTAAAACCATAATATTATTTTTAATTTTTGTTCTAAATGTTTATTCTCACACACAATACATGACAACATTTAGTAAAAAAATGTTTACTTGACAAATGAATGAATCCGCCGCAGTCACCATATTTAAATTCATAATTGTTTGTTGCAACTTAATGGTTAATAAGGAAATAGTTGATTCATTAGAAATTTCTAAAAAGGTGCTTGTAAAGTTCTTCGTGATGATTCATATATTAAGGATAAATATGTCCATCATATCGTGGATTCTAGTAATGTTGATGAAATTGTTTGTTATAGATAAAGTCTATAATTTCGTTCGTTGTGTTATTTTATATTGTTAGAGGTTATAGTTCAAATTTTCCCATCGTGATTAAGACTTTCGAAATATTTATTATTCACGTGTTCTCTGATTTCACAATGGTTAATTAGTCTAACTCTCACTAACCAATAACCATTGCAACACTGCCTAAAAAACTGAATAAGGTGAATGAATATTAGCCATGGCAACAATCTTGGCAAACTAATATGCACACAATTGCTCTGAAGCCAAGAAACAGTGGGCATGAAATTTTGAAGATTTAGTTGATTGGCTAGAGTCACAACTTTCAACCTAAACACAACATATAATCAATTCACAATATCTAATTCTGTACATCAAATTCATATCAAACTCTTATAGGAAATTGCCGATGAAATTGTTTGTTGTAAATTCAGCTCTGATTTTATTGTTCAAATTTTATTTTTAACATGATTTAAATCGAGAAAATCCGATTCATAACTAAATTTATATTTTGTGGAGTAACACGATCTATAAGAGTCAAACTCCGATAGAAATGTTTGCAAGGATGACCGTTAATTATTTGACTAAAACCTACTTCGCATTCTGGAAATTAAAATTTGGATTTGTTTGTTGTAAATAATTTTATGATAATTTATCAAAATAGTGATGGTTTAGTTGTAGTACAAGGCTGGGTTAGGTTTTTTGTGCTTTGGATTCAATTTTTTTTAGGACGGATAGTCATTCTTTAAATCAGAATAGGTTAGAGGTGGAGGACAAAAAAAATAGGTTAAAGTTGTGAGCAATTGTGTTAAAGACTAGCTCTGATTACGGAGAGATAATATATGTCGAAAGTTCAGAACTTTTACAGTTTAGAATACAAAATTTTAGAATACAAAATTAGCTTCGTCGAATAAAAAAAAGTTACTTAGATATGTTTAAATTATGTAAAAATTAGTACTGTAATATAAATATTATTTTACTATTGATGCTAAGTTTTATAAGCATTCTCCAGGGAAATTCAAGAAAAAAAATAAAATTCATATTACTATTGAATTTTGATATATTTTAGACAGATCTAGTTAATTATTTTTTGGATATAACGGATCGAATTTGGTATTCTGAAATTCCAGGATATCAAATCCGTGTCTACTCCTACACTAGATATTATATGATTTTTAAAGTAGTACACAAATATTTTTAAATAAAATTTATTTTATTGATATTTTGATCAATTATTCTATTCATTATATAAATATAAAAAATATTTTATGTATATATATATATGTAAAAGTAGATCTGATGATTTTAAATTAAATAGTAAAAATGATTATGGTGTTGTGTATATAATTTATGATATTTCGTGTATATCATAATACTTGGTATACTTGCGCATATGACGCATAATACTTCGTGCATGTCACTATGCGAAATCTATAGTTTTTGTAGTTTTGAGACCATTAAAATAGTTTGCATATATAGCTATGTTGTCGACAATACTAAGTATAGTTGAGAATTATTTTTTCTAAAAAAACTTATAAACAAAATTAATATTTTATTACTATAATGGAATGGTAAAAAAAGAAAAGAAAAAAGAAAGAAAAAAACGAATTGATCATTAACTTCCGTAATTAGTTAGAAGTTGCTTTAAATCAAAACACATTATGCTAATCAAAAAGAAGAAATTTGTACTTAATGGAAAATGATTAGTAAAAGTATATATAAAAAAACAAAAATTCTCTTAAATTAAAAAACTATTTAAGAAAAAGTGAAACAAAAAACAAAAAAGTGAAAGAGTGAAGAGAAGAGACTGATGATGAGGCTGCGGATGGAGAGAGAAAAAAGAGAGCCTTTACACGTGATTTTAAAGAGAGACCAAAAACCCCCAAAAGCAAACCTCTTTTGCATGCGTCCTTAAAAGAACATTTATATATTTAAAAAAACTTTTTTTTTTCGGTGAGTGTTTTCTACTATTTTTATTTTTATAAAATTATAGCGGACGGGTCATTTTCTATCCGTAGCAATAAATAACACTTGAATTTAAAAAAGTTAATTTTTTTTATATAAATAAGAAAATTCTTCTTGGAGATATTGATATTTCCACTGCTCTTTTCGATGTTTATTCCTTCTCTTTGGTCACTTGCTCTTTAGTTTTATCTCTCTCACTTAAAAAAAAAAAAACTACGATTTTTGTTTAATCTTTGTAATTATCTGTTTGGGCTCATCCATTTTTAATCTCCGGGATCTCATTTTTCCAGTTTCTAATAGAGACAAAAGCTTAAATCTTTCTCCGGTTTTGTCTTCTGGGTATTCTCAATTTTCCCTTAAATCTTTAAATCTCTGTTTTTTCTTTGTCTGTGGTTCTTTAATGGGAACAAAACATGTAAATAACTTCTGGGTTATGTTTGTCTCTGATTGGTTTTTACAGTGATTTCTTCTAATTTCATTGCTTACAAAACACTATATGTATGTATAGGTTTTATAATCTCTGTTCTTTTTACTACTTTGGTTTCTGAAACTATGTTTATAGCACGAAACAACAAACGCATGTAAAAAAATGTTAGATTTTTACTTCAAAGTTTTGATTTTTTTTTCTTTCTTTTTAACCACAAAAACAAAACACCATCATGGTTTTCTCTGGATTTTCTTCATTAAATGCGAAATCTGACAATGGGTTTATTCAATTATTATCTTTTTCTTTTTCTTTTGTACTTATTTTCTTCCTTACTCATGATTTTGCAGGTTGAATAAGGCCAAGAAGATATCAGTTTTTGGTTTCATTCTTTTTGTAGTGAAAAGATTTTGAAATCCAAAGAGAAAACAAAAAAAATGCCGATTAGACAAATGAAAGAAAGCTCTGAGACTCATATAGTCATCAAAACTCAACCTTTTAAGCAGCATAATCCCAAAATCGTTCAAAACGGTAAAATCCCTCCCTCTCCTCCTCTTCCTCCTCCGGCGACGGCGACGGTGGTTGGTCAGAGTCAAGCTTCTTCACCGTCACCACCGTCGAAGAATCGTTGTCGGAGGAGAAATCGTGGTGGTAGAAAATCTGATCAAGGTGATGTTTGTATGAGACCTAGCTCTCGTCCTCGTAAACCACCACCGCCGAGTCAAACCACTTCCGCCGTCGTCTCCGGTGAGATCGTTGCTGTGAATCATCAGATGCAGATGGGTGTTCGTAAAAACTCGAACTTTGCGCCAAGACCTGGATTTGGACAGCTTGGGACTAAATGCATTGTTAAAGCTAACCATTTTCTAGCTGAATTACCAACAAAGGATTTGAATCATTATGATGTAAGTTTTTTAATTTCCAAAAATTAGAAAAAGTTATGATTTTTTTTTTAATTTGGTTTGCTTTTTTAGTTTTTGCTGTAATGAGAAAAAAGCTTCAAACTTTAGACAATTTCCTGAAAAAAACTTTGAAATTTAATGAAAGAGAGAGAGAGAGAGAGAGTAGAGTTTAATGTTGTTCTTATTGCTTATTTTGGGTCCATTGACATTGGTTTATTGTTTTTGCAGGTTACAATAACTCCTGAAGTGTCATCAAAGAGTGTAAACAGAGCTATTATTGCTGAGTTAGTTAGAGTATACAAAGAGTCTGATCTCGGAACTAGACTTCCGGCTTATGATGGCCGGAAAAGTCTTTACACTGCCGGAGAACTTCCTTTTACTTGGAAAGAGTTCACTGTTAAGATTGTTGATGAAGATGATGGTATCATCAATGGACCTAAGTAAGTGTTATTTGATATTTTAGGGAGATTTTGTTTTTATGTGTGTGTTTTATATTTGAATTTGACTCATTTTTGGGTTTTTTAGAAGGGAGAGATCATATAAGGTGGCTATCAAGTTTGTTGCACGAGCCAATATGCATCACTTAGGAGAGTTTTTAGCTGGTAAACGCGCTGATGGACCGCAAGAGGCGTTGCAGATTCTTGACATTGTACTCAGGGAATTGTCGGTAAAGAGGTTTTGTCCTGTTGGAAGATCTTTCTTCTCGCCTGATATTAGAACACCGCAGCGACTTGGTGAAGGGTTAGAGTCATGGTGTGGGTTTTACCAGAGTATTAGACCTACTCAAATGGGTTTATCACTGAATATCGGTAAGAATCTTGACTTATGATATTGTTACAGTTTTGGTCTTATTTTATAATCAGCCCAACCTTAATGTTATCTCCTTACTTTGTATTTTGTAGATATGGCTTCAGCTGCATTTATTGAGCCTCTTCCAGTGATAGAGTTTGTAGCACAGCTTCTTGGAAAGGATGTCTTGTCGAAGCCCTTGTCTGATTCTGATCGGGTTAAGGTATAATTCTTCTCTTCATCATATTATCTCTTATCTCGACTCTTGAGTCCTCAAATGTCTCAACAACGTTTTGTTCTTGGGAGTTTTTAACAGATTAAGAAGGGTCTCAGGGGAGTGAAAGTAGAGGTTACTCACAGAGCGAATGTTAGAAGGAAATATCGTGTTTCGGGTTTAACAACTCAACCAACAAGAGAGCTTATGTAAGCATTTTTTTATAATTACACTCTGATCTCTAAGGTTGGTTTCATCGAAGATTAATCAAGTTTTCTGGTTTATATGTCCTAGGTTTCCAGTTGATGAGAACTGTACAATGAAGTCGGTTATTGAGTATTTCCAAGAGATGTATGGATTCACGATCCAACACACTCATTTGCCATGTCTTCAAGTTGGAAACCAAAAGAAGGCAAGCTATTTGCCAATGGAGGTAAACCATAAACCGTAGTTTTTTTGTTTGTTTCAATACTGCAGATTTCAGTTCTTTGGCTATTTTCGCTGATTCCATTTTAAATGTAGGCATGCAAAATTGTCGAGGGACAACGATACACAAAAAGGTTGAACGAGAAGCAGATTACTGCTCTCTTGAAAGTTACTTGCCAGAGGCCAAGGGACAGAGAAAATGATATTTTGCGGGTAATATTATAGTCTTTATCTTTATGGTTCTTTGTTAGTTAGAAGTGTGGACTAATCTTGTTGTCAAATCTGTTTTATAGACGGTCCAACACAACGCATATGATCAAGATCCTTATGCAAAGGAGTTTGGCATCAATATAAGCGAAAAGTTAGCTTCTGTTGAAGCTCGGATTCTTCCAGCTCCATGGGTATAACACTAAACAAATATCTGAATTTGCTCTAACTATGATACTGTTATGCTAATTCATCTCTATTCGCTTGCTACAGCTTAAGTATCACGAGAACGGGAAAGAAAAAGATTGCCTCCCGCAAGTTGGTCAATGGAATATGATGAACAAGAAAATGATCAATGGGATGACAGTGAGCAGATGGGCCTGTGTTAACTTCTCACGCAGCGTTCAAGAAAATGTTGCTCGCGGATTTTGTAATGAACTTGGTCAGATGTGCGAAGTCTCTGGCATGGTAACAATATTCATCTTTCATTCTAGCTGCATTTTTTTACTTTTTCTTTAACTGGAAGTCTTTCTTATCAGAAGCTTTTCGTCATTTGTTATTGTAGGAGTTTAATCCAGAACCAGTGATCCCAATATATAGCGCGAGGCCTGATCAAGTCGAGAAAGCTCTAAAGCATGTTTACCACACTGCAATGAACAAAACCAAAGGCAAAGAGTTAGAGCTTCTGTTGGCGATTTTACCTGATAACAACGGCTCACTTTACGGTATTATCATCTCTACATTCAGAAAACTTAACTCTTTGTTTTCTTGAGTATAATATGATGAAAACGAAATGCTTCTTGTAATCTCAGGAGATCTTAAGAGAATCTGTGAAACTGAGCTTGGTTTGATATCTCAATGTTGTCTCACAAAACATGTGTTCAAGATTAGCAAACAGTATCTGGCAAATGTATCCCTTAAAATCAATGTCAAGGTGAATACTTTTTACCACTGAATTGAAATTTTTTGATTGTTCTAGCATTATGAATCTCAGATCTTTCTACGTTGTTTTCAGATGGGAGGAAGAAACACAGTTCTACTAGACGCCATAAGCTGTAGAATTCCACTGGTTAGCGATATACCGACAATTATATTTGGCGCAGATGTGACTCACCCAGAGAATGGGGAAGAGTCAAGCCCTTCGATCGCTGCTGTAAGGATCATACAACCACTCAGTTACACACTTTTTAATCAAGTAGAGGAACATTGAAATTCATTAGAATCGGATTTGTGTTTGCTAGGTTGTTGCTTCTCAAGACTGGCCTGAAGTCACAAAATATGCGGGTTTAGTTTGTGCTCAAGCTCACAGGCAAGAACTTATACAAGATTTGTATAAAACATGGCAAGATCCTGTACGCGGCACTGTTAGTGGTGGTATGATCAGGTAATAGATCTCTCAATACTTCAGTTTCTGTGGTTTAAGTGTAGTGGTTTATCACAATTTTTTTGTTTGCTTTTTACAGGGACCTTCTGATCTCATTTAGGAAAGCAACAGGGCAGAAACCGCTTCGAATTATCTTTTACCGGTAGGTTTCTCTTTACTCATTTCAGCAAAAGAATCGTCAAAACCGTTGTAATTTGTTCTCATTGGTGTTTTTACTTGCACAGTGATGGAGTTAGCGAAGGACAATTCTATCAAGTTTTACTCTACGAGTTGGATGCAATCCGGAAGGTAATAACTTTTGCGCCTAGCTTGAACCTCATCTGCCAAAATGTCAGCAAAACATTTACGTTTTTTGTTCTTCTGGAACCGGGTTTATGTTTAGGCTTGTGCATCGCTTGAACCGAATTATCAACCACCGGTGACATTCATCGTTGTTCAGAAGCGGCACCACACTCGTTTGTTTGCTAATAATCACCGAGACAAAAGTAGTACTGACCGAAGTGGAAATATCTTACCAGGTCAGTTCTTGAAATTGGTTGAAACTTGAAAGAACTCATAACAGAAATAACTGACTGTTTCTTTGCCGCCTTTTTTCAGGTACTGTAGTGGACACCAAAATATGTCATCCAACTGAATTCGACTTCTACCTTTGTAGTCACGCGGGTATTCAGGTAACAAATCAACTCACAAGATATCGAATAAACGACTTTTTATCGTGAACTATTCGAAAAACTAAACTTTTTGAGTGTATTGTATGATTTAGGGAACAAGCAGGCCTGCACATTACCATGTTCTTTGGGACGAGAACAATTTCACAGCGGATGGTATTCAATCTCTGACTAATAATCTCTGTTATACCTATGCACGATGCACCAGATCGGTGTCTGTAGGTAAAGAACAATGCTTCTTGTTCTTCTTCTTCTTCCTTGACACCAAATCAAACGAAATCTTCAAACTTCATATGTTTTTTTTGCTGTTGTATAGTTCCTCCGGCGTATTATGCGCATCTTGCAGCATTTCGAGCACGTTTCTACATGGAACCAGAGATAATGCAAGACAACGGATCACCAGGAAAAAAGAGCACCAAAACAACAACTGTAGGAGAGACTGGTGTGAAGCCTTTACCGGCGTTGAAGGAGAATGTGAAGAGAGTAATGTTTTACTGCTGAAGTCATCCAAACATTCCCAATATAAGAGATTTTCAATTAGTAGTTTCGTTATCTTTGTCCCTAGTTCGGCTTTTAGATTTACCAATGTTTTCCTTGTTCTGTAAATTTAGTTGGTTTGGCTTTAGGGATTAGGTGTATTAGGGTTCTTCTAGAGTTGTATTTTTAGCTAATGATAACGTTGATGCAATAGCTTTGTTATAGTCTCCACATTGCAGCTCTGTATTATGTTTAAAATATGATACTTCTCTAATGGTAAACCTAATAATCTTTGTTCTTATAAATCTATCACTCACTCTATACATTTACAAAGTTATTAATTTCATGAATGTGCTTTATACTCAACAATTGATGAGTACCTTAAACATGTCGAGTTTTGATCTATCTAGATATTAGATAAAGTCACATGTACTGTTTGGTGATGTGAAAGATGTTTCACTATCTAGATTCCAGAATCTAGGATCTGAAATATTATGCTGTAAGAAAACATTGTTCTCGATTTCTGAGTACAAACTTCAAAAATTTGTTTTGTTTTTATCTGAAATAAAATTTGTTTTCAAGATTCAACGATATGTCGTTTTCAAGAATCGAGATTTGTGTTGCGTACGAGAGATCAAATTTTGTAATGCGTTGAACCGGAAATAAAGCGTAAACCGGAATTTTAGTTGTTAATTATACCGGTAAAGCATTAAACCCTAACTTAACCGGGTCTAAACATTTTTCTACGCCTTCTCGTCTTCTTCTTCTTCTCCATTGAATCTTCTTCCCAAGCAAAGCTTCTTCATCAATCTTCCTCGTAAGTTCTCTATAATCACTTCTTTACATCTCTTTATCTTTCCAGTGTTTTTCTTCTTAGGAGAGATTAAGTTAAACAAGCTCTAATCACAAACTATTAGATTTTGGAATCGAGAGATTATGCGTAGGAGATGGAATCTAGTTATGGAATCGCTACGTCGCGGTGATGTACGAACCCTAATTTCGGTTCCCTTATTTAATCGCACAGTTTGCAGAGCCTTAGAATCATCGAATCATGGTGTTCTGGATGAGAGTTATGTTCTAGCTGAATTATCTTCATTGCTTCCAATTTCATCTAAAACCTCATTGGCTAAGGATGAAACAGTTTTAAAGAATCAAGTAGCTATAGATTCGTTTTTGTCGCCAGATGATAAACTTAGAGGTGTGTTTCTTCAGAAATTGAAAGGGAAATCTGCAGTAGAAAAGAGTTTGAGTAGTCTTGGTATTGATTTGAGTATCGACATTGTTACCGATGTTGTGAATCGAGGGAATTTAAGTGGTGAAGCTATGGTTGCGTTCTTTAATTGGGCGATTCGTGAGCCTGGTGTATCTAAAGATGTTGATAGCTATTATGTGATTCTAAAAGCGTTAGGAAGGAGAAAGTTTTTTTCTTGTATGATGGATGTTATACGGGAAATGGCATGTGAGGGAGTTAACGCTGATTTTCAGTGTTTAACTATTGCGATGGATAGCTTTATTAGAGCTTGTTATGTGCGTAAAGCGATACAGTTGTTTGAGGAAAGTGAAGATTTTGGGGTGAAATGTGTTGTTGCGATGTCTCTGTGAGCCGTTCACATGTGAGTGCTGCGTAACTCGGTGTTTAATGCAAAGAAAGGGTAAAATACCTTTTGATAGTTGTACTTATAACATTATGATGAATGGGTGGTCGGAGATGAGAAAAGGTTTTGAAGGAAAAGGGAAAGGTTTTGGGGGGGGCGATGATGGATTTGGTCCTGACTGTTTATCTTACAGCCACCTTATCGAAGGGTTGGGAAGAGCTGGACGTATCAATGATTCTGTTGAGATCTTTGATAATATAAAACACAAGGGTAGTGTTCCTGATGCTAATGTTTACAACGCTATGATCTGTAATTTCTTGTCTGCTCGAGATTTTGATGAATCTATGAGGTACTACAGAAGGATGCTGGATGAGAAATGTGAGCCTGACTTGGAAACTTATACGAAGCTTGTTTCTGGGCTCATTAAAGGCCGTAAGGTTTCTGATGCACTTGAGATATTCGAAGAGATGTTGTCAAGAAAGATTCTTCCCACCACAGGGCTAGTTACCTCTTTCCTCGAACCACTTTGCTGCTACGGTCCACCACACGCTGCAATGGTTATCTATCAGAAATCAAGAAAAGCTGGTTGTACGATATCACAAAGCGCATATAAGCTATTGCTTAAGCGGCTATCAAGATTTGGAAAATGTGGATTGCTGTTGAATGTATGGGACGAAATGCAAGAGAGTGGATATCCTTCCGACGTGGAAGTCTATGAATATATTGTGGATGGGCTCTGTATCATTGGGCATCTAGAGAATGCTGTGCTTGTGATGGAAGAAGCCATGCGGAAAGGGTTTTGCCCAAATCGCTTTGTTTATAGTAGGCTTAGCAGTAAACTAATGGCTTCAAACAAAACAGAATTGGCTTATAAGCTGTTTCTGAAGATCAAAAAGGCTCGTGCTACGGAAAATGCTCGCAGATACTGGCGATCAAATGGGTGGCACTTTTGATGTTTATGTTCTTTTGTATATGTGAAAAAAGATCCTAGTCTTTGCATATGTGAAAACTTTAGTCTATGAGATTGTAATAGAGAATACTTCAAAGTTATATTCAGTAGGCTTCGGTTTGCATTCTTACTTTAATCAACCACTTTTGGTGGGTAGCTTATACCCAAAGGCACACTGTTTTTTACTTTCTAGGTTGCTGCTGGAAGATTACAATAGCGAAATTTGTAGTGTTCTGAATGGAGCCAGTAATTAGGAAATGGCAGCAGAAGTTTAGAAAAGGGAAGGAGGAGTTGGAAAAATGGGAGTCGCTTCAAGTTCGATGGGTTTCTCTCTTCAGGAACGCTTCATCTATCATCCAGAGATTACAGGTAGCTAAAATTTTGTCTGTTTCGTCGTCCGAAATTTCAAAATTGTATGTCTGATTTTTTTTATTTGGTTTGAGTAAAGGAAATGCAAAATCATGGGAGCTATGGAGCTTTGAGATGTCTGAAAGGGATTGAAGACGCAGTAGTGCAGCAACAGATGGATCAACTGGATATTATTTTACGGTCCATGAAAAGCGTTCTGTAAGTATAGGGAGGCAAGAAAAGTGTTACTTTAGAATGTTGCTGACATGAGAGTTTAGGGTTCTAGTAGTAAGTAAAGATTGATGAAATGTGGGTGATGATGTCAGGGATGAATTCCGGGGCTGTGTTTTGACATTAGAAAGGCAACATCGAGACGGTTTGCAGTTACTCAAAATGGAACCGAGCAAGCGACGAGTGGAACGAATTGGAGTAAAACCTTGCCTTACTGATTGCTTGGAGGGACTTTCTATTCTTTATAACATGCATCAAGCAGAGTAAGCAAACATAATTTGCTTAGTTATTGAGTTAAAATCATCAATTTGTGTTAACCTTTTTCTGTGCTATAAAAATCTCGCAGATACCATCTTAAATCTTCAATTCTATCGGCGCTTTCATGTCTTATCCTGAAACCGAGGTACTGAGAATATTGCCTTGTTCAAACTTTGGCAAGTTTATTATGTTTGCTCTTATGTTACTGTTTACTGTTGTATAGTCCTGGTGATCTAAACGCGCTACAATACCTTGTGGTTGATCAGCCGAATATCCCGAAAGACGAAGGTACCACATTTACCAAAAAACGCGCATTTTCTTGGATTGTTTTGTTTGTGCTATGAATATTTGAAAATGTTTTTACAGTTGTTCTAAAGGTTAATTTAAATCTGACTTGTAGCTTTATCTACTGTGCAGTGCAACACATCTTCGATATCATATTCGCTGAAGATGTGAATTGATGTAAAGAGGTGATTGTGTTATTAGTTGCAAAGAGATTGTAGTAGTTCTCAAGAAATGGTTGTCGTTTCGGTCCATGAAAACACACGGCAAGCATTGCTCAATTTTGCTTTTCTTTATCCTTTTCTTTCTTCTCCATTTTAATAATAAGCCCTTTAACCAACAAAGGAAAAAACTAAGGAATTACACCCAACTCAATTTATGAATCTTTTTCCGAGATGGACATTCACAAAATCATCAATTCATCTTAAGGAAGAATGTAAGGTATGGTTTACATTGGTTATCTAGAATTGTGTAACTCAATTTAGTAATCAAATCATTTAATGTCTTAATTATTTTTTCTCAAAGCTAATGGAGTACCAATCAAGTTTAAAATATGAAGTTCAATATCTTCTCCAACAACAAAAAAAACGTGAATTGGATCGTTTCGAAATATGAAAATGTGAACTGGCAAAAAGCAGAGACAAATGTGTTGGGGTTTGGGGTTTGGGGTTTGGGGTTTGGGGTTTGGATCTGCAGTTACTGTCTTGAAACTCACAAAAAAAAGGGAGCTTATTAACAGCAGCATCGAGACCCACAAAATAGACATATTCTTACAGTTATGTTGGTTCAGACAAAAAAAAACCCTAAATATACAAACTTAATTACTGACATATACACATATACACACAACAAGTATGGCTTGTCTGTATGTAATATGTATATCCTTGAGTCACTTGGTATTCATTCACTCGTTCATATATATACGAGCATTGTGGACTCTAGATTTATTCTAAGCATTTTGTCTTAATAATTCCAAGCAAATAAATATGCAAATATTTACTGGCATGCACAACAATCTTTTTCAATTGTGAACATTGATTTCTATCTATAGAAATATCCGAATTCACCTTCTAGCCATTATAATATTTAATAACTTAACATCTCATATATATTGATTAACGGAAAGATAGTTCAATTTTTTTTTGTTTTTTACTAAACAATTTTGCAAAACTTAATTGATAATTTTTGCAGTAGTCATCATCAACATATAAAATTAATGGGCGGACCTTGTTTGTTTTTACCTGAACTTTTAATGAGCATTAATGAATAAAATTTTCTCAGATTAATTAGATCCTAATAGGCTAATAGCAATCACACACACATAAGTATAAACTCGATAAATTTGACTTACAAGGGAATGTACCATGTAGAAATGTTTAGTGGCTTTCTTGATTCTTGATCCAGTGTCACTTTCGTTTGGAGATTTGATCAATTAAGAGAATTTAGGGTTTTATACGTAAAAATGACCAAATGAGATTAGGGTTTAATCGATGCGACAATCAACAGGTGAAACTACCACATGATATAATCTTCCCTGATCACATATAAAGAGAGAGAGAGAGAGAGAGAGAGAGAGAGAGAGAAAAGTTAAGATCATGCTGGCAGCTTCATCAGATGATGGTGCACCTCTCCGCTTAGGATTGTTACCATATGTATGTACAATATAATTAATGGTGGTACAAATTAGTTGGAAAGAAAGAGTGAGAGAGCGATATGAGAAGAAGAAGAAGAAAAGAAGGTTTAATTAAACTTTTAGTACAAGTATATATGAAGAGTATCCATGGATGTAGGTCACTCAAAGGCTATTTATTGAGTTTAGATACATGAGTGGGATTGTGGGGATAAAACTAATTAAAGATAACAATTTGGATTATATACTTTTATATCATTGCGATTAATTAAAAAAAATAACTAATTGCAATATATAATTGCATTTTTACTTCACTACAACTGAAAGAATAATACCTACCTAACATCAACTATATTTAGTTGATTGATTGGGATAAAACCCTGTAAAGTTAAACCATAAAATAACCAAAAACAAAAACTAACTCGAACTGTGGAACTTCGACTTATTGGTCCAATATTTAAACAATTCGTTTATGTATAAGGATTTCAAACCTCTGAGTGGCATTATATTCCATATCGAAATTTAAGTGTCCAAAAATATATGAATCCTAAACTATCGATTGAATTCAAAATGTTAAACATGCATTAATTTCAGGTTTGATTTGTTCACACAACACCATAATATCTAACTCCATTGGTTAACAAAGGTTTTAAACGTCTATGTTTTTAGACATTCTCGTTTAACCCGTTGCAATCTATAAATTATGAAACTAGGTGGTCAATCAAATTCAAACTCTAAACATAGTCTAAATGAAGTAACCAAGTTATAAGCCTCTAAACTAACATCTTGAAAAAATCGTGAATTCTCTTTGAAAATCCCCAAACTCTACAATTCAATTTGTATACATATAACAATAGAACAAAGCAACTGACATATTTAAACAAACATGCTTAGAATAAGAAATAATCTTTTATAACCTTTCTAATCTTTGGATTAAAACAGAGGTTTTATAATCTTTTTTCAAAAATAGTATTGAATCAGAGATTTGATTTCGATCCTCATACTTATACAATAGCCAAAAATATTTCTAAAACTCAAGAGAATGAAAGAATATCGTCTCAAAATTGAGTTTAAATTACTCGAACATCTAAAAATCAAATCCCAGTTGGATCATGCAAGCTAGACCGACTGATGTAGGGTAGGTGGAGCAGTTGGTGCAAAGATTTCTAGGAATTCTTCCTACCATAGACAACCATAAACTAATAATTTTGGGTAGGTAGACGCAAGCCCGACCCAAATCATAGGTTAGTGAGGCTATGACATAGAGCATGTAAAAATTACAAGGCATATTTTAGGTGAAACAATTTTAGGCATTTTGTATAAATTTTTTATTAAAGATTTTGTTATATAAAAACAAGATTTGTTGGCCTTTTAAATAATATTAGGTCTTTTATCCGCGCTACGCGCAGATCTATTTTTATCGATTTGTTTAGTATATTTTGTATTTATTCTATTTTATAAGTAGCTAGAGTATTGTATAATATTTTATTTTAGTTTATTTCAACCATATATGTTTTTTTTTAAAAATAATTTTAGTATTATTTATACTTTATTTAAGTAAGTTTTTAGAAAATTAAATTTAATATAGAACGAAAATTTGAAGATTCATTTTGTATAAAGCATATTGAAATATGATGTATCATTTTTAATATAGAGTTAGGATTGTTGTCTATGTAATGCTTGCATATGTACTTTTTGATAAAATGTTTATATCTTTGTGGCTTGAAATATATCTTGCAGATGATTTTTACTTGATTGCATTAGGAATTTAGGATCAACGACCACCATCTAACTATCATCTTCATTGGCATCTTTTTTTTCACTTATGAGGGTATTTCCATCTCTAACACTTAATTAGCAACCATGCTGCAAAACTTCTTTCTTATTTTTCGAGTCTTATGTTTTGTTTTAGAGCAAAGATTTTGCAAGAATCCCACAAGTATGATTATCTTATTGAAGTCTCCACATCTTCGCCATTGTTACAAAATTTTACATTATTTTTGTAAGTGTAGTTGATTCTCATGACCCATTTACTTTTTCGATGAGATTTATCTGTTTCATGAAACAGAAAAGACTAATCTTAGAAATTTATCTCCAACACCTCCAACAAGTTGAATAAATGACAGCCTACTGAGGTGATCATATTAGATTGTTTAGAAGAAAAAACTCAAGAATATTTTGGATTCAACTGCTCTTCTTTTTGACAACCATGGAGGTGGAAAATTAGTAAATAAATGGTTTTAACAAATGATGTTAGTAAATTCATATGTTAAAGTGTGTAAAAGCAAAAACAACTACTCATTAAAATTTTCGAACTATTAAACAATTTTTTTCAAGTTGATGTCAAAAACAGTAAAGGTAATGAAATGTCATGGAAGAGTTTACATGACGGCAAGGAAAGGCCAATGTCATACCGGCAAGGGAAAGTTAAGGTCATGTGCATGTCAAACAGTAAATTAAGTCCATGTAGCAGCTGGACTTGCAAAAAAATTAACTTAATTTAATTATTCTATAAACATAAACCATCAACATTATTAGAATATTACTATGTGTTTATGATATTAAATTTCAAAAAAATTGTATACTGAAACTATAAACCATAAACCCTAAACTCAAAACCCAAAACCCAAAACCCAAAACTCTAAACCCTAAACGCTAAACCCTAAACCCCAAACCCTAAACTCCAAACCCTAAACCATAAAAATTAAACCCTAAACCCTAAACTTTGGAGATTAATTTCTCAGATTAGCATTTTCTGCTTCACGAAACAGCTAAATCTTATTGAAAAAGTGACAGAATCGCGAGAATTATTTACACTTGCAATAATCATGTAAACTTTCTTAGCAAAATCCTTTACTATAGAAATAGGGATTCAAAAATATTATGCGGCTAATTGCTTTTATTTTAAATATTGACGATTTATTTTTCTTTTCTTTAATATTAAACAATATCTTAATTATATATATATTAGGAAAATTTGTAGTTATGAAAAAGAAAATATATTTTACAAAATTATTCATTAATAAGAAATTAAAGCATAATTTTCTTATATACTAAACTCATTATTTTGAGTCATTTCTATTATTTTAAATCTATACAATATAAATAGGGATCCGGACATATTATGCGACCAAAAGCCTTTATTTTAAAGGCCGAGAATAATTTTTTAATATTAAATAATTTATTAATTAGTTTTAGGTAAATATGAAGTTATGAAAAAGAAAAAGTATTTTTTTAAAAATTATTTATTAATAAGAAATTAAGACATATTTTCCTTTATTCATTAAAATAATGAGTCATTACTAAACTCATTATTTTGAGTAATTTCTATTATTTTAAATCTATACTATATAAATAGGGATTCAGAAATATTATGCGACCAATTGTCTTTATTTTAAATTTTAAAGGCTGGCGATTTATTTTTCTTTTTTAATATAAAATAATTTCTTAATTAATTTATAAGAAAATATGAAGTTATAAAAAATATGTTTTTAAAAATTATTCATTAATAAGAAATTAAGGGATAATTTCCTTATATACTAAACTCATTATCTTGATTAATTTCTATTATTTTGTTGCTTATTTTGGCGATGATTTTCTTTTTTAATTTTTGGCAGAAATCGATTTTTTATTTTTTTTCGTGTTTGGCAGTTTATCTTGAGAATTTATGTTAATAGCTTACATGGACTAATAAGATTATGTTTTTAGATGCTATGTGGACAGCTTAAAAACACTATAGCTTCAACTTTTATATAGTATAGATTGATGAGTTTTTACTTAACAAGATGTTAATTAAATGGATTAAATTAATTATTAAAGTTTTATTATTGAAATTCTATGGTTTAGAACAAAAAAAATCTCTAAACAGTAATAAGGATATGTTTTTTTTTAAAAAAAAATTTGTTTAGGGCATATGAAATGTCGTACCGCCCTGTGAAGACGTACTTGTCCAACCTTCGTCGACTTAATTGTCCAACCCTCTCGCATGTTTTGTTTGATCCAAAGCATTTTAACTTGTTAGGTATTATTGTAAATGGACAACTAAATAAAACACAATCGTTTACACAAGTAAGAACTACTGCTTTATAATTTATCTTATCAAAAAAAGAAAAAAACACTATTGCTTTTTAGCTTTTATATAGTTAATTAAGTAGCATCTATGTCATTGTTCAATCAACTAATTGATGCTTTTGTTTTTAGCGCATAGTTTAGGATTGTCTACTATTTACAATTAGCAAAATGGACTAACATTGAAAATATTTAAGGGAGACTAACAATGAAAATATTTGAGGACTTCAAGCCAAAACAAAAAATAATTTCAATTCATATCTCTTGAACATTCTTTGGTACCCTTGATTCAACCGTAGAGATCCCTACATTTACAGTGTACAATGGGCGTGATGGCATGATGAAAATCACGTTTCAAGAAATCACGATCTTCGAAAACGGCAGATAAAGGCGAAGACGGTAACAGAATACTAAAGTGTTATGTTTCATAAGTTTTACTTGCTCCATTTACAATAGAAGTTGTCCATCCTCCATTTGGAGTGTATCTTATAAGGCTTTTGGTAACATGTGAAATCATGCGTGGGACATTCTATAGCCAGATGATAGAGAAGTGTGACGAATATGCTTCCCCGTGAATGGACAAAATAGGCTTTAATCACAAAGACTTCAACATTTTATGTCTCGTAAGTTTTATGGATAACCCTAATAATGTAGTGTTACTAGTAAAATGCTTACTAGTAAACATTTTACCAACAAGACCACATTACAAGAGAAGGCCAAAAGACTTACGAGATATAGAGAAGTTGAAATAGCTGTGATTGAAGCCAATTGTTTCTAGCCACGAGGAAGCAGATTCTTTATCGTCTATGCTGTCTGATGATCTAATGTTCTAGATATGATTCACTCATTATTGAAGGTCTTGTAAGTCACCACTGCAAATGGAGGAAGAATAACTTTTGTTGTACTTGATATTCGATCTCCAACCTGAAGAGATGTATGGACTTAGACCCATGATTTGTAGAAAGAAAATAAGTATTTTTGATTGTCAAAACTTTTTATGGTGGTATTTTGGAGTATTCGAACAATTTTCAAGAACGGATTCATGTCCACTTTAAAAAAATAAAAATTGGTATTTCCTATCTTCTAGTATTTTTCTTCTTTACATTATGATCAATTTACTAGCCCTTAAATATATAGTTTTAAGAAGTTTAGATTCTGTTCATAATTTTGTTCAAAATTTGGAACATATATAACTCATATTTTTCTTTAAAAATATAATGGTAATTTTAAGGAGATAAAATGATAAATGTATAAACCATTCAGATTTAAATCTGATAAGATGCATGTTGTCTATAGAAAGAATAAACTGAAAATCTTTATAATCTTTATGTTCTGTAAGGACATAAGTATAACAAAATAATATAATTTCCCTATCAGTATATCTATACAAAAAGTATTTAAAGATATGAGACAAAGCTTAACCTCATTCGTTTCCGGCTCCTCGTCTCTGGATCATCATCGCTTTCACTTCCAGATTCTTCTCCTACTTCAGTTTCATTGTTTGTTTCTATGTTTCTGTCCATACAGTCTTCGTCTTCAGTTTGTTTTCCATCAAGAGTACTGTGAGGGACATGCAAAAGTTGTACACCGCAGCCTTTCAGGTTCGTGTATTTATTGTGAGGGACTATGAACTCAAACACAAGCTCGCTGATCAAAGTGGCTTCTTTTGCTTCTGGGCAATCCTGGTCTACATAAAAAGAATCATCAAATATATACAGATCTGTATCTCTAAGTTGATCTGATATATTGAACGTGTTTTCTCCATATCGAACAATGATGCCATTCTGTTTACTCCTGACACGCCAAGACACAGACAGAAAACTACTGCCTTTTGACAGCAAGATGCAAGCTTTAAATTTGAAGGATGAAGGAAGAGGCCTTGGAGTAAATTTGATGGTTAGGGAAGGTGAAGTAGCTTGGTGAGTGAAGAGTTCAGGAACTTGTACACCGGGTAAGATGGCATATTTGCAAGCTGATGTCAGGATGAGCTCTCTCGCTTCTTGATTCAGGTTGAAGCAGCCAGTAAAGTTCAGACAGATCTCTGGGTTTGGAAAGGAGCACTCTATTCTCCTCAAGGATTTGCAATTTACTGCATCTAGAGATAAAAGGGAACGAGGAAGCTGTGGAAGTGCTTCGAGATTTCTACATTCTGACATATCCAATGTCTCAAGAGAAGACCAAGAGCTGATTGATGACGGCACTTCCTCTATAGCAGTATCTCTCAGATCTAGTTCTTTAACGTTTGTTGAAATATATGGAAAAGCCACTAGCTTCCTGCAATTGCTCATATCCAAAACGGGCAATTTGTGAAGGTTCTCAATATAGGGAAGCATCACCAATTCCTTGCAATCACTGAGTCCCAATTCCTCGAGATTAGTTAACCTACCTATAGAAGAGGGGAGTTTCTCCAAACCGAAGCAAGATGAAAGATTCAATAATTGGAGATTCGTGCAATTGCCAATAGAGAAAGGGAGCTCCTTTAAATGCATGCATCCCTTAAGGTTCAATCTCTTAAGCTTAGTAGCATTTCCAATAGAGTTGGTGAGCTCTTGAAGACCTGAGCAGCGATAGAGATCTAGCTCCTCGAGATTAGTGGCTTTTGAGAGATCTGGAATCTCTTGGAGATTCCCTGATCTACTCAAATCCATCCGCTTGAGACATTTGAGCAGCTATACAAACAGGAAAAAAGACAGTTGGCAACGTTTTAAAGAAATGACTAATCACAATACAATACAACAAAATGCCAACTACTTACTTTGATTCCATCCCATAGCTTCTCGAGTTTGCTTTCGGGCATAATAAGTTCGACAAGAAACTTGCCAGAAAATTCGGAAGGCCAAAATCTCATTGGACATTTAGGCCAATCTATCAATCTGAGTTTGTTGGGTAGACAGTTTAGGCCTTCGGGTAAGCAAAAGCTACTATAATATCTTCCAGAGGAGACTGATAAAAACTGGAGATTATTCATTCCTTGGAAAGCATTTTTTGTTATTTCGATTTCCTCTCCGAAATTGAGTGTTATGCCTAAAACAGTTTTAGAACCCTGATTCAAAAGAAAAAAAACAAAAGACTACAGATGTGTATACAAAAAAACTTACAGTATTTGTATCAAGTAAATCACAAATCTCTGTGGTATCCATCAAAAACTTTCGCTTTTTAGGCTTGTCAATAGATTCTTTATACACAATTTCTCTACCCATTTTTAGCAGTAAAGGATGCATCACTAATAATCCGTATTCAGAAGATATCAGAGATTTCTGAGCTAAGTTTGTAAACACATGGTCGACGTCTAAACCACTATTTGCAAGACACCTTTTAAAGCGATCAACCTCGAAACCAACAAAGAAACAAGCAATATAGAGAAAAAGAGCTTTATCTTTATCACTTAAGACGTCGTAGCTAAATCTTAAAGTTGATTCAATTTCTCCGTCAAGGCTAGACCTGAGCCTTGGTAGTGCGTCTATCCACTCGCCCATAGACATTCCTTTTAGATACAATCCCATGACTCTTAGGCCTAGCGGTAGTTGACCTGCAAGTCCAGTAACTTCCCAAGCGAGCAGTTCGAAACCCTTAGCTGGGAACTTTTGACCAAAAGCATTTAGGCAGAATATTTCAAGGGCCTCATCACAAGATGGAAATTTCATCTTGTATATATGATTGATCCCGTGTGCCTTGAAAAGTTTTCTATCTTCGGATGTAATGATAATAATACTTCCGGGGCCAAACCATTCAGGCTTGTCTGCCATGGCATTTAGCTGCAATAAGTGATCCACTTCATCAAGAACAACCAACACTTTTTTGTCTCTCAGCTTTTCTTGAGCCACTCCTAAGTGACTAACCTCAATATCCTGTTGGTTGACAATCTGAGACAATAACTGTTTCTGCAAACACAACTTCAACTGATAGTCACCGTAACAAGGCCTCGCATAACTTCTTTTGATATCTTCTATAAAGGTGCTGAATGGAAAATCAGGAGAGAGTTGGTTATATAAAACTCTGGCAGTGCTCGTCTTACCAATCCCAGCAGGACCCCAAATCCCTATCATCTTTACTTCATCTGATTGTAGACTCAACGACGATTTTATCTTCGTGATACAAGATTCCATGCCAACGAAGCCATCAAAATCTCTTGATGGTGTAATACCCAACACACCAGTGATATCTGAGGCAATTTTCTCGATCAAAGCAGCTTCAGTTTCCCTAACAAAAAACAGAGATCTCCATTAAAAGCTAATCATAAACTCAATATGCAAGAGGAAGTGAAAGTTAACGAACCAGTTGCGAGAGTGGTAACCAGCTATTCCCGAGACATCCTTCAAAGCTTGCCTCCATGCCTTCTTCACATCTTCTGGCTTTCCATTACAAGTTTCGTCAAAAGCTTTTCCGAATTCTCCGGTTTGCTTCCTCACATGAGATGGATCCACTTCATAGAAAAGGGTCAACACTGTTTGTTGAATCTCTTCTTTGCACTTGATGATTTCCACTAACTCATCCAAACACCAACTTGAGGAAGCGTAGTTACTTGAGAGCAAGACAATCGCAACCCTTGATTCTCTGATCGCTAGTTTAAGCTCAGGACCGATAGATTCACCTCGCTTTATCTCATTATCAATGAAAGGTGTGATTCCCTTTCTTTTGAACTCTTCCAGAATGTGACTGAGAAAGCCTTTGCGTACGTCTTTTCCATGGAAGCTTGGGAAGACATCGTATTTCCGATTGATAGACGTAGATGAAGAAGAAGCCATGAATACTTGCACAAAGAGATTGAAGAGATTGTAGTAGGAAGAAACAGAGTCATCGTATAGACAAATGAACAATGCATAACCACATAAAAAGAGTCAAATACGCGTCAAGAGATAAAGCCATAAAGGACAAAGGGAGAGAGATAAATCATAAATGCTTTGTGTAAGAAAATTCAACGATTTTGAGAGCTCAATGTAGTAAACTTATAATTTTTAAGAATTAATTTTAAATCGAAAAATTGCTATATTACTGTTTTACCCTATTAAAATTTGATTATTTACACCAAAAACCTGGGTTTAATTTATCCACCCAAAAGTTACGTCCAACCCGGAAATCCCATCCGGAAACCCGAATTGAAAAACTCCAAAATCGATTTCTCAACTCAAATCGCGGTAGAATCAAAATCAAACACAAAGTAAAGAGAATCGTTCTCTAACTCCTCCTCTTCTTTCGAACTCTTTTCGTTAAACTAGGGATAACTATCAGATAACTAGACCATTTTCTTTAATTTTCTACTCGATTTGTTGTGTTAAAATGGTTGAAACAAGGTTGGGAATGAAGAAGTCAAAGATTTCTGAGGAAGTGAAGGAGCGATCTCCGCTTCCAAGTCGGAATGATGAGGAAGTGAATTCCGGCGAAAGGACTGAAGAAGAAGATCTCAAAGAAGAGAGCCACCGGAGTCCGGTTGGGAATGATGAGAGTGAGCGATCTCCGGCTCCTCTGGAGAGGAATGATAACGTCGTCGCTGAAGTTGGAAGGAGTGAAGTAGACGAAAGGAGTGAACAAGTAGAAAAGCAACCTCCGGTGACTGAAGAACTCGGAGAAGAGAGCGAGGACGGAAGTGAAGAAGATCTTGAAGAAGAATCCGACAGAGCTCCGGTTGACCGGAATGAAGAAAAAGGAGATACAGACGAGGGAAGTACAAGCCAAACACTCACGGAGTCAACGGTAAGTAGTCGATTTATATATTGATTCGTTTTAGTTAGGGAAAACAGAGCAAATTGCCGTTGATGTTATTCGTTTTAGTTAGGGAAAATATATTGCTCTTGATGTCATTGATTTTAGTTCGCGAATACCACTTGCAATCGATGTTTTGTGTAATTTATGAAAATGTATAACTCGGTAATACTTGGTAAAACATGTTATTGTTGGATTCCGAGGAGGAAATAGAGCCACCACTAGAACCTCTGCAAATGTGCTTTCCGCCTTCAGAGTATAAGAAGAAAATAAAGCTAGCTACGAGGTGTTATATCCTTGAAGCTTTGGAAACTCTAGATGGCTTTACGCATCCGCTCACAACGTTTGAGAGGAAATGGTTTGAGGAACATCCGTCCTTCAAACACATTTTCCACATGCCAAGGGGAAAAAACCACAAGGTTATGGGGATGTGGATGCTCCTTCTCCGAAAGGCATGCATCAAAAAAAAAAAGGAAGCTTGGTTTGTCGTAAATGGTGTTCCAATCCGGTATGGCATTAAGGAGCACGCCTTGATATCAGGATTTAACTGCCGCAACTATCCAATTGGTTATAAAAAAGCATTGAGTGAGGCCTTTGTGAAGAAACATTTTAAGGGGCTGAAAAAATTAGATATCAAGACGTGAAAGCCAAACTACAGAAAATGGTACCGGTGGATCGTTCAGTTAGGAAGTTTGAAAGATGGACTGGAAAGGATGCTAGTCCCGTCGAGCCATTTTTTCTAAGAGTGGTGGATGATCTAGAGTTTTGTAGGGATTGTCATTTGATCACATGCTAGAAGAGATTGAGCACATGATAACTCATTTTGGAGGCCGACAAAAAAGAAGGTGTTTTCTGTTATTCCAATTGGAGGTTAGTAAAAATTAGTTGATGTATTGACTTATACTAGTTCTTATAATTTAGGATTAACTCTAATTTTGTTTTTAGGGAAAAAATTTATAGAAGAGGTTATTCGATTTAGGGAAAAAATATAAAAAAAATAAAAAAAAAAAAATTGTCCTAGGATGTGCAAGAAAATGTTTCAAGAAAGGAAAGGTGAATGTAAAGGCTTAATTTTATATATATATAAAGCACTTGGTACAATTTGGAATAGCAAATCAAAGAGGTAATAAATAAATAAAAATTTAAAGGAGAGAATGTTGAGCTTGAGGAAGAGAGAAGAGAATGATGTTGAGCTCGAAAAAGAGAGAGAATGGTCATAAATGGATAAGGCGGAAAATTGAAAACAATTGAAATATTTGGACATTTGGGCGCCATAATTGAAAGATTTGGGCATTTGGAGATTTGTTTTACTCTTGGTAACTGTTAGTTACCAGATATGAAGTAATTATACTTTGGCTGTTTTCTGTTTTAGTTAGTATAACATACACTTAAAATTTTTGTTTTTTTGTTTTACAGGTGATTTTAATCAACTAACATATAATTATTAGTGTTTTTTGAATTAAAATATAAAATCACTATATTTCTGTAACTTTGATATCCTAAGTTGGTTAATATTTACAAAGTCACCTTAAAAGTATAAGGATACTATTGTGTACATTGTTTCATAACAAACTTAATATATAGTATTATTGTTCTTTCACTCGTATAACATATTTTTGAAATTTATTTGTGTTTTTTACAATGACTATGAATCATTATTACTACTAACATTGTAATTTTTACTTTTATTTTCCATTATCAACTTTCGCCAGTTATACGAATAGAAATCTAGTTTTACAAAATAAACATATCAATTACCATCAGTTATACGAATGAAAATCCAATTTTACAAACGAAATATATCAACTTTCATAGTTATACAAAAGAAACTTTCATCAAACACTAAAACTATTTCCAAATAACAACCATTGGAATCCTTGTCTTGGCCGCCTTTTTTTGTGTCCTTGGAGCCTTTGGATGCTTTTCGCCAGCATATGATGTCATATGGAACATCCTATTGAGACATATCCGGCACTAAATAGATTATCCTATAATACGCCATAACCCACAGCTCTATCCAATAATATTTGGAGCACAAATCATGTAATTTGATTTCACGAGATCTATCATTGTCCCTTTTGAATTCAATGTAAGCAGATAGCGCGTGCAGACAAGGATAGTTTTCAATATCAAACACCCTGCAAGAGCAACTTTTCAAGAGCAAGTTCACCATATAAGTCTTACCATCATTACCGATGACATTGTACTCAAGCTCGAAATGGTTTAGCTCTGTCACACTCAGTTTCTCATCAATGGGCCATAGGTCGTGCATGAGGTTCTCCACTAAAGGCACAAGTTTATTTGAAGTCGATCCAGACACATCCTCTTTTCGATTCTCATTAAACCAGTTAGAAAATTTTTTAATGATCGTATCAAGCATAGGTATTAAGGAGTACTTCCTTGCCTCCTTAAATACACTACTCATTGATTCCACACTGTTGCTTGTGTCTAAGTTGTATCTTTCTCCTGGAAAACAACACCTTGCCTATTTTTCTTTCACGGTACTCTCCTCCACATACTTGGCCGCCGAAGGATACCTCGTCTTAAATGAAGTATAACCACAGTTGAACTCAGCCTCAGTGTAATACCTACTACACTCCATAAATCTCCATGCGACTACGTCTTTGATGGCGTTAGAAGCATGACCTTTCACATTTTGGGACAAATGCCATACACAATACCCATGATGAGCTTCGGGAAAAACTGTGGCTATGGTGCCTATGAGCCTTGCATTTCTGTCACTCATAAATACCAATTCATTGTTGTCTGGTATAACACTTTTAAACATCTCCATAAACCACGTCCAACTTGCATCATTCTCACCATCGAGTACACCAAACGCTATGAGATAATGGTGACGATTAGGATCTTGAGCATTCACAAATATTAGTACACCACCATATCCATTCTTCAGAAAAATTGCATCTACAACTATCACTTTCCTCATCACTTGAAACCCTTTAATGCTAGCTCCAAAAGCTATGAATAGGTACTTGAATTTTCCCTTCTCATCCAATTTCACACGTGTTGTTGTACCATCAGTGCGCTTCTATAACATATGCAAATAATAATACAACATCTTGTAGCTTTCTTCCGGTGTACTGTGCAAATCACTAACAACAAGATTTTTCCCTCTCAAAGTCGTTGAGTATGATTTAGTCAAATCTATTTTTGTCTTCATAAGATCAACGATATCATTAGGAGTTGGAGTTTTCAAATGACCTGGATATTCTTCTTGCAAAATAGCTGCAACTAACTCTGGTGTCTCGTGCCTCTTTGTGTTGCTCTGACTTTTCCGCGAGCATGTGTGCATTTTGTTGTACATTCTAATCGAGAAAATCTCTGTATGCTTAATCCATGAAGCTCATAAACACCATGTACAATTTTCTTCACAACATTTTAGCACTAAACGTCCCGGTTTAGACCTTTCTATAACAAAACTAAAACTGTTAACAAATGAGGCTCTATCCACCACATTTCGCAATGCCTTCCTATTTGCAAATACTTGATGAGACTCACACCCAAACCATCTACTCATCCCTCTATAAACTTACTACTTTCTATAACAGGTGGAACATAATCATCACCCTTGTCCCATCTATCCATACCATCATCCACACTTTCATCATGTGATGCAATTTCATCCTCAACATTATCGCCGCATCTTGTTCTTTTCGTTGTTCTTTCTCTACGTAAAGAGTTATGGCATTTTCTCCGATTTCACAATCATTTGAATGCAACTCCTCATAGTTCTTACCAAATGAACTTTTCACTGCTCTTGACAGTTGCTCCGGTAGTTCCGATATAGTGATGACATCCACAAACAATATACACATACAGTTCTCTTTATCAATTGACATTAGATAAACACACACATCCTCATCATCAGAAATAGTCAGTTGCTCCTCACATCCCACTAGCAGTGGATAGTAACTCAATTGCAATTTAACCTTACTTTCATCTAACCCAAGCTTTTTGTATATCTTAACTTCTATCATCGATAAAGTTATCTCCTCCACTGATGTCTTCACCATCAAACTATACATCCGATCTTTGCATTTAAAATGTATGATGATGTTGTTCCTCATTGTATTGTATCCTGCGAAAACAATCAAACCTCAGTTATGGTATTACTAGTTTATACTGCTTATCGGTTTTACTAGATTTACCCCGTCACAAGAACCCAAATTATTTCAATTTTTAAAAATCAAATAAATTAGAAAATGATATTTTTGTCTTCTGATATGTTCTCAGATATGATTGGGGTTTCAGATTAATGTGGGTATAAGAGATTATGAGTTTAGAAATGTGGGGTTTTCAGAAGATGACTCCTCTCCCCTACACAACTAGTACAGCTAAGCTATTACAAAATGTCAAAATGTCAATCTTATTACCTCTCCCCCACTAGTACTATAAAACTTTAAATTCGAGTTTTATCTCTATAACTGTTAATGATTAATGGTTTCAGTTAAATGTGATACTAAACCAGATTAAAATCAAAATTAACCAATATGATATTTAACTACTACTTAAAATTGGATTACAATAAAATCTATATAAATTAATAATATTGAGATTTTGACATTTAGTAATTTACAATGATATTGATTTATGGGTTTTCTGAAAAAAAACCATCAAAATTTATTGTTTTTGCAAGATCAATCTTCATTCCAAAACTGTGCAAGTCAACCCTACTGACTCAAAAGTCACTCGCAATACAATATTTCTTTATATCATCGACATGTCCCGTCTGCTTCCGTTACCAAACTAACAGAATAACTAAAACGACGTCGTTTTAAGGATAAACTACCCGATGGTTTTTATTAGGCAAAACTGTTAGATGATATGGTTTCTTCTTACAAATAGAAAAGAAAACTAGAAAACAGAGTTTTGGTTGTAAGTGTTTACGAGAGAAGAAAAAAAAAATCTGGAAGCATGTTTTAATTAAGACAACACACACTTATATAGTTACGTAACATCACCAACTAAAACATTTGTGAATTTTGAAACTAAAATGTTACTACCCATTCTAAAGTTACGGTTCTTACACACACCCTTTCATTTACCCATACATATTTAATTTAATAATTAATATGACCAAACTCAATTATCAACTAACAAAAACAACATGGTTTTTTTTGTTCTCATAAAAAAGACATGATTTTTTTGTTTCATTGAAGTTTTGTGTTATTGTTCCTTGTTCTTCGTCTCCTTCTTCTTTTCATTTCATATTTGGTTTTTTGGATTTTATTCATTTTAGTATCTTATGAGCTTTGATCTTTGGATTTTATTCATTTTGTACAATATTTGTATCGATGTATTGTTATGGATCCGAAAAAATCCTTAAATCTTTCCACTCAAATCTCATCCATATCTACTTTATAGCCATTCAAGATTTTTTAAAAAGTGGATTCCCTGAAAAATAGGAAATCTGGATTTTGATAGTTTTTGCTATTTGTAAAGAGAATCCATTATCCTCATTTTACTAGTTTTTAAGAGATTTTGTTGTACCAAAAATCAAAAACAAAAAAACTCAAAACTCAAAAACCAAAAACTAAAAACCAAAAACCAAAAGCTAAAAACCACTAAAAAACTTCCAACCATTCATGGCCCTAGAGTTTCTAAACTAAACGGAAATAGTAGAAACATAGAAACTGATTCATTAGAATAGTACAAATTCTCAAATTCTGAAATGTTCGATCTCTTCCAAGAAATTCCTCCATGAAACTTGATTCTGAGGGAAACCCAAGAAGAAAACAGAAGTCCAGCTCTATCATCAGAGTTTTGATTTTCTATCATTAGAGATTTCATAAACAGCAACAAGACTCAAGTCCACTGAGTGGGGGTCTGAGAGAAACAACAACATAGATGAAATCATCATCGGCAACGAAACAAGGATGACTCCAAGAAGACTCTAACGCCCCAGAAATCTCAGATTTGTCTTTATCGCTTGTGATTTTGCCAAGAAAACGTGATTTGATTTCAGTTGAACCCTAATTTTATTTTTTTCCCAAATGAATTTTATCCAACTCTAAAGCAGTTCAGTTGACGACAAAAAAAAGACCAGTTCAATATAATTTGGAAAGCATATTGTTAGATCCACTAAAAATAGAAAGCTCTCCATAGAAACAAGTAACAGCAAAAAAAAAACATCATGTTGTGTTCAATTCTCAAAACGACGTCGTTTTGATGTTTCTGTTAGTTTGATAACAGAAGCTGATGGGGACACGTCGACGATATAGGGAAAGGCTGTATTACGAGTGACTTTCGAGTTGGTAGGGTTGATTTGCACAGTCTTGAGGTGAAAGTTGATCTTGCAAAAAAAATAAAGTGCGATGGTTTTTTAGCAGAAAACTCTTGATTTATCTATAAACTAATATTTATTAATTTGTAGAGAGATTAGTTTTGATTGGTTACCATTTAAAATTTACTATTAAATTTTAAAAATTTTAAGTTGAGATATTTACAAGTTTTTACTCATATATATATATATATTTATAGAGAATATAACATTTTTAACTTTGAAAGTGGCAAATGCTAGCGTTTTAAACCTTAAAAGTATAGCACTAACACTTTAAGGTTCTCATTGGTAACATGAGTCACCATTGGTTTTTGTTGAGTAATGCTCATAACTAGAGATGTCAAAACGGACCTAAGCCCGCGGGCAAAGCTCAGCCCGGTTCATCATGGGGCGGGTATGGACACAAAATATTAGGCCCGTTAAAAGGCGAGCCTCGCGGGCAAGCCCAAATGGGTTGCGGGTTTTAGCGGGTTATGTCCGCATGTTAGCGGGTCGGCCCGCGAGTTACAAATATTTAATAAAAATAAATAATTTTATATAGTTATGATAATATAATATATAAAATAAAGAAATTTAACATATAAAAATTAAAATATTTACAAGAAAAGTGATATTTAAAACTTAATATTTTAATTTTTAAAAATAAAATTAATTTTTAATAATTAAAAAAATAGAAAAACTATACCCGCGGGCCAGCACGCTAAACCGCTGAGTTTAGCGGAGCGGATCTGGACATAAATTTTTTGCCTGCGGATCTAGCGGGTTAGCCCGTTGCAGTCCAAAAATAAATACTGCCCATTGTTGGCAGGCCGAAACGGGCGCGGACCAGCCTGTTTGACACCTCCACTCATAACTCAAAGATAACTCAAAAAATTTACCAAAGTTTTTAAATACTTTGAAGTTAATTTTGAAGAATATCTAAGTAGTAGGAAAAAACAGAGTACTTGTATAGACAAATGAACAACGCATAACCACATAAAAGAGTTAAATACGCGTAAATAGATAAAAGGACAAAGGGAGAGAGATCAATGCTTTGTGTAAGAAAATTCAATGATATTGAGAGCTCAATGATTCATTTTTTTTCCAAAGTGAGTTTTACATTTATACCAAGGACAGCTACAGCATTTTCCATCAATGGAGAACCCAGTATGGAGAGTGAAAGAGTTATTACAGACCGAAGATAACCATGCTTAATTACAAACATTCAACAACTTAACTATAAAGAGAAAACTATAAACAAAATTGGTTAACTTCATAACACAATAAGATCAGACTTTCAATTCAAGAATTGAAGTTGATCTTAAAGGTTAATACATCTGCATCGGTTATGATAGTTCCCAAGCTCAAGTCTTTGTCTTTATAAGATTAAGTATCCGAGAGTCTTCAAAAACTTTCTGAGATTATTCCGCTTCACATTGACAAAACTTCACACCAGTATATGCATCAAAAAAGTCCATCTAATTTATTCCTTAATTAACTTGAAAAACTTAGCTAGCCACAGTAAAAGTTCTCAGAGATTTTAGTCCGATAATCTTTGAGAAGTTGTCATCCTTGAACCTGTTTATGGAGAGTCGTTAGAAACCGAGTAAAACTTCACTCCACGGTTCGTTCCTTGCTTGTGAAAACGTCTAGCAGGTCTCCTATTCATTTTCTTACTCTTCCTTCGTTTAGAACTTTCCCCAATTTCATAGTGAGCTTTAGCTTTGAAACGTGAAACTGTTGTGGAGTTGGAGACTTTTGTAGAGCCCATGACACCTTGTTGACGAGTTGAAGATAGTGAAAAATGCCTCTGATGGTTATGTCCGCGGACAAAGTCTGAATGATTCATCGGAGGAGTTTCCGGTGAAGGAGGTTGTGATATAGGATGAAAAGAAGATATGCTAGAGTTCTGCAAAATTCTCCTGTTATCACTGGGAAGGATGTTGTTTGAACCTTCTTCTTCATCCCATGCAGGTACCATTTGAACTTCAGAATCTTCCATAGGTATAGAAGATGTAGAAAGGTAGGGGCAGTGAGAAGTCTGATGATTTATGCGACTGCAATTGCCACAAATTCTTTTAAGTTTTCATATTCGAACCCGATCATAGCCCCTTCTCCATATTGGAACCTGACTCTTCTAAAGAAACGGAATCGATCAGTAATACCAAGTCTTACTTTGGCTCTAATAAAAGAAATCTGAGAAGTTGTGTCTTCATCAAAGTCTAAATCCTGCACCTCTCCAAGAGTACTAGCAATGATCATAACTGTGTTGTATGGCACATACGGTAAAGGAATTCCCCTAATTTGAAAATTTTAAATTTTGCATGTAATGCATATACAACTTAAATTATACATTATATATAATATAATAAGGCAGTTCCTTTTAATTTTATGTTTACACGTCCTTCTTGGATTCTCTCATCTTTGTTTACTCAATTTCTTCATTACTTGTTTAACTTGTTTGCATGTTTCTTTCTTTGAATCTTTGTTTCATTGCTTTGTTCATTTGTTGTTGGATATCCTTCTTCATCTCCCGTGAGCCAGTAGAGTGATCCGTTTGCAAACACTTATCTTTGATTGAACAAGATATTATGATGATCAAGAGTAATCGTATTCACAAACCTTCAATTTTTTACCTCTAAATCCAAAATCTCGCAAGTAGGAGTAGTAGCAGGAGATATATTATACAGCCATACTAGTTTATATCTTCCATAAACGCTGTCTTTTCCAAATCCAAACTGAGAAACAACATGATCAGGGTTAAACCAAATAATGAAGCTTTACACAGGGTCCTCAAGCGATTTCAAGATGTATTCCAGATGCTTAGAGGGCTATCACCATCAAGGAATATGGAGCACTCCATCACATTGAGAGAAGGGGTAGCACCAATAAATGTCAGACCTTATAGGTACTCTTGTCACCAGAAAAATGAAATAGAAAGAATGATTACAGAGATGTTGGAAGCAAGAATAATTCGGCCAAGCATTAGTCCTTATTCCAGTCCTGTTTTGTTGGTGAAAAGAAGGACGAAACATGGCAATTCTGCGTTAATTATAGAGCGCTCAACAAGGCAACCATTCCAGATAGGTATCTAATCCCCATTATTGAGGAGTTGTTTGATGAGTTACAAGGGGCTGGTGTGTTTTCTAATTTAGATTTGAAGTTTGGTTATCATCATATCAGGATCAAGGAAACATATGTGGAGAAAACGACTTTTAAGACACATGAGGGGTATTACGAATTTTTGGTAATGCCTTTCGGCTTGATGAATGTGTTTTCCACTTTCCAGAGTGTCATGAACGACATCTTCAGACCTTATCTGAGGACGTTTGTGCTAGTTTTCTTTGACGACATACTAGTTTACAATGCCACAATGCAAGAGCATCTGTATCATCTAGAAGTGGTGCTAAAGCTGCTAAGGAGCCATCAGTTTTATGCCAATGAAAAGAAGTGTGAATTTTATTCTCTTTTCTTTTCAACTAAATTTCTTGTTGATAAACATGCCTTATCAGATTGGTTATGGAGCATTATTTGGATCTTAAACTGGCTCCAAATCCACTTCTGGGTTTGGATTGTATATACAAAGCTGATGAATTCTTGATAGAGGGAGTTCTATGAACATTGTTGTGGCTGGATTTATTACTTCCACTGCTTTTTCCAAATTTCAGTAGGAAAACGAACCGACATTACCTAACCTAACACTAACACTAACACTATCTTCTCTTTGTTTCCAAACAAACACTCTCTTGTTTCGTTTTGTTTACTGGTTTACATCATCAATTGGGCTTAGAAGAGCCCATAATTATATTATTAATTTACCTTTTTCCTTTTTTGACAATAAAAAGGAAAAACAAACAAAAAGTTTTTTCGATATTTTGTTTTTCATGTTTTTGGTAGATGTTTTGTTTTGTGTGTTTTAATAATTTGCGAAAGACCTATCTATCTTTCTTACTATTAAGGCCCTGTTTGTTTACTCATTCAAATGATCCATTTGAATGGAGATGAGAGTTGATGTTTGTTTAGCACTAAAACATGTTCATTCAAATAAATCATCCGAATGAACCATCTGAATGATTTTTAAAATTTAGGCTAAATTTTTATAATCATCTAGAAGATCCAAATTGAATCATTTGGATGGAGATGATTCATCCAAAATAACAAATGACAAATGTACAATTAACTATTTTCTCTTATTGGTTTAGTTTGTAATAAAAATGTTTATATCAACAATAATTTATAAAATATTTGTATCAATAATAATTTATAAAAATAGATTTTTCGTCGAAATTACGGTTTTACGGTTTTGGTGGGAAAACGTCATTTTTGTCAAAATTGCGATTTCATGCTTTTGACGGGAAAACACCATTTTGTAATTTCATGTTTATGATGAAAAACCTTATTTTGTAAATTTTTGTCGAAATTACAGTTTCACGGTTTTGGCGGGAAAACGTTATTTTTGTCGAAATTACGATTTCACGGTTTTGGCGGGAAAACACCATTTTGTAATTTCACGTTTTTGGCGAAAAATGTTATTCTGTGATTTCTCGGCGAAATTACGGTTTTACTGTTTTGGCGGGAAAACGTCATTTTTGTCAAAATTACAATTTTGGCCAGAAAATGACAGTGTGCACTTTTAAGTTTTTGGCAAAAACCGTCATTTTGCGATTTTTGGTCGAAATTACGGTTTTGGCGGGAAAACGTTATTTTTTGCCGAAATTGTGATTTCACGGTTTTGACGGAAAATGACAATGTGCAATTTCATGTTTTTGGCGGAAACCATTATTTTGCGATTTTCCGTTGAAATTACGGTTTTGGCGGGAAAACATCATTTTCGTCGAAATTGCAATTTTACGGTTTTGGTGGAAAAATGTTATATTGTAATTTCACATTTTTGGCGGAAAACGTTATATTGCGATTTTTTGTCGAAAATACGGTTTTGGCGGAAAACATCATTTTCATCGAAATTACGGTTTTGGCGGAAAAACATCATTTTCGTCGAAATTGTGATTTTACAGTTTTTGCGAGAAAACGACAGTGTGCAATTTCATGTTTTTGCAGAAAACGTAATTTTGCAATTTTGCAATTTTTCGTCGAAATTACGGTTTTACGTTTTGGCGGGAAAAAGTGATTTTGTGATTTTCTGTCGAAATTGTGGGTTTACGGTTTTGGCGGGAAAAAATTATTTTTCTATTTTCTGTCAAATTGCGATTTCACGGTGTTTGCGGAAAAATGTCATTTTGCGATTCTAAGTCAAAAAGTGTGATTTCACGATTAAACTTTTTTTACAGAAAAATATAATTTTAGTATTTTCAAAAAAATCTTATTAAAATCATTTAGATGGAGATGAAAATTTACATCAACTATGCTAACAAACAAATGTTCATTCAAATGGATAATCCAAATGAATAACCCAAAATGAAACAAACATCATCTAGATGGATTAGGGAGATGAAGTATTTGAATGATCTAGTTGAATGGAAATGACAACTAAGCAAACAAACCATTAGAATTTGTTATTAACTTAATGACATGAATTTGTTAAAATTTACATGAAAAACCATTAGAATTAAGAAAAAAAAACAACTTTCATTAACGCCAACAAGTGTTCTTTGTATGATAAGTTTACAAGAATGGTTTGTGTTATTAATTTATAAACGAATTCCAAATATATATATATATATTAATAATTTTATCTAAATTTTATGATATATCTAAATCAATTTAATCTTTATCCCAATTAAAAATTTAGAATAGTTTTTGGTTGGGTTTCACGAGTTTCACTTCATAAACACTTTAATGGTCTACAATACTTGATTCCTAAAATACACATCTTGCTCCTTTAATACTCTTTTGCACTACAAAAGTGAAATGTAGAATTAAAACTATGCAATTACTAAGTAAACCACGTATATCGTGGACATTATGTCGATGACGGACCAAAACAAATCAATGGACTCTCCGACAGTTTCGGATAAACCTCAACTTTGAAACATGAGTGGAACTTTATCTGGTCTTGGTAAAGAGAATAACAATATCTCATAGGCGCAAACTTTGCAGCTCCACAAACAATTGTTTTTAACTCGGATGATCCACAAATCGGAATAAAAAATTGACATAAAACCTAAGTTTCTCAAACAACTCTTTATAATTGCTAAACTATAACCAAACTTCTCATTATGGTTAAACTATAAGAATTCCTCCGTGACAAGAGAAGTAAAAAATTATAAAAACAAAGCTAAACATTTTTAAATTTGGGAATAAATTTCAAAAAAATTGTAAATACCCCAAACTCTTAAAATATGATCATATCATAAGAATCTCCCATTAATAACTCTTACCAAATCCCAAAAGTTATGAAATTGCCCCAGATATTTTGATATTTACGGAATTACCCTACATCTTTTGATATTTATGGAACTGCCTCACATCTTTTGGTATGCATGAAATTGCCTCACATCTTTTGGCATGTATAAATTGCCCAACAGTTTTTGGTGTTTTGGAACTGTCCCCACATTTGTTTTTGTCACAAAATGGTACTGAAAATCCAAAAATCCAAATAACCCAATCAAGTTAGATACTGAAACACAAACTTAAATAATGAAACAACCCAATCAAATAAGAAATTCAAATAAACCAATCAAATTAATTGCCTCTCATCACAAAAAAATAAACAAATAATGAAACACAGATAAAAAAAAATAGATTTCATATGCGCAAAAACATAAACAAATAATGATACAAAAACTTATTTCTTTATTAATTCAAGAAACGGAAACAGAGAAAAGCAAAAGTCTCATCTCTTGTTCCAAAGTTTCAAAAAACTCGACATCCTTCCCAAATCCCACCTCAAACATGTACACAAAAGCAATAGAGAGAAAGAGAGAACATTGTGGTATGAAATATTGTCTCAATGTAACTCAAACATGTAACGAAAGAGAGAGATCAGACAAGAGTAAGATGACAAGGTTGTGATTTCTATATGATTCCGGTTTAGATATGACCGGCCCAATTTTGGGAGCTGTCCACTCTAGGCATTTTGGTAGTCTCTCTCTTAGCCTCAGCATCAACCTTGAAGGTCGCACCACACACTTCTCCTGAGCTATCTACCCTCGGTACTGGCTTCAACTCGTTCTTTGGGTGCTCAAAGCTCCTCAATCCTCCCGACGATGTAAAGAAACAACCTTCAAACACCAAATCATTTATCCATTAGTTCATTGCTTTATATAACAATCACACAAAGCATTCAGCATCAAGCTACACAATCTTGAGATCAGAGTTGTTTTTGTTTTGTTTATGGGATTACCAGACTGTCAAAAGCTTATAACACCGATCTTTCTAATGGCGAAAGAATCAAAAGTCAACAAAATTTGGAGTATAGTTGGTACCTTTAGGGAAAGGACCATAAGATTTGGCGCAACCTTTCTTCACAATATCAGTGTTATCAGAAAGAACAAGATGTCCTTCAGCATCAGTTCCCCAAAAGAAAGGCACACTTCCATCTACATCCTGCAAATCAACAAAAACAAACAAATCCATAAACTCATTGTTAAAACATTCAAATGAAGAATGTAACCATCAAGATCGAAGAATGTAAAGTTCAGTAACTTACAGAAGCAGCGAATACAGTTTTGTTAACGCCATCAAAGAGGATAAACGCAAACTTTCCTTGGAAATCTCTAACAACTTTGTCAACAGGGTAAGGACCTCGATCACGTAATGTCCTGTAAGCTTCAATCACAATGAGGGCTTCGTTTGTGATTTTGCTCAGCCCATATTGCTGCCTCAGAAATGGAAGATTCTCAATGTGTCCTTGGAAGAGACAGAAAATGTCATCCACCACCGCAAATAACCTAACATTAAATCACCAAAATATACAAAATCAAACAGCCATAAAGAGAGTTTATACAATCTCTAGTTCCAGATTTCTACGAATAGCTCAAGAAGAATAACATCATCTAGTTCCGGAATCTACCAAGAAACTATAGTTACGGTTCATTATCAGCATCATCATCATCAAACTTAGAACGATCACATCATCACAAGCAAACCAAAAACGCTAAATCATAGATCGCAAGACAAAAAAAAAGTCAATCCAAGTAAATCTAAAGCGAAATCGTAAGAGAATTCATCATTGTCACATATCAAATCGATTAGATTCCAGAAAATGACTAAATCGAAGCCGAATATAGTGGAACCAAAGAAATCAAAAATTTGACTAGATCAAAAACAAAAGAAGAGAGAAGAAGACTTGAAATTGACCTAGGAACACGAGGATTGTTGTTATCAAGAGAGTAAGATACAAATCCAGAAGATCCGAAATTAAGCGTGACGGAGTTTGGATTTACAGAACCGAAATGATTCGCGAGAAATCCATCTTTCAAAGCGTAAGCAGACTCAGACGAGTGTGGACTCTGTAAAGCTTCAGGGCTATTCGCCACCGTCTTCTCAAACACAGCTAGCATTTTTCTCCAACTTAGTGATTTTCCGGGAAAGAAAAAATGGAGAAAACGAGAGAAAAAGTTATGATCAGAAAAAAAAGTCACAAAGACCGGGAAGGCTATAAAGGAATCTTGCAGCTGTTGTGAGTTTACGATTTTACCCTTACACGTGTCATTATATTAGAGGATAGATGTATATTACAGATATAGGGGATAGATGTATATCACAGTTTCATACAGATATGAGATAACGCAGTATTTATTACAGAGTTTATCGCGTAATTAGAGAAAAGATTCCTAAGATAGCGGAATTATTAAGTTAGTAACGCATAAAAGTTTTATTTGGTGAAGAATCTAATGGTACGAATGTGGACAAGATTTCACGAAAATGACGTGGCGAGTACGTGCACTCGATATTGTTAATTATTAAAAGTAAATTAAATCAAGGGAAGCCACATGGGAGATGAGAAAAGTCAATCCAACGGTCCATTCGTCACGCGTTTCGATCGAAACTTATAACTGAACTGATATAAATTATTTTGGGTATTCAAGCTATTATTAATACTATAAGTATATAGGTGTCAAGCAAATGTATTTGTTTACGAGTCAAATTGGAAAATGTATTATATTTTTTTTGTCAACAAATGTTTAATACTTTTATGGTTAGAGCTTTGAAGAAAATAATAAATGTTGATACCGACATGTGGCTAAGTCTGTTTGTTAGTAAAACCTCCAGGCCCAATATTTGTTGGGTTCTTACTTCATCCAACTAGTCTGTCCAACACATAAACAAACCCCAATTCCCCAAATATTTTGCATCTCTTTGATACAACATATACTGTGAGTCTGTGACTTACAAAATGACCTCATCAACTCCCTAAGGTATTATTTAATGAATAATGTATCTAGTGGTTATATATGGGCTTTCATATATTCGTTTGGGTTCGAGTCGAGTCTTTCCTAATTTTGAGTTTAGGGTTAGAAGTCCTATTCAGGTATTTTTATTTTCTGGGCTCGGTTTGGTTAGGATAATTTTGGGTTTGGGTCGGCTTTAAGAAACTTTTAGGAAACCGGTATTTATCCGAAAACTCATTGGTTACGATTCAGATAGGGTGTTATTTATCCAAAATACTCAAAAATACTGAAATAATTAAAAATGTATCCAAATAATCTAAAAAGTATTTAATCAGATAGGGTGATGTATCTAAAAACGTATCCAAATAATCAGATAGGGTGATGTCCCTTTCGGAGAAGGGTGAAAAAGTTTTAGAAATAAAATGATACTTAAAAAAAAAAAATCTAAAAAGTACATGAAGTAACCAAATAAATACTTGATATGGCCTTCGTTACGTGGAGGAGTCGTGTGTTACGTGGATTCCACCCGAGACCCACGTCATCAATCGGCAGCTTAATAGTGTTAGTCTTATATATCTTATATGTATAAAACTGCATAATTTCATTAGTTAGTAGGGAGGGTATCAAATTCAAAAAAATTAATAGTTCAGGTATAAAATTAACACATGAATTAAGTTCATCCATGAATTAGCCTACTTTCCCATACATATTTTATATTTGATAGTAATTCATTGTATCATCAAGTTTGCATATGTAAAGCTGTAGACGGCCAAAATATAAACAAATTGAAAATATTGATTAGAACACGTAACCTACTGTATCAGTGTCGTTGTCGTGGCATAACCGGATTCAAGTCTGATAATGTACATGTGTAATTCTGAACGACAAATAAAAATACTCACAAAATACATTAATTTAATAAAATTACATCAAATGTTCTCCTAAATCACACATCTCATCACTCAACACGAAACCTTTCCAAATTCCTTCACTATCCATTTCCAATTCAACCCCATCTTGTCTTTGATCCTCCATTGAAGCTACGTGAAGATCATTGCCACAACCATACTCTTCCGGCTCAGCTTTAACAAATCCTTCATAATCCTCAACCCCATGGCTTGAGATCATCTCTCGATTCTTGATTTCTTGCTGCTTACGTTTCCTTAAGCTCCGCAAAAAACTTGGTTTCTTAATCTTCTTAAGCAAGAAATCCATCATCATTTCTTGCTTCTTCTCTGTGAGTTTCAGTTTCTCTTCCATCAAGTGAAGATATGTCTTCACGCTTTCATGTTTTCTTCTCAACCTCATCAGCTCTACTACTAGAGCCACCCTTTCTTTTCTCAGCCCTTGAATCTCTCCTTCTAGTTCAAATCTACCTTCTTCTAGCGACTGCGTTTGCGTTTGCGTTTGAGATGTTGTCTTTCCTCTCCTGATGTTCTTAAGAAGATGTCTATGTCCCCTCAGAAAATATTCATTTGCAAACTCCCATCTCTCTGTATCAATCTTCTTAAACCCCTACAAGATCATTAAAAAACGAATTACTTTTTAATGAAGATCAAAAGACAAAAAGATATATAAAGAAGTTACACAAACACACATAAGTATTGAGCTGTCTGACAAAGCTGGAGAAATTGTTGTGTTTAAAGGATCTTGGGAGACAAATTAGGGCAAACGTATCAGGTTCCCATACAATAAAGCTGTTGTTGTCTCTGCTCCATGAAACTATGTTGTTTGTGCTTGAATCTTCCACTATGTTATATGTTTTCGTCAAGAAAGGTGCGGGTTCTGTTTCTTTGAGACACTCTAATGGACTCGGAAGGTTATGATACATTTTATGAACAAAGATTTGGGTTAGTGAAGAAAATGAGAGATTGAAGATAGAATAGTTGTGATGAATCATAGCTGAAGCCTGAGGTGCTTTTATATTGCTGTCTACTATATTTTGGATTTTTAGTGTTTTTATTTTTCTAGAAAAAAAATGTTTTGCTTTTTGAGTGTTGTGGATAAGTCTATTTATTAGTTTACTTTGATGTGGACAAATACGATTTGCCAAAAATGGAAATGAGAGATCTTGGTGGCGTATATTCATTGGAGGATGCTACTTTGTGTTATTTGTCTTCTTTCCAAATAAAGTTATAATGAAAATCAAAGATCTAATATTTTGAGTTGTCATTACAAAATTTAGTGAGTATGTTCCTACGTTTATTAAGCTTCGCTTTGGCATTGAATCTCACCGGACACGTTGTGGTGAATACATTTCGTGGTTTGTTTGCTTATCTGAAAGTCAGAATGATGGGATTTTTGGTGGAACCTTTCGATAGATTTGTGTAGAGAAAGAGAATCCCAAAAGGATTTGACTATCATACCCTCGATTCCATTGAATTGGGTGGGTGGGAATCGGACCCGACCACACTAAACCAAACTGTTTCATTTCCTCAATCATACTTCATTTTAACTAAAACCAAAACTTGAGAAAAGCATAGTAAGAAGAAAAGGAAGAAGCTTTTATAGATCCGAAGCCATAATTTCATTTGCCTAGTGTGTATTAAAAATGTTGTAACACTATATTTAAAATATAGTATTCGATAAATATATTTCTAAACACTTTTCTTCAATAAAAGCATATATAGAAAGGAGTATGTTACAAGCACAACTGTATTCGTAAGGGGCCTCTGTTTTTATTAGTGATGAGTACAGAGTAAATAATACATACACATACACCACAAAGTACATATTAAACTTGTTAATGAGCTTTAATGCTTTCTCCAAACTTGTTGGTTAAGCCGTTTATATACTTTTGCCTAACCGGATGTTCCTCCTGTGGCCGGTTATATGGTGTCCAAACCGGTTCTCCAACGAAAAGCCTCATTAGCTGCAAAAACCAATCACTATCCAACAATCATAGATTTTACATAGATGTAATATTATATTTGCGTTTTAGTAGAAATTAGTATAGAGATTGAGATTGGCTTTTTATACCTTGATGTAGTTGCTGGTGTCGAGTGTGAACCGGTGGTAGATTCCAGCAGGAAGGACAATGAGATCGCCCGGTTTCATCCAGATTCGGATCCAACGGTCATCTTTGTCTCTAACATCAAAGTAGCCACTTCCAGCTAGACAATAACGAATCTCTTCATCCTTGTGAATGTGTTCTGTGAAAAAGTTCTTCAGCTTCTCCTCGTAGTTGCTGACTTTCTCAGGACACAAATCCAGCATATCCTAAAAAACATTGATTACATGAAGAGTTCTCTTAGCTTAGCTACGCATTTAGCACATCAGTTTCAATGCCAACAACCGTTTAAATGTTCCCTTAGCTTAGCTACATGGAAGAAGGCACAGTGTGATGTTAACATGTACATAAATCTCGATTGGTATATTTACCCAACCATAAGGTTTGAGTACTACCCTCATGGTTATGCAAGATTATATATAGAAATAATCTCCTATACTATTTGTCGTTTAAAGTGAAACATCAATGGCCACTTATGGTGCGCATAAGTCAAAAAGGATTTATCAGAAAGACTTAATCTGCACAAATCCTATACTCAATTACACATAAGGCTTCTTTCTTCAAAAGCTGGTGTTATAAGGGTTGAGTACTACTCTCATGGTTATGCAAGATTATGTAGTATCTGTATGGTTCGATCATTTTTCTCATGAAATGAACATGCAACAAGTAAGAAAAACTTGAAGATCAATAGCCATTTATAGTGAGCATGAGTGATCCTACGTAAAAAAAACAGTAATCAGAAAGAGATAATTCGCGTACCATGTAATCGTAACCCCTCTCTTCTCTAATCTTGGCTAGCTCAGAATCATTCTCGTAGTTCTCATGATTCAACTTCCAATACAACACTCCCAGCTCTACAAAACACACCACAACTTTAGTTAGAAAAAGCTGCATACTTTATAAAAGCTTCTCTTAATATCTTCACTTGTTTATATTTAGATTTTAATTTCCTTTAGCTATGCTGTAATAACTCATATATGTATCTTGAATCTTGTATAATCTAAACTCAATACAATACACCATGAAGATGATAATTAACCAAACCAACCATAACCTCTGAGATCATATACACGAAAATTGCTGTTTCAGACTAGAGATTTGAGAAAACCTGACAAGTAATCCAGAATGACGAGCTCTTTAGGCTTACGATGATGAGGAAGTCTCTGATCTTCATTGTTATCATCCATAAACCATGCCTGCATCAACACTTAGCCTCATAACAAATTTAATTCAATTCTCAATTCACAATCATTACGATTCTCTATTCTGCCAAAATCAAATCAAATCAAATTCAAATTCCCCAAGAAATTCCAAAGAGAAACTAGATTCCCTATTTCACGAATCCATAACTAGAATCAGAATCAAAATCAAAATAATCTGAGAGAGGAAGAAGAATTAAACTAACCTCGAGAGCCATTGTTTCGATACTAGACTCGTTTAGAGTGATGAAGGTCGATATATAACAGCTCATTTCCTCCTCCGATGATAGCCACGTGTACGGCCAATGCTAATTCATTTTTTGTTGGTTTCTCTTAGATTTTTTTGAATTATGTTGTGGTTCCCAAAAGTTCTAATTTTGAGGCAAAGGAAGGAATATGAGAAATAATTTAAGATTTCTTTTTAACTAGAATGATATTTTTAATATTAATAAATTTCATAATAACTGTAAAAAAAAGAAAAGAAAAACTAGAGAACTAGAATGATCTATTATCAAAAATCAGTAAAAAAACTTGTTATATTAGTTAAAATATAATCCAATAAAAGGTACAACAATCTCTAAGGGAAAACTAAAAAAATAAATAAGATATAAAATATAAGTTTTTTTTTCTTTTCTTTCTTTTGTAACATCTTCTTTATTAGACTTGAAACATAATTAATTAATGTGTAAGACATTAGTAAATACATGAGAACCAAGAGAATGATGGAAAAAAAATATCCTTGACAGATTTTTCTGTTTTATTTGCAAGAATATCAGATAGTATATATGTTGCATCCTCTCCATTCACCAATTGAAACGGCAATCTTCAAACTTGTTTCGCCAAAATCTTGCTTCTCTAAGCTAGTTAAACACTCCAAAATTTAGTTTGGTTCTATTAACCAACTTTGTAACTTCTTCGTTGTCTCTTTTAAAACAAACTTTCATGTAACATTTTGTATTTTAAAACAAACTTTCATGCCACGGAAATATGGGTTTTATATAATATAAAAAATATGTATCTAAATTTTAAATTTTGAAAACAATTTTAACAGGCAAAGAATATCCAACACTTGAATTTTTAAGCCACTTTGTGTTTCCACTGATCTGTTAAATTAATTTAGACCGTGTAAAACAAACCAAAATCACTAATCTAGTCATATAGAACATGACATATTAATAAGTAGACAAATAGAGTAGATCGAAAGCTCAGATTTATCAAGACCTTTCCATCAGTCTTGTGGCGTCTCTCGCTCCACTTCGATCATCACCTGACTTGCAGATCGAGTGTTACCACTGTCTGTTCGTCCTCATCTCTATCATTTACTCAGTCAACAGTTTGGGCTACACCATCTGGTTATCAGAGCCTAATCGCTCCAAGATCAGGTTGTAACGAACCTTAGCTAGCGTCGCATCTTTTGTTACGTGTTGATTTGATTTTGTTTTGCTTGATTTTTTTTTTCTTCCCTTTGTGTTTTGTTTCGTTCTTAGATCTATACAAAAAAAACCCATAAAAACTGTGTTTCATTGCTTTGATTTATTCGATCCATAGTTGTTTCATCGTAAAAGTTAAAAAAAAAAAATCACTTTCTTTGCATCTCTGTCTCGTGTCCAATTTAACAGAGTCTCTTTGATTCATTGTTTAGCTTCTATTTTTAATTTCTGCCTTCATTTTCGTTTTCATCTATTTAAAAAAAAAAAAACCATCAAAATTGCTGTTTCATTATTCAGAATTATTTGTTTCAGTCGTTGATTTGATTATTCAAAAATACAAAAAAAAAAGGAAAAACAGAATCAGAGTTTTGTCTTGTCTTGCCGAGTCAATAGCTATATCTGTTGTCTCTGCTATTCACTTTTCTTTTCTGTTGCATCTTGTGTCGTGATCAGTTGAGTTTCGTGTTTCATTACTGCTGCATCATTGTTAGTACTTACCTCAGCCATTTAGTAGTTTGTCACATTCTGTCCGTCGATAAAAAAAATAAAAAATAATTGTCATCTTAGTTCACGTTTTCAATTTTTGTATTGCATCGTTTACTTGTTGCATTTTTTTTTTTTGGTATTTGTTTCTGCTTTTATTTTCAATATATACCTTGTGCGTTTGATCTCTTCACTTGTGTACCACAGTTTCAGAATCAGACATGGGAGAGGATATACCACCGCAAGCTACCATGAACCAACTCCTAGAAGCCCTTACAACAGTAAATGAACGTCTCGCACGCCTAGAGGCACAGCCTCAGCCAGCTAGAGAAGGGCAGGGGAGAAATCCCATCAGACCAAGACTCCAACCAGAGGACGAAATTGTTGAAGACTCGGAGGATTATGAAGATGATCCGTTACCAGCCCCCAATATTCGATCTAGAAGACAGGATAGATATAGAGCTCGAGACGTGAATGTTGATAGGCCTAGGCATGAAGGCAAGGACTTGAAGCTGACTGCACCAACATTTGCTGGACGAGTAAACCCCGAAGCATACCTCGATTGGGAGAAGAGAATGGAGAACATATTTGAGTACTATGGCTATTCGGATGCGAGAAAGGTATCACTTGCTGTAGCTCAATTCACCGAAAATGCTCTGGCATGGTGGGATAGAGAAGTTTATGAGAGGAGAAGGCTTAGGCATGAACAGATTAGCACGTGAGCAGACATGAGATACCAGCTCCGGAAGAGATATATTCCATTGTATTACCACAGGGACTTGAAGAAAAGGTTTAGAAAGTTAACTCAAGGGAACAAGTCGGTAGAGGAATATTTTCAGGAATATGAGATGCTTAGGAACAGATTAGAAGTTGAGGACTCAGAGGAGACTCTCATGGCTCAATTTTTAGATAGGATAGCCCGGAAAGTTGAGAGGCAAGCATATCGAGACATAGAAGAATTGTTACATTTTGCTACACAAGCCGATCAACATATCAAAAGAAAAACTGCTCAGACCACCAGGAACAAACCAGCATGGACTCCTCAGCCCCAGAGAAATATAGACAAAGGACAGTCTATTGAGTTTGAGTCTAAGTTTAAGAAAAATGTCCCAGAAACTTCAAAACCGATCAGATCCGAACAAGGTAAGTCTTCAACTCAAACTACTAGATCACGTGACATTACTTGTTTTAAATGTCAGGGAAAAGGTCACTATGCAAGGGAGTGTCCAAACCAACGAGTCATGGTCCTTAGGGACAACAGTGAGAACGAGTCCGAGGATGAAGCTAATGCGGAACAAGTGGAGTCAGAAGAAGATGTTGTTGACTATCAAGACGTGGGACAGCTCTTGGTGACAAGGAGAACTCTTAGTTCATTCTTTGACCCCGACATCATACAAAGGGAGAACATTTTTCACTCTCGGTGCACCATCGAATCCAAGATATGTAGTCTTATAATCGATGGTGGTTCATGTACTAACGTTGCAAGCAAGTACTTGATTGATAAGTTAGGTCTCAAGAAGACCAAGCATCCAAGACCCTACCGTCTTAGGTGGCTAAACGACAAGACCGAGCTCAAAATTTCTGAGCAAGTCACTGTGGCATTTAATATCGGAAAGTACGCAGATCAGGTCATTTGTGATGTAGTTCCGATGCAAGCTGGGCACCTACTCCTAGGAAGACCGTGGCAATTCAACAAGGATACTCTCCATAGTGGACGTACTAACTACTATAGCTTCAGCCACAATAATCATAAACACAGCCTAGCCCCTCTTACCTCACAAGAAGTTCATGAAATGCAAAAGTTGATGGACAAAGGAGCTGCGGTAAGTAAGACCAACCTATTTGTATCACCTTATTCTATATTGAAAACTCTTGAATCAAAAGAGCAGGTGCTACTAATGATCTTTAGAGAAGGGTTGTTTTCAGGTCAAGAAGAAACGGACACACCAGAGGAGATACTCCAACTGTTAGAGAAATTTCAAGAAGTCTTTCCCGATGAGATACCACCAGGATTACCACCGCTTAGAGGAATAGAGCATCAGATAAACTTAGTTCCCGGAGCACTTTTGCCTAACAGACCAGCTTATAGGGTAAACCCGGAGGAAGCTAAGGAGTTTGAACTTCAAGTTCAAGATCTGATGTCTAAGGGATACATTAGAGAGAGTCTAAGCCCGTGCGCCGTTCCAGTTCTGTTAGTGCCTAAGAAAGATGGAACCTCGAGGATGTGCGTAGATTGCCGAGCCATAAACAATATCACCATTAAGTATAGGCATCCCATTCCTAGGCTAGATGACATGTTGGATGAACTTCTCGGTACAACCATCTTTTCTAAGATAGATTTAAAGAGTGGTTACCATCAAGTTAGGATGAAGGAAGGGGATGAATGGAAGACCGCCTTCAAGACCAAGAGAGGATTGTATGAGTGGCTCATTATGCCATTTGGACTCACGAACGCACCCAGCACGTTCATGCGACTCATGAACCATGTCCTAAGGGCATACATTTGTAAGTTTGTGGTCGTATACTTTGATGATATACTAATTTATAGTACATGTTTTGCAGATCATATGGAGCATCTAGAGCAAGTTCTAGAGACACTTCGGCAGGAAGGTTTATACGCGAACCTCAAAAAGTGTACTTTTTGTACTGATCAGTTGGCCTTTTTAGGTTTCATAGGCAGCTCACAGGGACTCGAGGTCGATGAGGAGAAAATTAAAGCGATCCAAGAATGGCCAACCCCATCTTCTCTTACTCAAGTTCGGATTTTTCATGGACTAGCAAGTTTTTATAGACGCTTCGTCAAGGATTTCAGCACCATCGCAGCACTATTGACCGCCGTGATCAAGAAGAACACATCCTTCACGTGGGGACAAGCTCAAGAGGATGCTTTCAGCAAACTTAAGGACAGCCTCACCCATGCACCAGTCTTGGTACTCCTTAATTTTGATAAGATGTTTGAGATTGAATGTGATGCCTCAGGCACAGGTATTGGAGCTATATTGACCCAAGGATGGAAACCCATCGCATTTTTTAGTGAAAAACTTAGTGAAGCTTCGCTGAATTATCCAACATACAACAAGGAACTATATGCATTGGTAAGGAGTTTAGAAACTTGGCAGTATTATCTTTTGTCCAATGAGTTTGTTATTCATATAGATCATGAGACGCTTAAGCATCTTAGAGGATAAACTACACTTAAGAAAAGACATGCTCGGTGGTTGGAGTTTTTGGAGACATTTCCGTATGTTATCAAGTACAAGAAAGGTAAGGAGAATATCATGGTTGATGCACTCTCAAGAAGATATAAGCTCATTACGACAATGGAAGCCAAGATCATGGGTTTCGAGCACATAAAGACACTGTACGGAGAAGATCCAGATTTTGAAGGGATCTATACGGAGACTACCAAGGCTGCTTTGGGAGTTTTCTATCAGCATGATGAGTTCTTGTTTAAAGGGTGGCGCCTTTGCATTCCACATGGTTCTATGCGAGAATTACTTATCAGGGAGGCTCATGGAGGAGGTCTCATGGGGCATTTCGGATGAGATAAGACGTTGAATGTATTGATGGATCACTTCTTTTGGCCGCATTTGAAGAAAAACATTCACTACAAGAAATCTACCGCAAAACCGACGGATTTTCCGACGGAAACTAATATCGTCAGAAATTTCCAACGGATTTTCCGAGATTTGAAAAATCTGGGAATCTGTCAGAAATTCCGTTGGAAATCCGAGCCGTTATATTCCGACGGATTTCTGACGGAATTTCTGACGGAAATTTATATTCCGACGGATATCCATGCCATTTTATTCCGACGGATATCCATGCCGTTATATTCCGACGGATTTCTGACGGCTTATGGAAAAATGTCGGATAATATGAACGTTAATGTATCCGTTGAAGTTACCGTTGTAAGCCGACGGATTTCTGACGGAAATCCGATGGAAACGAGTTTATATATATGTTTCTCCCTTCCTCCATCCCATTACACAATAACTTAATTTCATATCTCTCTCTCATTTCTTGTTTACTTAATACGAATTCTATAAAAAAAGTGAAAAATATGTCTAGATATTTTCGATCATGGATGGACGAACCATTAATAGATCCGGAGACGAACAACTTGAACGAGGAGTATGCACGAGGCATATACGAGTTCATGGAAGTGGCGGGAAAGCAACCGCGTGTTCAAAAATCAGGTAAGTTAAAATGTCCATGTTCAATTTGTAGGAATTCTCGTAATGTTGCGATAAAGATAGTTTGGCATCATTTGTATAGTAATGAGTTTACACCGGGTTACAAGATATGGTATTTACATGGAGAAACAAATGTTGAGTATGGTAGTACTAGTGAACCAACTGTCTCAGATTGTTTAGGAGGTAGCACGGAAGTAGATGTAGGTGTAGGGAGCGTGCAGATGGTGAATGATGCGTTTAGAGAGAATGTCGAGTTTAGCGGTGAAGAAAGATATAGGTTCGAAGAACCTAATGTAGAAGCAAGAAGATTTTTTGATATGTTAAATGCTGCAAAACAGCCACTATATAAAGGGTGTAAAGAAGGTCATTCGCCTTTATCAGCTGCAAGTAGATTGATGACGATTAAGACGGATTACAATTTGGCAGAGGAGTGCGTTGATGCGATAACAGATTGGGCGAAGGATTTATTGCCAGAAGATAATCTTTTACCCGGATCATACTACGAGGTATAAAAACTTGTATCTGGTCTTGGGTTACCGTATAAGGTAATAGATGTGTCCATCGACAACTGTATGCTATATTGGAGAGAAGATGAAAACCGCAAAAGATGTAGATTTTGTCGTAAACCACGGTATCAGGAAAGTAGTGGCAGAATTCAAATTCCATATAAACGTATGTGGTATTTACCAATAACAGAGAGGTTGAAGAGGTTATATACTTCTCAGCGCACAGCAGAGCCAATGAGATGGCATGCAGAACATCGTCAAAATGGAGATATTACACATCCTTCAGACGCAGAAGCTTGGAAACATTTTCAATCATTGTATCCGGAGTTTGCGTATGAGCGAAGGAATGTGTACCTCGGGTTATGTACAGATGGTTTTAACCCATTTGGGAAGCATGGAAGGAAGTAGTCGTTATGGCCCGTAATTGTAACCCCTTACAATTTGCCTCCATCTCTGTGCATGCTTTTTATATCTATCGATTCTTGTTCCCGGCCCAGAGCATCCGAAGAGATCACTTGATATATTCCTCCAGCCATTGATCTATGAGTTACAAATGCTATGGGAGCATGGTGTGGAAGCGTACGATGTTTCGACCCAGCAAAACTTTAAGATGCGTGCGTGCTTATGTGGACCATAAGCGATTTTCCAGCATATGGTATGTTATCTGGATTGACAACACATGGGAGATTATCGTGTCCGTATTGCCAAGACAACACAGATGCATTCCAACTAAAGCACGGTAGAAAAAGTTGTTGGTTTGATTGTCATAGGAGATTTTTACCGAGTGATCATCCGTATCGTCGTTCGAGAACAATGTTTACGAAGGGTAGGCAAGTTTTTGATGGTCCACCGCCTGAGATAGACGGTGAAACTTTATTGGAGCAGTTGAGAGATTTTGGTGCTGAGACGACTCCTTATTGTGGGGGTAATGGATATGAACCTATTTATGGTGTCGGTGAATTTCATAGCTGGCACAAAAAGAGCATATTTTGGGATTTGCCTTACTGGAAGAACCATTTATTGCGGCATAATCTTGATGTGATGCACGTTGAGAAGAACTTCTTTGAGAACATCATGAACACAGTCTTAAACGTCCAAGGGAAGATGAAAGACAATATGAAATCTAGATTAGACTTGCCAGCATATTGCGATCGAGGTTTTCTTGAAGTGCTCCCAAATGGTCAATGTCCATTTCCATTATACCGGTTAGAAATAGCAAAGAAAACAGATTTTTTTTATTGGATTCACGACGATGTTAAATTCACTGATGGATACGCATCTAATCTGCGTAACTGCATCGATTATGGAGAAGGAAAGTTTACTGGAATGAAGAGTCATGATTGTCACGTTGTGATGCAGAGGCTTCTTCCATTCGCTTTTGCTCATCTTCTCCATAAAGACGTCCACCAAGCAATTGCAGGAGTAGGTGCTTTCTTTCGCGATTTATGCACAAGAACACTTACTGTTGAGGGAATCCAAAATTTACAGGCCAATATCCCGGTGATCTTTTGTAATTTGGAGAAGATATTTCCACCATCTTTCTTTGATGTGATGGAACATTTTCCAATTCACCTCCCACGAGAAGCTGAACTAGGAGGCCCGGTTCAATACCGTTGGATGTATCCATTTGAGCGGTATATGTTTCATCTAAAGAAAAAGGTTAAGAATTTGAGTAGAGTAGAGGGATCTATTATCGCCCAGAGCATCAACAAAGAGGCCTCACAGTTTGCTGAATATTACTTCCAGTCAGAAGTTCATACGAAGAGTAGACGTCCTAGTCGCCATGATGATCGTGGTGAGAGAGCGATTTACCCCGTCGTTGTTCCAGAGTTATTTTCCCAAGTTGGTAGTCAAAGGAAAAAGGCGTAAATTATCTCAAGAGGAGTTTAAACACTTGCATACGTATATCCTAACCAATTGTGAAGAAATTACGGAATACGAAAGGTAAACAAAAATTCTTTTGTGTCATTTAATGTATAATTGATTATTTTATATGTTATTATTAACTTGTCAACTATTTTGGTTTTCGTACAGGATTTACATGGCATTAATACGCGGGTACTATATGGATAAGACAGAAGACGAGCTTCAAGTCCATAAGGAGGAGGAATTTATGCTTTGGTTGCAATTTTACGTAAGTGTTTAAAAACACTAAATCATTTAATAAATCATTTTTTAAATACTAATTTGTCACTTATTTTTGTAGGTTTCTGAAGGAGTAATAAGCGGACAGACATTTCCCACATGGTTATTGGAATTTGTTAATGGTCCAAACTACATTGCAACTTCTTATCCTAGATACTGCAGTCGTGGATATGGGTTTAGGGTTCATGACGAGAGAAGGACAACGGAAACTTCAGATTCTGGTATTTCAGTGAAATCTGGTAATGATGTTTACTACGGCGTTCTTCAGGAAATATTGGAAGTGCGGTACCCAGGAATGTTAGACTTGAGGTGCATTGTTTTCAAGTGTGATTGGTATGATTCAACACTCGGTCGTGGCCTTCATGTAGACCAATTTGGTGTTACGTCAATTAATTCAAGTCGACGACTAGAAACGTATGACCCATTCAATCTAGGATCACAAGCTGAGCAGGTAGGGTACTAATATTAGTGTAATTAATACTCAATTCCTTATTTAGGTATAATACTTACAAAACTAATATGTTTTTTTAGGTGTGCTATATTCGTTACCCTCGAGTTACACGGCGGACGGATCCTTGGCGCACAGTTACTAAAGTGACCCCACGAGGAAGAATTTATGGAGTTGCAGAACACGATTCTTTACAGCCAGCAGAAGTTGTTCCAATGGATCCAGTTGAGCCTTCTTGTGCTCTGGATCTTGTTGTTGATTTCACACAATTTGGTTTAGTTTTTTCCGAATCAGAAGAAGAACAAGGTGAATTTTATGAGGATTCAGACTCAATTCCATCTGAGAGATCAGCATCATCATCTAATGAAGATTAGTTGTATGTGTGTTTTGTATTATTTTTTATTTTTACAGAAAGGTGTAAATTTGTTTTTTTGTATTTTATTTAATTTTGACATTACGGTGTAAACCATAGGTCCTCGAAGACCACAACTGCCGAGCATTTTATAAGCTTAACTTCAGCTTTGTATATTTTAACAAGTTTTAATAAAATAAGATTTTGCCAGAAATATATATTCCCTAAACAACGACCTTAACAAATCCACAAAACTCATTCAACCACTTAAACATTATACCACATATAAATCGTTATCCGTCGGAAATCCGTCGGAATTTCTGACGGAATTCCAACGGACAGATATTTTAAAACCTTAAAAATGGACACGTGTTTTCGTATAAATTACCAAAGTCCGTCGGAAATCCGTCGGAATTGTAATTTCTTGTACATCAAGACAATGTTAACAACAAACATTCACAAAATAAACTAAATTATGTGATATATAACAGATTTTGAAAAGATTTTGTTTTTAGACATGGTTCGATCGAAAGTGTTTCATATATAAACATATAGTTAACGTACAAGTTTACCAAATACGAAATAATCATCTAAACTTTTGAAATTTGTCAAATGAAAGATTTCTATAAGTTATTTGTGTTTGCAAACATGAATTTATAATACTATAAACATATGTTTACTTGAAGCAGGGGTGAAATAACCACTAAAACCACAAACCGTTGAAATCCGTCAGAAATTTCCGACGGATTTCTGACGGGTTTGTGGTAACACGTGTCCCCGTTTAAGGATTGACTGGCCAATCAGAAGACATGCATATTTTTACTATCCGTCAGAAATCCGTCGGAAATTTCCGACAGATTTCTGACAGACAATGAAAATGTAACCGCGAAACTCTTTTCGTTTCCCGCGATGCCTAAATTTTCGCGTATCCGTCGGAAATTTCGACGGATTTCCGATGGATACGCGAAAATTTAGGCGCTAACCTTTCCGAAACCTTTTCGAAAACGTGTTTAATTTAATTTTTTTTAACTGACGGATTTCCGATGGATATATCCGTCGGAAATATCGTAATATATACAGACTTCGTCTTCTTCCTCCTCACTTTCGCAGACTTGAAATTTTTTTTCTAAAATCGCCAAAACTCTTTCAAGCTTCCGGATTTCCGTCGATATATCATCCAAATGTCTAACAATCCCCCAAACTTGTAAGTTTTGAAGTTTATATTATGGATTGTTAAGTTTTTAGTTAGATTGATTGTTTAGAAAATTAGAATTGTTAGATTTAGGTTTGTAATGTTAGATTTAGGTTTGTAACTGTTAGATTTTGGTTTGTAATTGTTAGATTTAGGTTTGTAATTGTTAGATTTAGGATTGTTATGTTTATTGAAATTATTTGTTTTCTTAATTTATTTATTAATTGAAATATTTATAATTTTTTTCATGCATTAATATTTTCTTAATTTTGGTATGTTATTATAATTTTTAGAAAATTATCATTATTTTTTTTGATAATTTTTAATCATGTTAGTAATTTATAATTATTCTTTTATAAATGTATAATTGTTTTGGAATAATAATGAATATAAAATATTTTTTTTAAAAGTATTTATTATTTTGATAATGTATAATTATTTCATGTAATAATCATGTATATACAAATTTATAATGGTTTTGGAATTAATACTTATAAATATAAATTTATGAGGATTTTAGTAATTTATAAGTTTTTCCATAAATTATTCCTTCTTTTATAAAAGTATAATTGTTTTGGACTAATAATGAATTTAAAATATTTTCCACAATACTTTTTTTTATTTTCATTATTATTAATTTTTTCATATAATGTTTGATAGTTTTTTTAATTTTTCTAGGTATTACGGTAGGTTTGTCCGTTCAGGACACGGCGGACGTAGTAGTCGCCGGGGAGGTACTGCCGCTTCGAGGAGTTCTCCTATACCGGAGACACATATCCCGGAGACACAGATCCCGGAGACAGCGCCTATGCCGACGCCTTCACCTACTGCACTGTCGCAGATGAGCGTCGAGGACTTTGTCGCTCAAACAGGACGAGATAGATTGCCTCGTCTCCATCCGGAATGCGTAGGCAGAGACACATGGTAAGTTTTTATTAATTTTAAGATTTTTAATATTTATTTACTATTATTACTTTAGTTACAATTCAAATTATTTGCACTAATTTCTTTTGTAGATTCCGGAAATGGGATTTCCAAGTCCATTAACCGGATGCTCAATGGAATGCTTCGTCATCCGTACCCGACTTACAACCAAATGCCGATGGCGGATCAGGAATTGTGGTTTCGCCAATTTGCGGTAAGTACTTCATATTTTAAATTTTTTTACTTTTATTTAATATAGTTTATTTTATTTGAATTTTTGATTTGCAGCAAGAATTTACTTGGGACAGCCACATGACCGCCTCGGTTAGACGATGCTTCGATAAAAAAGCAGCGAGAATGTATTCGTGGAAGCTGAACGAGTGGAAGGAGAAGTGGCACAAGAATGATGTCCCAAGGGAGCTGCTTTCCAACCCGGCCCTATGGAGCGGGTTATGCACTTATTGGAGTGAAGAACCGACCAAGACAAGCTCCACAACTCATTCTGCGTGCCGAAACAGCGATCGCAAAGGAAAAGGCAAGGCGACGCACAATCTAGGAGCAGTTAGTTTGGTCACACGGGCCAAACAACTGGTAAGTTTTTTATTTAATTAAAATTTTGTTATTTAAGTTTTATAATTTTATAGTTTACTAAATTTTCATTTTTGTAGTTTTGGCAAGACGGTGTCCCACCTTCCGCTATCACATTGCTCAAGGATGCGCATACCAGCAGGAAGAACCATGAAATCCAAGATCTGTTGGCTCGGGAGATCATTGACAATTATGAGAAGATGAAGGAAGAGTTCCTCCTTTCTCAGCCAATCATCGAAGGAACACCTCCAATGACCAATCTTCCAATCGAGAAGATTAACGAATTCGTCTACGAGGTAAGTAAAATATATATTTATAACGTTTTTTTGTAATTTCTAATTTTTAACAAAATTTTCGTTTCTTACCGCAGTGTACTCCGAAGACAAATGGTCGTGTCTTTGGTCTTCCGGACGATGACTCTTTTTCTGCAACTTCGCGTTACTACGGCGATTCTCCAGATATTAGGGCATAGCTCGCACAACGAGACGCTGAGATAGACGCCATGAAGACGCAGCTGCAACAGCTCGCAGAAGAACAAGAAGCGAATCGCCTCCAACGAGAAGCGGATCGCCTCCAACGAGAAGCGGATCGCCTCCAACAAGAAGCGGAACGCGAGAGATCCCGCAAATTGGAGGCGGTTAACCGGGTATTGCAGCAACAAATGGCGGAATTCTTATCCCGCTTCCCGCCCTCGTAGTTTTAGTTTTTTTTCTTTTTTTATTTGAATTATTTTAGAAATATTGAATTTCATTTTGAATTATTGCATTATTATTATTTCTTTAATTTTAATTTATATTAGATTTTAATTATTTAATTTATATTATAAAACAAATTTTACAAATTAATAAATTTATTTTTAAATATTCAATTTTATAATTAAAAAAATTTCAATAATTCCGTCGGATATCCGTCGGTAGTTAAATATCAGAAAGCCGTCGGAAATCCGTCGGTTATAGATCTGTCGGTATGCCGTCGGTTATAAATCCGTCGGAAATCTGTCAGAAATCCGTCAGTAGTTAATTATCAAAAATCTGTCGGAAATCCGTCGGTTATAGATCCGTCGGTATTCCGTCGGTTATAGATCCGTCGGAAATCCATCGGTTTGTAAGAATCAGAACACCATCGGTGTTCCGTCGGTTTTTCACAGACGAAACACCGACGGTTTTCTGATTTCTGTAGTCCGTCAGAAATCCGTCGGAAATTCGGACGTATTTCCGACGAGATAGAAGCGACGGAAAAACCCGACGGATATCCGACGGATTTTGCCAAAACCGAAGGATTTCCGACGGAATTTGCCGTCAGTTTCGTGGTAGATTTCTTGTAGTGATTGAACGATTCTGCTCCAAATGTGTCACGTGCCTAAAGGCTAAATCCAGGTTACATCCTCATGGCTTGTACTTACCTTTACCTATTCCTAACATGCCTTGGGTGGACATATCGATGGACTTTGTCTTAGGACTGCCAAATATAAACCACAAGGACTCTATTTTTGTAGTTGCTGACAGGTTCTCCAAGATGGCGCACTTCATATCTTGCAACAAAACCAATGACGCCACCCAAACGGCTGACCTATTTTTCAAAGAAGTTGTTCGTTTACATGGAGTTCCCAGAACCATCGTCTCCGATCGTGACACTAAATTTCTGAGCCATTTTTGGCGTACGCTATGAAAGAAACTAGGGACTAAGCTACTTTTCTCCACCACTTGTCATCCCCAGACCGATGGGTAAACCGAGGTAGTAAACCGGACCCTCTCAACATTATTGAGGGCTACGGTCGGTAAGAACTTGCGTAATTGGTTAACTTGTTTACCTTACATCGAATTTGCATATAATCATGCCAAGCATTCGGTTACTAAGCATTCACATTTTGAAATTATCTATGGATTTAACCCTAGTACTCCACTAGATCTTTCTCCTTTGCCTCAAGCTGTTTACTCGAGTGCAGAAGGAGAAACAAAAGCTGACTTTATCAAGAAACTACACCAGCAAGTCAAAGAAAACTTGGAGAAGAAGTATGCCAAAACTAAAGAGCTTGTTGACAAAGGACGAAAGGAGGTTACATTTGAACCAGGGGATTGGGTTTGACTCCACATCTGCCAAGAGAGATTTCCAGCCCAACGGAAGTCAAAACTCTCACTAAGGGGAGACGGTCTTTCCTGAGTATTGGAGAAGATCAACGATAATGCCTACAAGCTTGAGCTTCTAGGTGAGCTTAACATCTCTTATACATTTAATGTTAATGATTTACTTCCTTTCGATGCAGATGAACCAGTTCTGAGGTCAGAAACTTTTGAAGAGGGAGAGAATGATGAGGACATCCATACAAGCAACCCCATAGTCGAGGAAAGTGTCGTCCCAATTCCACAACTAAGGAGAAGCCCCAGGACAATAGAAGGAGTCAAGAGTGTACGAGAAGACTTCAACAAGTCCGTGGAAAGCTTGCTCATTCTAATGGAACATGAAGAACTCAAGAGGACACTTCTCACCATGAAAGCACATAAAACATCAGCACGAGGGAATATTATTTTACTGCTCCAAGGAGATCGAAACACCAATCTGGATACCACCATGGCGGACACAAGTGTTCCATGCATGTTTGCTATTTGGAATGGCCTTAGATGCAATATTTTTATATTCATAACTAGAAAAAATGATTTGAACCAATCTGAGATGATAATATTTTCCAAACTTCAATAGTTCACGATATTATTCATTCATCACATGTGTTGTCTCATCAACCATGTTCTCGAAAACCTCAACTCCGCAATTTATATAGTAGTCTTTTGAGCGTAATCCTGAAGAAATTTGAGATATTTGTGACAGTTATGATGAGCATGCGCCATGTCATATTTCACTGCCAGTGAATCGGCTATGCATGGTTTAGGAGATTTGACGTGAATATCTAAATCTGATGTTGGAGATATGTTTACATCTTCCAGTATGTCTTGTGAATATGGATCAATTTCCCGGGATGAAATCAGACGAGCCATGTTAAATATTACTACAGATATAAGCATTGCCCTGAGAAGAGACTTCTCCATATTTGTTTTTGATGGTTTTTTGTTAGGTTTTAAATTTTGGAAGTTAAATTGGTGACAAGAAACGAGAGATTTATAGAGCAATGAGCATGGTGGTTTGTGGAAGGGTATTTAACTGGCTTAAATGTTAATTCATTAATAACTTTATATTATCAACTTCATAAATCTCAGTTTTTTTTGTTTAAAAGAACGCTGACATTAAAAAGGTTTTTACATGTTTTAACTTTGTTTTGTATTGAAAATGATTGGATTTTTGGGTCAAATTGAAGATAACACTCCTTCTTTCTTCAGATTATTACAAACTAAAGTAATATAATAGACATAACATGCAAAATTTCATAAAGAAGAAATAAATTAATTAAAAATATCAAAGAAACATTTTGATTCGGTTTGGTCTGGATTAGCTTGATTTGAATTTAAGCTATTTCCTTCAAGACATACCTTCTTAAACCGAGAATGTGAACGTTTGTAATGTAGTCCTTTCATTTAATGCTTCCAAAATTAAAACCAAATTCTCTCTGCACTTTCTATGAAACCTTCTCCATTAATATTTGTGTATTGTTGTTATAAAAAATGTTAAGAATAAACCCAAAAAAAAAAGCTGAACACTTTGCGAGTTTTGGGTTGGTTTGGTCTTAGAATGCTAGTTTTTTCTTACATTCCACTATACAAAGTGTATGTGTAATGCCCGTGTTCCATAAAATTAATTAATTTAATTAATTCGGAAGTTCTTTCGAGTTTATGAACCTTAGACAAGTCTCAAGAAATTAATTATGGAGTTGAAATAATTAATTTAGATTTGTTTCGGGGGTGTCATAAGTCGTTTCGAAAGTTGAGGGGTTTTTCTCAAACAAGAAGACAAATTCAAGTTTGCTTCTTCTTCTTCTTCTCCACCTTGAGCTCGCCATTTTGGGGTTGAGAGAGAGAGTTGGTTGAGCTTGAGTGAGAGCTTGGAGAAGAGAGAAGAAAAGAGAAAAGGGTTTGAGAGCTTGTGAGAAGCTTGGATCTTGTGAGATCTTGTGAGTGTGAAGCTTGTGGAGCTTGGAAAAAGAGAGTGGGTTGGAGCTAGTTTTGGCCGTGGCTTTTGAGGAGGAGGTGTGGTCTTTCTTGAGCTTGTAAAGGTCCATCTAAGCATAGATCCATCAATTCTAAGGTGAGTTTGTGACCAAAGGTTAACATTAAGCCTTGGTTGGGGCTTGTGGGGTTTTGATAAGCATTGTGGTGTGGCTAGGATGCTTAGAGGCCTTGTGGTCATGTGTGGAGCTTTAGCTAGAGTTTGCTATAAGCTTGTGGTGGTTAGAGAACCATGGAATTGTTGTTGTTGTGCCTTGTTAAGCTTTGATTGTGAGTTCTTATGCTTGATTTGGTGATTGTGATTTTCGTGGGTTCTTGGTGAATTCCATGGGTCACTTGTGAAGCTTTAGTGAGTGTTTGCTAAGCTTGTGGTGGTTAGGGAACCATGGATTTGTTGTTGTTGTGTTTTGTTAAGCTTTGCTTGTGAGTTCTTATGCTTGATTTGGTGATTGTAATTTTTGTGGGTCACTTGTGAAGCTTTAGTGAGTGTTTGCTAAGCTTGTGGTGGTTAGGAAACCATAGATTTGTTGTTGTTGTGCCTTGTTAAGCTTTGATTGTGAGTTCTTATGCTTGTTTTGGTGATTGTGATTTTTGTGGGTTCTTGGTGAATTCCATGGGTCACTTAGGAAGCTTTAGTGAGTTTTACTAAGCTTTTGGTAATTAGGGAGCCATGGATTTGTTGTTGTTTGTGCCTTGAAAGCTTGATTGTGTTCATGTGCTTTGCTTGGTGAATTGTGTGTTGTGGTTTCTTGGTGATTCCATGACTTGTTGGGAGTGTTCCCTTGTTGCTTGGTGTGGGATATTGCCTTGTTGAAGTCCCATTGTTGTACGCTTGTTGGTCGTTGGCCATTTGTGTGTTAAGGCAATAAGGTGTTTAGGCGGCAGAGTTGTGTCGTTAGTGAAGCAGACTTGTGAGCGGTGAACAGTACCCGCATGTGAATAGTTGTTAGACTAATTCATGTTTTGTTTGGTGACTGATTAGCTTTTCATGAGGTTTGGAATTGCTAGGTGGTTAGTCATCGGTGTAATTGATTAGTTTTTCATGGAGTTTGAATTGTTAATTGATTGATTGAAGTAATATGTGGTGTTATTATTTCTTGTTGTTGTGGTTGTTTGAAATTGCGTGTGGCTTTCATATAACCTGTTGTTGGGAGGATCAATCTCACTCAGCGTTTGGTTTACCAAATGTTGATGCATCACTTTTGTTGATGCAGGTAAAGATAAGGCGTGATCGTGGAATCGAGGCAGTGAGGAGGGGATGATTAGGACCCGGTAGTTTTGTGGTTTTTTTTGTAGTTTTTGTAGGATTGCTAGAACCTGTAGAACTGTTGAGCCTTCGTGGTCGTTGTGTAATTACTTGGAGAATATTTAAATGTATGGGAGTTTATTTATTTGAGTAATTGCTGCAAAAAAAAATGCAATCGTTTCAGTATGGCTCATACATAGTGGCAAGGTGTTTGACTTGTTCAACATATTTCTTGAATATAAACTTTAGCTTCTGCGCCATCTTACTATCCGCTGAGCTCATTAATGTCTCAGGTTTCAAACCTACCTAATTTTTGCAAGTGAAAGTGTAACACCCCGATCCCGCAGTTTTGGACGATAGAGTCGAGGCCCGTTTAAAAACCAATTAAGCCCAAATAAAACTAAATGAGGACACATATAGAAATGATCTTAGGGTTTTATTCTCTAATTTTCGTGTCTCTCTGATCTGGAGAGAAGAAGATAGATCATGAGAAGAGAAGTAGAGAGAAAAGAGAGAAATAAGAAGAAGAAGAGAAAACAGATTCGACCAGTTTTGGGAGAGAGAGAAAATGGATGATCAAACCGACTATTTTGTCGATAATATTTTGTGGAGAGATGCAAGACATCAAGAGAAATCAGAGCTATGGTTAGAAAGTTATGGGAGTTTTTCTCCAGCGGTTTTCTGTAGATCGGATTCCATTGTCGCCTAACTTCAAGAGTTGTTTTCCGGTGAACCGTATAGAGTTAAAAGGCGATTTACATATCAATGGAAAACCCCAAATGTCACCTTTCACGTGCCTTTGGCCGATCAGGATTCCGATGTAAACTCCAACTAGAATATGAGTTTGAAGCTGATGGCGGCTGTAACTAAATTTCAGGAAAACCATAATTTTTCTTATTCAGAAACCCTAATTCCTAATTTTGGAAAGTTACTATTTATATAAAGTTCTAATTTGGGAGTTTTTCTATTTTAGGAAAGTTTAGAAAAGAAAGGTGCCAAATAGGAAGATCCAAAAAAGGAACGTCTCGAGGAGGAAAGTCCAGAAAAGAAAGTTTCAAATAGGAAAGTTCTGAAAAGAAAAGCAAGGCAAAAGTGAGGGTAGTATTTGCGAAGCATAGTATCATTTTCTTTTGTTATGCTTCTTGATGCATGCCATGTAGGCTTAGATCTGATTGTATAGGATAAGATTATGTGATTATAGGATTTGATATGATTATTGAATTTGATATGTATGAATATGATGTTTGTTATGTGATGATTTGATTTGTTGCATGAAAGTTAAGGTTAGGTATGAATGATTATGATGCATGATGATACTGGTTGTTAATGTATGATATAAGTGGATGATAAGTATGAGGTGTATGTATGATGATTATGTATGTATGATGTATGAATGACTGGGGAAAATCGAGTTATGGGTTGTGGTCTCCCTAGTAATATGAACAGTGATGGGCTGATGGGTTACATGCTGGTCAAGAAAGCCCGGAATGCATGGGGGTGTCTGAGCCATGAGGGCCAGCCTCCACTCAGGAGGTTCTAGTCAGCACGAGGATTACTGGACCTAAGGATGTATGTATATATGTAAGTAAGTATGTATTTATGTATATGTTAGTATGGATAAGATGAATGTCATGATTGTGTTGTTTAGAAGTTAAAGCATGTTAGGCTGATTGCTCGTGTCTAAGGTTATGTGTTATGATGATAGTTGTATATCTTTAGAAAATATTCTATGTTTCACTCACTGAGTAATCTTTACTCACCCCCCCCTCTTTTTATTTTTTCCCCAGGTTAGCAATTTGCAGTTTTATGTTTTGTTCGCTGGTGTATTTTGGAGGAAATCGTTATAGGCGAGACCAAAGAATTACACGCTGTCTTGGCCTTTGTGGCGGCACGGGTGTTACAGAAAGAACCATGCAATAGTATAGAATAGGAGTCGAATCCACATGAACCAAAGTTGTAAAATAGAATTAGTAAAACATAGAAGGTTCTCTTTTATAAAAAATTGTGCAATAGTCCAATTTTAATATTTCCAAACTAATAAAATAAAACGATAAGTGTGCCAAAAAAAGATGTGTTTTATATAATATAAAAATATGTATTTTCTATTTAAATTTTGAAAACAATTTAACAGTCAAAGAAGATCTAACACTTCCAATTTGACACCTGAGACAGTGTACTACAAAACAAAATCTCTAATCCAATTATATTGAACATGGCAGATAAATATGTAGATAAGAAGAGCTACAGTGGGAAAGAGAATTAGATTGATGAAATGTGAGCAAAGTTGCTCTAAGGATTGCAATTGTACGAGTTTGCTAATATGCATATCCAAAATGGTGGCTCGGATTGTGTGAGTTGGACCGGAGAGCTCATAGATATGAGGAATTTCGCTGCCATATGTCAAGATCTTTATGTAAAATATGCCTCTATAATTAAACATAATCAATTATTTTTAAATTTTAGAAGATTGAAAATTTACATGCGTTTATGCAGATCCGTGTTTTCTATCTATTAACCCCATATAAGAATAATGTTATAAAATTTAAATTATCTTATTAAATCCAAGTTGAAAGAGTCTTGATTATTTTAATTTTCACATTGGATAGGACTGAAAAATCCATTCTAATTTCTAATATTTTTTCCGAATCAAGAGGATATTGTTTCTTATATTTTAGTTTTTTTTTTGGGAATTATCACTAGAAAAGCTGAATATAAATACTATTATTGTTAAAAAAAAACTTATTATGTACATTTGAAATTATTATTCTCGGTGAAAAAAGTATTGTTGACTAAATCTATCAGGTTGCATATGTGTTTTTATTTATGTTGGATTAACCTATCAGTGTGTGTGGCTCCGACCTCTTGGTTACCAAAAAAGATAATAGCTATATTTTATATAATGGTATCAGTCAAAATACAAAAGCAAATAAAAATCAGAACAAGTGAATATTAGTTTACTGCTCCAAGGAGATCGGAACACCAATCAGGCTTCCAACTTGGCGGACACAAGTGTTCCATGTATGTTTGCTTTCTGGAATGGCCTTATATGCAATATTTTTATATTCATAACTAGCAAAAATGATTTGAACCAATCCGAGATGACAAACTTTGCCAAGCTTCAATAGTTCAAGACAACATTCATTTGTCACATGTGTTGTCTCATCAACCATGTTCTCGAAAACCTCAGCTCCGCATTTTGTTGTTGTTTTTTTAGCGCAATCCTGGAGAAATTTGAGCTGTTTGTGTGAGTAATGAAGAGCATGCGCCACATCATATTTCGCTGCCGGTGAATCAGCTACGTATGGTTCAGAAGCTTCGACGTGGATATCGAACTCAGTTATTGGAGATATGTTTACATATTCTGGTATGTCTTGTGCATAAAGATCTATTTCCCGGGATGAAATTGAATGACCCATGTTAAATATTACTACGGATATAAGCATTGCCATGATAAGAGATTTAGTCATATTTACTTTTGATGGTCTTTTGTTGGATTTCAAATTTAAGATGTTAGATTGATAACCAAAAAGGAGAGATTTATAAGGAAATATGAATGATGATTTTTGAAAGGGTAATTAATTGGCTTAAACGTTTATTCATTAATAAATTTAGGTTATCAACTTCATAAATCTCTGATTTTTATTGTTTTGTTTAAAAGAACGTTTACATTAAAGCCTTTTAAGATTTTTACAAGTTTTAACGTTGTTTTGGATTGAAAATGATTGGATTTTGGGACTACTTGAAGATAACACTCCTTCTTTTTTCAGATTATTACAAACTAAAGTGATATATTAGACATAACATGCACGATTACACAAAGAATAGAGAAAAAAATCAAAATGATCAAAGAAACAATTTGATTCGGTTTTGTCTGGATTAGCTTGATTTGAATTTAAGCTCTTCCCTTCAAGACATGTCTTCTTAAACTGGGAATGTGAATGTTTGTAATGTAGTCCTTCCATTTAATGCTTCCAAAGTTAAAACCAAATTCTATCTACCCTTTCTATGACGTCTTCTCCATTAATCTTTGTGTATTGTTATCAAAAATGTAAAGAATAAATCCAAAAAAAATGAACACTTTGCGAGTTTTAGGTTGGTTTGGTCTTAGAATTAGAATGCTAGTTTTTTCTTACCTTCCACTATAGAAAGTGTATGACTCATAGATAGTGGCAATGTGTTTGGCTTGTTCAACAGATTTCTTGCATATAAACTTTAGCCTCTGTGCCATCTTACTACCCGCTGAGCTCATGTTTCAAACCTAGCTAAATTTTGCAAGTGAAAGAACCATATATGCAGTAGTATAGAACATAGTCGAATCCACATGGACCAAATTTGTAAAATAGAATTAGTAGAACATAGAGGGTTCCCTTTTATATTAAAATTGTCAAATAGTCCAATTTTAGAATTTCCACACTAATAAAATAAAACGATGAGACTGCCAAAAAGGATATGTTTTATATAATATAAAATAGGTATTTTCTATTTAAAATTTGAAAAGAATAAATCCAAAAAAAATATGAATACTTTGCGAGTTTTGGGTTGGTTTGGCTTGGAATTAGAATGTTAGTTTTTTCTTACCTTCCACTATAGAAAGTGTATGGCTCATAGTTAGTGGCAAGGTGTTTGGCTTGTTCAACATCTTTCTTGCATATAAACTTTAGCTTCTCCGCCACCTTACTACCTGCTGAGTTCATTGATGTCTCATGTTTCAAACCTAGCTAATTTTTGCAAGTGAAAGAACCATAAATGCAGTAGTGAAGAAACGAGTCTAATCCACATGGACCAAAGATGTAAAATATAATTAATAGAACATAGAGGGTTCCCTTTTATATTAAAATTGTGAAATAGTCCAATTTTAAAATTTTCTCACTAATATAAAACGATAAGGGTGCCAAAAAAATATGTGTTTTATATAATATAAAACTATGTATCTTCTGTTTAAAAATAGAAAACAATTTAACAGTCAAAGAAGATCTAACACTCGGAATTTGACACTTGACTTTTTTGATGCCATTTGGTGTTCACATAGATCTGTTAAATTAATTAAGACCGAGTACGTCAAAACAGATATCACTAATCTAAATATATTGAAAATGGCAGATAAATATGTAGACAAGTAGAGCTACTGTAGGCAAGAGACTTGGGTTGAAGGAATGTAACCTAATTTTCACTAAGGATTGTAATTGTATGGCTTTGCTAATACGGATATCCACTACAAGAAAACACCGTGTATTCCGACCACCATTTCCGACCAATTCGGATGGTCGGAAAATTTCCGACCATTTTTCGACCAAATTTAAAATCGTCAGAAAATAGTCAGAAATTAGTCGGAAATATTTGGTCGGAAATTAGTCATAAATTTTCCGAGCAATTTCCGACTAACTAGGGGATTTGGTCAGAAATTGGTCAAAAAAAAATTTAAAACTTATTTTTTTTACAAAATTATTATTATTATTCCACAAAAAAATGGTCGGAAATTTTATACATTTTCCGACCAATTTCCGACCAATTCTCCAGTTTGTCAGAAATTGGTCAGAATTTTTTTTTGTTTATTATTTTTTTTACAAAATTATTATTATTATTCAAAAAAAAAAGTGGTTGGAAATTGGTCGGAAATTTTATATATTTTCTGACCAATTTCCGACCAATTCTTACGTTGGTCAGAAATTAGTCGGACAATTGGTCCGTAAATAGTCAGAATTTTCCGACGAATTTCTGACATATGCATTTCTATTCAACTCACACAAATTTTCTTCCCAAATCATTTTTAACCTTTAAACTTCTTTCTAAAATCTCTCTAACTTTCAAATCACTTATTTTTTTATTTCATCTAAAGAAAATCTCCATAAATTTTCTAAAAATTTAAAATTTATGTAATGTCTCTAAAATAATATTTTTTTTACAAATTTATTTTTGTTTCTACATAATATCAATTTTAAAATATTTGAAATATATTTTCTTTTTCTAAAAATTTAAATATAATTTTATTAATTTATTTCTTTTTTAAAAAAAATACAAATTTCTGACCAATTTCCGACCAAATGTTTTTTTAAAAATTTTTTTTTTTTAAAATCTATATATATGTAGTCGGAAATTGGTCGGAATTTAGTCAGAAATATTGTTCGGAAATGGGTCGAAAAATTCCAGTCAATTTCCGACCAAATCTTGTTTCCGACTCTCAGATTCCGACCATTCGAGAATCATCGGAAATTGGTCGGAAAACCGCTATTCCGACCAAATTCCGACGAATACCCTTGTTAGAAATTGGAGTGTTTTCTTGTAGTGATCCGAAATGGTGACTCGAGTTGTGTGATTTTGACAGGGGGAGCTTAGAAATATGAAGAATGTTTCTGCCACATGTAAAGATCTTTATGTTAAAATTTGCATCTATAATTAAACGTAATCATATATTTTTAAATTTTAAAAGATTAGTAATTTACATACGTTTTTGCGGATACATGATTTCTATGTATTAAACCCATATAAGAATAATGTATAAATTTGAATTATTTTATGGAATCCGAGTTGAAAGAGTCTTCTTGTGGAAGTGTAATTAATTGGCTTAAACGTTTATTCATTAATAATTTTAGGTTATCAACTTCATAAATCTCTGATTTTAATTGTTTTGTTTAAAAGAACGTTTACATTAAAGCCTTTTAAGATTTTTATAAGTATTGAATAGAATCTAATCCACATGGACCAAACTTGTAAAATAGAACTAGTTGAACATAGAGGGTTCCCTTTTATAATAAAATTGTGAAATATTCCAAATTTAAAATTTCCGCACTAATAAAGTAAAACGATTAGGGTGCCCAAAAAAAGATGTGCTTTATATAATAAAAATATGTATTTTCTATTTAAAATTTGAAAACAATTTAACAGTCAAAGAAGATCTAACGCTTGGAATTTGACACTTGACTTTTTTGTGCCATTTGGTGTTCACATAGATATGTTAAATTAAAGGGTCATTGTCTAAAATGAACTCTTTCAGAAATTTATTTCCAAACAAGGACCCCTAGGAAGGATTTTTTCAACTAGAGGGGGTCTTGTTTGGAAATAAATTTCTGAAAGGGTTCATTTTTGGGTATTTTCTATCAATTAAAGTCATATAAGAATAATGTTATAAATTTGAATTATATTATAGAATCCGAGTTGAAAGTGTGACGACCGCACATTTTTTTTATGCTAATATTTAACATTCCAAAAACGTTAAACATTCATAATACAACCCTGCACATACACTTACAAACCTGAGGTAAGACTCGCACTTAACCACAAACTATCAGTTCTAACAACACAGCGGAAAAGACAAAAACAGCAAAACTACGAGTCCTAATCATCCTCCCCTCATCGTCTTCGATTCCACGATCACACTTTATCTTTACCTGCATCGACAAAAGTGATGCATCAACATTTGGCAAACCAAACGCTGAGTGAGATTGATCCTCCCAACAACAAGTTATATGAAAGCCACACGCAAATTCACACAACCACAACACAAGAAATCAATCACAACATTAATTAATTTCTACTCGAATAAATCCGCGCATGAAAATAATCACAACCATAACCCTATCAATTCCTAATCAAAACACCATGAAAAGGCAATCAATAGCAAGCAACAACCATGCTTCTCTAACAACCACAAGCTTAGCAAACACCTACTAAAGCTCCACAATGACCCATGGAATTCACCAAGAACCCATGAAAATCACAACACCAAAACAAGCATAAAAAATCACAATCAAAGCTTAACAAGGCACAACAAGCAACAACCATGCTTCTCTAACTACCACAAGCTTAGCAAACTCTAGCTAAAGCTCCACAATGACCCATGGAATTCACCAAGAACCCATGAAAAATCACAACACCAAATCAAGCATAAGAACTCACAATCAAAGCTTAACAAGGCACAACAAGCAACAACCATGCTTCTCTAACAACCACAAGCTTAGCAAACTCTAGCTAAAGCTCGACAATTACCCATGGAATTCACCAAGAACCCATAAAAATCACAACACCAAAACAAGCATAAGAACTCACAATCAAAGCTTAACAAGGCACAACAAGCAACAACCATGCTTCTCTAACAACCACAAGCTTAGCAAACTCTAGCTAAAGCTCCCCACAATGACCCATAGAATTCACCAAGAACCCATGAAAAAAAATCACAACACCACAAACCCCCACACAAGGCTTAATATTAACCTTTGGTCATAAACTCACCTTAAATATGGAAAGATCTTGCCTAGGATGAACTCCCCAAGCTCAAGAAGACCTCTCTTCTCTTCCCTAGCCCCACGCCAAGCTCAGCCCAATCCCAAGGCTCCAGCCACTTCTTTTCCCAAGCTCCACAAGCTTCACACTCACAAGATCTCACAAGATCCTAGCTTCTCTAAGCCTTCCCAACCTTTTCTCTTCTTCTTCTCTCTTCTTTCTCTCTAAGCCCACAGCTAAGGAACTCTCTCTCCCTCCACCACAAATGGCGAGCCAACAAGGAGAAGGAAGAAGAAGAAGCAAACTTGACTTTTGCCACTTGTTTGAGAAAAACCCCATAACTTTCAATCCGATTTATGACACCCCCGGAACAAATCTAAATTAATTATTTCAACCCCAATAATTAATTTCTCGAGACTTGTCTAAGGTTCATAAACTCGATAGAATTCCGAATTAATTAAATTAATTAATTTTCCGGAACACGGGCGTTACAGAAAGAGTCTTTGAGTATTTTAATTTTCATATTGGATAGGACTGAAAACTTCATACTAATTTCTAATATTTTGTCCGAACCTAGAGGATATATTGTTTCTTATATTTTAGTTTTTTTTTGGAAATTATCTTTTTGTTTTTGAAAAATAATGTTAAATTATATTCAAGAAATAATAAACTTTTGTTACATTAAATGCAAATGTTTTTGAAAGAATTTGAAAGAGTTAAAAACAGAGAGATCATAATTAACTTCTAGAGGCAAACCAAGCCTGGAGGCATGGTTCTTATCTCTTGTCGCCTATAGCCCGAATCATTGAGAGTTGATTGCGAATTTGTTTCTCTATCCAGTTGATGAGGTACGTGGCTGAACTTGGTGTCTCACCGTGTCTTCTTCCGTTACGTTCCCTCCATATGGAATGCACCACTATTTGAAAACTGTAACAAATTAAGAAATTTTGAGTATTATCGAGTGGAGAGCCTGAGATGCATTGCACTACTTCTTGCCAAACTGTAGAAAATGGCTTTGAAATAGTTGCTTTACAAGTGCAGTCCACACTGATGTCGAGTAACTGCACATAAAGAACAGATGATCCCTTGTTTCTAAGTGAGTTTGATAAAGGACACAAGTGGATATTGATCCTGCGTTCCAACTGAGCATACGGTCCCCTGTTGATAGTTGATTCCTCATTGCAAGCCAAGTACAAAAAGAGTATTTTGGTGTCGCATGAGTGAACCATACTCCCTTGTACCACGCCACTTTGGTAGATGTTGTTCTGATGTGATTCCAAGTGTCTTTTGTGGAAAAATAAGTTTTATTATAATCACATTTACCTCGCCATAGAAAGAGATCATCTGTTGATATATCTCTACCACTCCACTCTTGCTCAAGTGCATTCTCTGTCAAGTTCAGATTTTCAGCCTGGTGTCGTCTTCATCGCCGGGTTCTCCAGGCCTCATCTAAAGAAGCATTATTTCCAATTCCTAAGTCAATGACCCCTCTAGGACCAGTCATATCCATTAGGCAACCGAGATGAGACCATTTATCATACCAGAAAGAGATCAATGCCCCATTCCTTGCTTCACTTTTGCAAAACGTTTTTGCCACTTCCCTATATTTCAACAGTTTTTGCCATATCCATGACCCCCAAACTCGTGCTTTCCCGAATAGACCAAAAAGATTCTCGCTTCAGTAAATTAGTTGTTACCCACTTTACCCACAGCGAAGAGCAATGAGAGACTATTCTCCATTTTAGACAACATACATCATTTTCTTCCTTTAGAGATCTCACTTCTAAACCTCCCTCTTGCTTTGGTTTACATACATCCTCCCACGAAACTTTGGCTTTCTAGAATTTAGAATCGGTCCGGACCAAAGGAATGTAGAAAAAGACTGTCTATTTCACGTATACACTTTCGCGGGAGCCTAAAACCAGCTAACCAGAAATTTGCAATGCTCCATAAAACCGAAGTTATCAGATTTAACCAGCCTGCATATGATAGAAATTTTGACGTCCATGAGCCAATCCGCTTTTTGACATGCTCTATCAAGGGCTGATAATCTGACGCGGTGAATCTCTTAGTAACCAGAGGTAGTCCCAAATATTGTACCGGGAGCTTGCCTATAGCGAAAGGAAACTCAGTAGTTATCTCTTGATGAACTGCCTCAGTTATTCCAGCCAAATACATTGAAGACTTCTCCATGCTTATTTTCAACACTGAGATTTTCCCTAACTTATCAAAAATATTCCTTCAATGGATCGTACTTTCCCATCTGTTAGAACCATCAAATCATCCTCAAAACTCAAGTGAGTTAGGCCAATGTTTTTACACCTTCAGTGATATCTGATTTGCTGCGCGCTTGCCGCCCTATCAAGTATTTTTGAGAGAATGTCCATGCATATAACAAAGAGATAAGGCGAGAGAGAACAACCCTGTCGAAGGCCTTATTCACTCTGAAAATACCCTGCCAGGTCCCCATTCACCTGAACCGATAATGATGTTGTGGTGACACATAAGGATATCCAGTATATGAATACCCGTGGAAATGCCATTGCCTCTAAAGTGTTGAGCAAAAAAGACCATTGAACCGAATCAAATGCTTTTGAAATATCAATTTTTATCGCACACTGAGCCGAGATCATGTCTTTACGATAATCCTTTACCAACTCCATAGCCAGCAAAAGGTTTTCTATCAATAGTCTATCCTTCACAAAAGCCTATTGATTACCCGAAATAAGAATAAGAATAATGTATAAATTTGAATTATTTTATGGAATCCGAGTTGAAAGAGTCTTCTTGTGGAAGTGTAATTAATTGGCTTAAACGTTTATTCATTAATAATTTTAGGTTATCAACTTCATAAATCTCTGATTTTAATTGTTTTGTTTAAAAGAACGTTTACATTAAAGCCTTTTAAGATTTTTACAAGTATTGAATAGAATCTAATCCACATGGACCAAACTTGTAAAATATAACTAGTTGAACATAGAGGGTTCCCTTTTATAATAAAATTGTGAAATATTCTAATTTTAAAATTTCCGCACTAATAAAGTAAAATGATTAGGGTGCCAAAAAAGATGTGCTTTATATAATAAAAATATGTATTTTCTATTTAAAATTTGAAAACAATTTAACAGTCAAAGAAGATCTAACGCTTGGAATTTGACACTTGACTTTTTTGTGCCATTTGGTGTTCACATAGATATGTTAAATTAAAGGGTCATTGTCTAAAATGGACTCTTTCGAAAATTTATTTCTAAACAAGGACCCCTAGGAAAGATTTTTTCAACAAGAGGAGGTCTTGTTTGGAAATAAATTTCTGAAATGGTCCATTTTTTGATATTTTCTATCAATTAAAGTCTCACAACTTTTCCTGCTATTGGTGTAACCAAACACAATTATAGTGGTATTTTTCAGAAATGAAAATTTTATGAATTCGTTGGACAAAGTTAAATCCCTTGAAGCATCAATCTTATCATATAAAGTTTGATTTCACTCATGAGAAATCGACACATGTCAAAATTATACTTCAAGAGATCATGATATGTGTCACAAATAATTCTGATCTTGCCACATGTTAAATTCATAAATACAATTATTAAAAATATATATACAGAAAGAAATAATTTTAAAAGGAAAAAAGAAACTAATAATTTGTTAATTTATCTAATCAATAATTAAAATTAAGAAATAAGTTTTTAAAAAAATATAAAAACGAAAATAAAAGAAATAATTTTAAAAGAGAAAAAGAAACCAATAATTTTTTAATTTATCTAATCAATAATTAAAATTAAGAATTAAGTTTAAAACAAATCTAAAAACGAAAATAAAACTAATTAGAATTAAGAAATAATTTTAAAAGAAAAAAAACTAAGAATTTGTTAATTTATCTAATCAATAATTAAAATTAAGAAATAATTTTAAAAGGAAAAAATAAAACCAATAATTTTTTCATTTATCTAATCAATAATTAAAATCAATAAATAATTTTAAAACAAATACAAAAACGAAAATAAAATCTAAAACCCTATCTTAAGGGAAAAAAAAGTTAAATAAGAATTTGTTAATCTATCTAATCAATAATTAAAATTAAGAATTAAAATTAAGAAATAATTTTAAAAAGAAAAAAGGAAATCCAAAAAAATATTAATTTATCTAATCTTATTATATAAACCTTGGTTGCAGAATAAACAAAATTGATTTAGTATAATCCAATATAATTCATTATTCTAATTAGTTAAATATTAAATAAATTTTAGGAGATGATCTAATATGCAGAATGTTAGGAGTACTAAATGATATTCAAGATCAACTGTTAAACAGTTTTGTCGGGTTTATCAACAAGAGTTACATATAATTGACATAACATAAGAAATTTGTTAGAAAAATGCATGATATTCTCTGTTTACGAAATGAAGAAACAACACCTCTCTTGGACATGAAAATTGAAAAGGAAATGTTTTTTCATAGAGGAAAAAAAGTGTGTAAATGATTTCTCCCAAAGGAAGAAAACAAAAATTCTTCTTTCACAAAGAAAATAAGTCAAAAATGAGGCGGAAATACATTTTGAGAGAGTTGCTCATGCGGAGCCAATTCTCATATACTTATCTGGATCTAGCTAAAGGAGAGAGCAAGTCGATGGGACTTCTGTTGGAGATTGAAAATGATGGTGGATAAGAATCTGACAACGGAAAAGAAAGAAAGTCATGAAAACCAAACATCTTAAGGTATAAGGCCCGAGATAATAATAAAATTGAGAGCTGGTGACGGAAGGATGGAGCTAGAAGATGTTGTCGGAAAACTCCATGAGACAAAGAATAGTGAAAGATTCCAACAAAGTGAAGCTGTAAGAGGGAAAAGATATTATGTTGGGAACCGAGATACAATCTCAACAAGAAGATATCAAATTGGATAATTAAGATCTTCCGAGAACAATATGTCACCTAGATATGAGTGAGAACATAGTCGCTGGTCACTTAATCTTTTTTTACATCTCATACTAGATCTGGGCGTTAGGATTGGTTCATGTCTCTCGGGTTTTTGGTTTAGAGGCCTATGATCCATTTGGTTTTGTTTGATTTGGTTCCATCTGCATTTGAGTCAGGTTTGAATATACAAAATAGAAAACAAATATTAAAAATTGGTTAAATTTGAATAAAATTTGGTTAAATTTTTACAAATATAACTTAGAACTTTCAAATATTTTTGCATTTTGCGTGTGTTGGTTATTTTGATCTAAAAATAATTGATATTTTTGGATTTATAACTGTAGGGTATATAATTGAGTTATATCAAGTTTATATATTATTAATGGTTTTGAATATATAGTTGTATTTTGAATATTTCAGGTATTCATTCAGTTTTCGGTTTAGCTTGGGTTTGGTTCTTCGGATAGAGAAATTTAGGATCATTTCGGGTTTTTGTCGGATCAGATTCGGTTTAGTTTTTTGGTGTATGATATTTTTAAAATATATATCTCACACGATGACCGAAAAAACAAATGACAAGATGGACCAAACTAATGGTTGTGGTATATATTTTTAATCTGTTAATAATAAAATTATAATATATAAATTAATTTATTCATGTAAAATATGTTAATAACCAAATTCTTTTCTCTAACGAAATATGACTTGTACTTTTCTCTTAAATTTATTTTTATAAGATAACTCATTAAGTACACATATTTACTTTAATAATTAATTTTACTTAAATTTAATTTATTTTAAAACTAAGAAATATGCCTATTGGATGGGTCCTAATCTAGTCGTTTTATAAAGTTCGAGAAGCATCAAAAAAACATTAAGCAAGAGATTTTTTTTAGAATGCTTCCACATACCATGAAATTTCAATTATAGTAAAAAAATAAAAAAATCATGAGAATTTCACCTTTATTTAACAAATTTTTTAAAAACATGATCTTGTGCATAGTGCTGGATATAACCTAGTTCATAAATATGCTATAACGCTCAAATCTATTTTTCATAATATTAATTTTAATATATTATCTATTCAATTTTTTTCCTAATATTGTTATGAATTAAGCTATCATATAATTTCATGTTACTTTCCATGTTACTTTCAAAAATATTCAGTATTGGTTTTACTATATATCTATTAAGTATTAACTATTTAGTATTTACATGTTTTCAATAATATTAAAAAAACATAGAAAATAACTTAATTTTACCATCCAAAATATTATTCATATTACTATATAATATACTACCTTTTAAATAGTTATTAATAATTTTATTTTCTAATGTATTAGTTAATGAACCTATTAGATCATTTTAATCATTCTTTCAAATAATGTTTTCAGTTATTCCGTTATTAGTTATAATTATTTGACCATATACTGTAATTTTTTCAAAAAATCTGCTACCATTTCGATTTTTAGTTATTCAACTAAATTCTATAGAAAAAAAAGTACACAGTTAAATTTTACTAAATTCTACCTTTAGTCAGGTTGTGCCGTTCGCTTTTAGACCGTTCTTAATTGTTTTTGTCTGTGCCTATAATAATATCGGACCAACTCATCTCATTCTCTTGAACCCACAAAGGAAAAAAAAAAAAAGAAAATAAAAAAAAGGTATACAAAAATTAACAAAGCAAAAGAAAGAAAATTAAATGTCCTCTTCTTCATCAAGAAACGCCTTTGAAGATGGCAAATACAAAACAGATCTCTTAACCTTAGACTCCTCATCTCGTTGCTGCAAAACGAAGCCGTCTTCTCGAGCTCCACCGTCTCCGCCGAAGCAGTTGTTGGTGGCAACGCCGGTGGAGGAAGGAAAGTATCCGGTGGTGATGCTCCTCCATGGCTACCTTCTTTACAACTCCTTTTACTCTCAGCTTATGTTGCATGTCTCTTCACATGGCTTCATCCTCATCGCTCCTCAGGTTTCAGTTTAATTATCAATTAATTACATTGATTTACAGATTAATTAAGCCACTGAAATTTCGTTTTAGTTTTGACTACAGTGTGTATAGTTTAGTTAAGCAAAGTGTTCTAATACAATGTATTAATCAAAAAAATAGGTATAAGTAGGTCTAATTGAATCCAAAATGATAATAAGTACATTTATTGATTCTTAGGATTTAACGAAAGAACTAGATAACCAAAATTTATTATTTTATCTATTACTTACCTGAATGGAATACATGATGCCACGTTTCACTGAGTTTATCTTTTTCTGAAACTTTTTTTTTGAGTTGTTTGGCTCTTATCAAAACCTTAGACAAGAAGAAAAGTAAGCACAAAGATGCAAATCGATGGGTCCACTTGATGTGTTTATTCTGTTTTTGTCTCTAACTAATTCGTCCAACTCATTAGAAATTTTTAGTATCTTTAAATGAATCATAACGTTGCACATTTTCATATAGTTGTGAATCTTATTTCTTGGTTATGTGATATTCAACAGTTATATAGTATTGCCGGACCGGACACAATGGACGAGATAAAATCAACGGCCGAGATTATTAATTGGTTATCAGTCGGACTTAACCACTTTCTTCCATCACAAGTAACACCAAACCTATCCAAATTCGCACTCTCGGGCCATAGCCGTGGAGGCAAAACCGCATTCGCAGTTGCCTTAAGGAAATTTGGATACTCTTCGGATCTAAAAATCTCGACATTGATCGGTATTGATCCAGTTGATGGAACAGGGAAAGGGAAACAAACCCCTCCTCCTGTTTTAACTTATGAACCAAACTCATTTGACCTAGACAAAACGCCTGTACTTGTGATCGGTTCGGGGCTCGGGGAAATCGCTAGGAACCCATTGTTTCCACCTTGCGCGCCTCCAGGAGTGAACCACAGAGAGTTCTTCCGAGAATGTCAAGGTCCAGCTTGGCATTTCGTGGCGAAAGATTATGGGCATTTGGACATGCTTGATGATGACACAAAAGGGATTAGAGGGAAGAGTTCTTATTGTTTGTGTAAGAATGGTGAAGAGAGAAGACCAATGAGGAGATTTGTTGGTGGAATGGTTGTGTCGTTCTTGTTAGCTTATTTGGAAGGAGATGATTGTGAATTGGTTCAAATCAAAGATGGGTGTCACGAGGGTGTTCCTGTCGAAATTCAAGAGTTTGAGGTTATCATGTAACAATTAGTTTTTCTTTAGGGGCGGGTTTTCCAAATTTTCAGTATTGTCGCTTTTGTTACTTATGGAGTTATAAACTTCTAATGTAGTACACTTTAACCTAAGTGACCTCTTTGCATTCACAAGACAAAAGTAAACTTGTCGAATAATTAAAAAAAAAAAAAGTCCACACAGTTTCTTTCTATGCTACAATCACCCCAGAAGAAACAAAAACACCAATTTCACCCCATCACCATAGCTTACAAAACAAGAATATTATGTAATTTACATATTTTTTCCAACTACAAAGATCATTGACTTTTAAAATTAGACGGTTTAAACCCATTATCTCTTTCATGCTAGGAAAAAAAAAACACTCAAGAAAAAGAGATAAATAACAAATTTGCCCCACTAGTTTCCATTTTCAATCTGACTTTACCCCAAGACTGTACCTTAGTTCAACATTTATGTTTCCTATCAGAAGCAATGGAAAGAAGCATGGAAACACCTTGTGTCCAAAGATCATGTTCTCTTTGGCTTTTGCACTCAAATTCAATCACTCTTCTATCGATCGTCTTTAGCCCGAAATACCTCAAATTCTCACCGCCCTCCAGCAATTCCCGGCCAGGCCACGCCAGTATTCCCTTGACCAATTCCACCACCACATCTACACAGATCAGTACATCACAACTTCAGTGACTTATAAACAAAAGTATTATAGTCATAGACCAAACAATTAAGACTAGAATGAACAAACAAAAAATAAACGTCTAGCCCAAAAAAAAGTATAAAAGACAAAGAAAGATAAAGATTAATATTCTAAGATGATTACTTAATGTTTTCATGAAAGTTTGGATCCTTCTTTAACTTTACGATCTAATAGTCTCTTAAACTTCAAAAACTATGCTAGAGTTAGTACCTTTTTGACCTTTTGGATCTATATTATTGGGTTCGCATTTAAAAACAGAGAAAGAGTAAGAGATAAGCAAAGCATCACTATTTTCACTCACACTTTTTCTTCTTTGTAATGGTCCCAGCTACATGCTTGCTCTTCATCTTCAACATTACCTGCGCGATAAAGATAATATGCACATTAAAACAATAATAAAAATATACTATAGTTTCCACAATAAAGAGTCGACACACACTAACTATTTGTAACTAAACATGGTATAAGCAGATAATTTTACCTGCTTTGTTCTATTTATGTATATGGAAACAACTTTCCAATGAAGATCGCCTAAAAAAAACATAAAACGAATATTAAGCAAATGGAATAATAATGGTGTATTCAAGAACTACGTAACATGAAGTAATAAACATTTTAAAAGACATTAACAAACCTTTGCGTGTGCGTTTAAGCAATTCACAACCTTTAGCTAGCAATTCTTTACTACAAATCCCGAGGAAATTGTTTTCAGGAGCTAACTCGCCTCCCCTGTAGCCACCACCACCGCCTTTTGGTGTTCCCTTATCCACCGGAATCACAGCCGCAATGTTCCATACCTCCTTCAATGCCCTAGCCTTCAATGTGGCAGCCCCTCTTAAAGCTACACACGTAACAAAATTAGGTTAACCTGGTCAACTGGTTGATCAATTAATCATTCTATGGATCTATAGGCCAAAGTTTGATCATTATGGAGAGATTTTCATCATGGTTGGCCACGTTTAATATGATTTGAATATTCAACAGGTCTAGAAAGAAATATTACTATTCTATATGGTTCATAATTAAAGGGACCACTTAAAGAGATTTGGGAGTATTTTGATACAATATTTTCATAAAAATCTGTATTAAAGTAACAATATAAAAACATTTCACTAATGACAAGATCACGTAACGGGAGAAACATACCTGTGGCAGCGGCGGCGGTCAGCGTCATGATATCTCCGGCAGAACGAACGTTGACTGCAGAACTGATGACGGAAGCTAAATGCTCGCGATCGGCTCCCATAAGTTCTGCGGCTTCCACACACTGCGCCGCCACTAAAGTTGCGGCGGAAGCCACCGCGGAGTCATTTTTGGCCACTTTCTCGTCGTTTCCGCAACTTGACTGAGAGGCGGTGGCTGCAGCTATAGCAGCTACTGCGGCGGCCACGCTAGCCACAGATACAGCCGCGTGGAGCTGTGCATTTTGTGCACGTGTCTCTTCTCTCTTCTTCTCTCGACGGTCTTTTAGCCAACGGCCAACAGTTTTAGAACCTCCGGCGGTGCCAGGGACGGCGGATAGACCACGTATGTACCCATTAAAAGATGGGCTTAAACGGTAGAATTGCTGGACAAATATTTTAAAATAACGTTAGGTTAAATTCTGAATTATGAGCCAAAAATTCGAAATTTATTAGTTAAAAAAGATAGAATAGTATTAATTTTTCTGATTGCATGACGTAAACAATTCTTTTTTGTTGCTTATTTATTTTTTTAAGGAAAATAAAATAAAATTGTATAAATATTTTATATTTTATATAAAGTATTTTTCTATAATAAAAGTAGGGTGTGGAAAATAGAACGTTGTAAATATAGGCCAGCCCATATTTGGGTCCAAACTATAAATGCTAAACACCTACTTATTTTATTCTGTCCTAAATAAATACAAATTGAACGCGTTTCTTTAATAATATTAATAACATAAAAAAACAAAATTGGAAGAAACAAAAAAAATAGATAAGAGAATTTAATAGTATTAAAAATTAGATACTGTTGAACTTATAGTGATTGATAGACAAAATGCTTGGGAAGAAGAGAAAGCCTGAGTTTTGTGTTCCTCTGTTTTTTCTTACTCTACTCTACTTTGTTTTTACCCAGCCTTTTTGTTTTGTCAACGTATTTTTATTAATTTACAACATAGACCCAGATTTAACCCACCTAAATCTTAATTCTAACACACTAGTCCAACATTTAAGTCAAAACAATCCACTAATAAAGAAAAGGGATTGAATTACTAATTATTGGTAGCACAAGAAAAAAAAACAAAATTACTAATCATTAATCAAGAATTATTTCCTTTATTTTTTACACCAAAGAAAGATTTGTTCTAATGAATTTAGATTCCAATTTAGTACTATTTCTAAAACCGGTTCAAGAATTTGACTGACCTTAAAGTCGTCGATATCGGAGGGAGAGATCGGAGGGCTTTCGGTGAAAGAGCTATGTGAAAGTCTCCCTGAGGTCCGTGGCGACGAAATCTCCGGCTATCACCAAAAAACAAAAAAAAAAACCATTAATTATTTTCATAACTAAAATCTTTAACAAAACTAAAATAGAAGTTAATAATTTTCATTTAAACCAATGTTTAATAAATTAATAATAAACATATTGTGTATGATTCACGTGACAATATTTGTTAGTAAGATTTTTAAAATTTTCACTACGATTATTGAAATTTTTTGTTGTTTCTTCAAAAATACGACATCGTTTTAAGAGGTAATTTACTTACAGATTGAGCCATGATACGTTCCATGACCATCAAAGAAGTCTCAGAAGAAGCAAAAGAAAAAGTGTTTCCAGAAACGATGCCGTTTTCTTCATCTTCCGGCACCAAAGTAACATCAGAAACGTTTTGGATCTCGGAGAAACGCATTTGCGGCGGTTTAGAAGTCGGAGACTTGACGACAGCTTTGGAAACTTCAGTAGCGGAAGCACTCCAAGTGCGTGATAAAAACTCCATAGAATCTAATGGCGTTTCAGGCGGTTTAAACGCTGGATTTGATCTCCACCATTGTTCTCCAAACGTTTTACTTTTATCCATTTTTTGTGAATAGAGAGAGAGAGAATGTGGAAGTTATGTGAAGCTTTCGTGTATTTAAAAGCGGACACGAGAGAGATATTTGATTCGGCGGTTGAGGTACAGTTTTAGCTGCTTTGATCCAACGGTTGGATTTTATTGTTGTGCTTAATTAACACGTGGCTCAATCTTAATGGATGATACGGGCGATCTTTAGTTTCACTCCTACACTACTTCTCTGGCGGTTCTTGATTAACTCGGAGTTCGGCTTAGGAGGAAAAATAATAAAGAAAGCAATTAATTAGTTAAATGGCATGCTAATAAATTGTAGATTAATGTCTACAGTCAAAATTTGTTGTCTTTACGTTTTGAGAATGGATAGTGTATATAAGTATATTCCTTTTATCAATTTCAAAAACGTTTCAAAATCATAGTAGATTTAGCCGTATCCAAAATATTTATTTTAAATATTATTTTTGAGCCAATTTTGTCAGATTATATGAAGCCTTGGTTTCTTAAGTGGTGTGCTACTTTGGATTCACTATAGCATATTTCCATTATCGTTGGTTTGTTTTGCACAATTTTTTCGGTAATTAGTTGTCGAAAGTTTTCTGAAAGTGTTCGATGTTCTGCATAACATGTGTATTGGTATTTTCTCGGGTTTTATCATCTTCTTGTTTTGGTTGAGGTCTCAGAGTTCTCTTTAGACTCGAAATTTTATGTTGTCAGCGGAATTAGTTTTTATAGATTAGTTTTTTACATTTTTATGTATTTTTGTCTTGATCTTCATCAAATTCTGAAATCGATTCCAGCTCACTCAATCTCTCTTCTTTACCGATAGATTGTAAGACTTGAAAACACATAAGAATTCTTGAGCTTTATAAGTTTTTTTTTTTTGTTAAAGAGGTTTATAAGTTTATTAGCTAACTATGGGTTTTTATTTTTATTGTTTTATAACTAACGAAATTAAGCATTGGATCCAGACTAGATTAGTGAACATTTTGGTCTGAATAAATTCGAGCTTATTTTATTTTTCTTTTTTTCCACGACCAAATTTGGAGCTTATATGGTCCTGAAACTCATCATATAAAGAAAAAAAAACTACTTTTAATATATAAATAGAGTGGGGGAAATGTTTATACAAAAAAATAGAGTGGGGAGTGGAATAATGCGCACGTGGAGGCGTGACTGGGCACGTCATCATATGGAACCACAAATCTAATGTTTGTAAGGTTGTGTCCGTGACACTCTTTAGTCTTTACCACCTTCTCCTTTCAGCTTTTTGTCTCTTCTTCATTTTCGTTTATAACAAAAACAGTAGTATTTTGAAACACTATTTCACTTCACTATCCTAGTTTGAGAGCACACTTAATTAAAACAGTTCAGACTTCCCAATTAATCTCTGAATATTGACTAGACGCTAGGTTCATCCACTATCTTACTAGCCCCTAACGATTTTTAATAAAATTAATTTTTATTTTATTTTTAAAAAAAATCTAGAGGTTTTTCTAAATTTTTGGTTGAGACTAATCTCTTTTAGACCTAACTTCCTTTTTGCACAACAAAATTGTGGGTTGAGTGGTCAAGTGGAATCGAACTTGGGTCTCAAGCCAAACATATACCCAACCCAAACTATTGGGATACGACCCCCCTTGGTTAAGTTAAATCTTTATAAATATAATTATCTTGTTGTCCTTTTTAATAAAACCCAACAAAATTTTTCTCGTTGATTTCACTTAATAATAAGAGGAATTTCTTTCTTTTGGTTTTATTTGACGAATCTAAACACTGTCTTAGCCTTGAAGAAAGGTGAAATAAATTAATATTAGGTTACAAGAAAATATGTCATGCTTGAATTGAAAACATATGTTATTAATTGTTGAAAAACAATGAGAAGGTTACTAAACCCAATTAAAGAAGCTCTTTAGCCTTTTCGGCACGCGAGTTCACATTCGAGTTGCAACACATAGGTGTGTATATCACAATTTTTTAATTAACCGAAAAGTAATCGTCGACCCTTAGAATTAATAGATTTTTTTCGTTATAGGATTAATAGACTTCTAAGAATTTATAGTCTAATAAGAGGCTCCATTTATTGACTACTCAGGATCGTCTCTATCAGTTAAAATATCTTTAGTACGTAGATGCTAGTGTAGATTATAGAACATAACATAAAGTTTTATTTGTGATTTAAACCTTATATTGTAAACAATGTAAGTTTAATATGATTTCAAGTTTAAACTATGCATAAAAACTTAATTTGTCGGGTTAAACATTCCTTAATTATATACTACTATTATATAGGTAGTGGGGCGGAAAATAAATAACTAACAAAAAAGCTCACGTAGCACAATGAGATATCTCAATTTTCCCTTCATTTGGAGAGATCCAGCACTCTGATTTGGTAGGTCTCCATTCTATCTTGGTATGAACCACCGTATCAAAAAATTTCATGTGGTTCAAGCAATGCAAATGTCAAAATGAGTTCACTCAATAATGTGTTTGTTCGATATAATAATAAATGTGACGTTTGCCTAATAAGTAACAAATAAGCATCAATAATTAAATGGCGACCCCAAAATCACTATCTAGCTCATGTTTTTGTTATTTTTGTTCCCTTCATTTGAGGTAATGAGAGGATAGAAAAGACAGAGAAGATGTCTATGTACGAGGGTGTTGGTAGCTATCCTTTTCATCATCAATTTTCTTCTCTTTTAATAGTGTATTTGTTTCAAGCTAACACTTCTAAGAAAATGTAGTAATATGAAAATACTTGTAGCGGACGACTGCATCAAACCTTAACGGTTAGTGACAGCAAAAGTGAATCTATTACCGTAATTCTTCCACCAGAGGATGACTTCCGAGAGATGGATCTCCTCGGATATCGCGATTCTAGTGCTAACATTAGAAGTCGAGGATTCTTCCCTTAGTCGAATAGGATTTTTGTGTTGGTTGTTAGGTTATATCCGATTTTCTTTAGTTTTTTTTTTGTAATCCATCTTGAATTGTTGTAATTATACCAAAATTTCCATTAGGGTTGGTTTAATAATATCTCATTAATCAAAAAAAATGAAAATACTATATAATAAAACTGTTGATCTAATATAAAACTAAAAGCTATACATCTAGATGGCCCCATCACGAGCTTGGATACTTTTGGATCTTGCCAAATCCAAAAACGAAATTAATAGCGACAAGTTAGTGATGTGGGGTGTCTAAAAGGAAGTCTATACATGGGCAAAGAATATCTCTACAGATCATAGGTAGTTTGCATTCTTCACCTAAACGATCAAAGGCCGTAAAATCCACTTAGAGTAGGCCTTAATAAAATAAAATGAAGGTTTATAGTTTCGAGGGAACATATATGGGGTCGGTCCATTGGAAGAAACAATAAGAGTCACATAAAGTTTTTCTCATTCGACCAAAAAGTGGAAATGAAAAAGAAAGAAAAAAAACACATCAAAGATCCATTTTCTTGACATTGTAAACAAAACCATGAAAGATTCATTTTATTATCTAGTATTAATCAATTACAAGAAGACAAAAATAGAAGAAACTAAAGCAAAGAACCAAAGGTGGAATTTATTTTATTTAGGGTGAGTAGGCCTTTAGGGTGAAATTTAGAGCACCCTAAAACTACCCCAAGCCCAAGTCTAAGATCTTAGACCAATCTAGAATCCTAAACCGCTATGCCTAAACTTTTTCTTAAGCTTCTTAGCTTTGTAGCTAACTGACTAAATTATAAAAGCTGGAGCACCTATAATCCACTACAGGCCCACCTACAGTAATCAAAATGCTCTTACACTACACTAAGTCACTAAAACAATTAGGCCTGGGCTTCCGGTGTAATCGGGTTAATCGGGTCGGATTATTCGGTTAGAGGGAAATTCGGGTTATGGAAAATCCTACCAAAAGTCAACCGAGATTAATATGAAATCGGGTTGTTTGGTAATCGGTTTGTCCGGGTCGGTTTATTGATTTTATTATTTTTCGAGAACATCTTAAATCTTTTAAATTTCGGTTAATATAAACCGAATTGAACCAACTCAAACATAAAACAAGTTATAATCTTGATAATTAGGCCCAATAACCAAACAGAGCATAATTAGGCCCAATAACCAAACAGATCAACACACGTGACTTATATCAGATTTTCTACAATTGAAATTTGTACAACTGCTGATTAAGAATCACCGAACAATACAATTAGCTTGGTTATATAAGATTCCAGGATATTAAACCAGAACTGAGATTGAGAACACAAAAAATGGAATAGAGAGAGGTGCGTTAACAAAGCAAAACCAACTCAAACATAAAACAAAGAACAACAAGTTATAATCTTGATAATTCGGTAGCCTTACATCTAGCAACACTAGAGACCATTACAGAAGCTGCTATGCTAACATTACAGCAAGTTTAAGCTAGCATTAGATCAAGCTAGCATTGCATCAAGTTTAAACTAGCATTACATCAAGTAACCAGTACAGAACCAAGTTACAAAAGCTTTAGTAGTTTGTAACTCATACCAAAGTTGTTTGTAGTTACACAAAAGCATGCTAATCCGCATCAAAAAGTAGTCAAAAGAGCAGCTTCAAAGTCAGTACTATCCAGCGACTCCAGTCGATTGTTAAGGCTGATAATCCACATCAAAAAGGAAAAAAGAGCAGCTTCTACCTACCTGTGCAGAATGAAAATCATAACAAAGACTTAACAAATCTAATAAAGAATCACAAAATCAAACAGAAACTTAACAATGTGAATCAAATCAAACAAGAACAGAGAAACCTTAACATGAATCTAAACCTTAACACGACAAAGAACAAGTAAAAAAAATACATAAACCTAACAATCTAAACCTCAACAATCCAGCACAAGTAAACAAAAACACATACCTAACTATAGAAAATCATGGAGGAGCTGTCATTGAATTCCGAGAATCTACAAAAGAAAACAAAGTCAAACTACAAAAGAGAATGAAAAAAGTAAAAACTAAAAAACATAATAAAAAACTTATTCTACTTACCAAGAGATTCAAGAAATTCAACTTCTTCCAACATTTGCACCAAGTTTGCTACTTGTGCTTCTGATTTAGCTGAACACCTTAACCATTGTTGTGTGCATAGCAAAACCTCAACCATGTAAGGAGTTAAAGAACTCCTATAAGGGTCCAATACTCGGCCACTTGTACTAAAAACTGACTCACTTGCAACTAATGAGACTTGAATTGCTAAAACATCTCTAGCAAGTTCTGACAAGATTGGAAACTTTAAGCTATTGCATCTCCACCAACTGAGAACATTATAAGGCATCCCCAAACTATTTTCAACTCTTACCTCTGTTTTTTCAGTCAAATAGATTTGTAACTCATTGCACCCATCTTCACTTCCCCTTATATCAAGCATCTGACTGTAAATCGACTCCATCCTCTCACAAGCATCTTCATCATCTGAAAACTCAGATATGAAAGAAGCGAACTCAGAACTTTGAGCTTCAATGTCTAACTCTAATGATTTGGTCAGCCTAGAACTGTAATCCTCATAGAGCCTTGCCAATGCACTTGTAACTGAAGCATAAAGTTGCTGACTCTCTATAGTATCCCTACCATAAAGCTGGTCAAAACAGAGGGAAGGAAACTTCATCTTGTTTCGTGGATCGAAGACACTAGCCACAATCACTAAAGAATTCATGTTATTCAATCCATCCCAATATTTCTCGAACTTATCCCTCATGACCCGAGCTTGAAGTCTGGTCTCAGCTTCATAGCAGAAGTCAACATGAGATAGGTGGAGTTCCATCTTGTCTTCACATCTAATGGCAAGCTGCCTCTACATATCTTTCCTGTATCACACCTCATTGCAAAAGACTTAAGCCTAGTGAAGGATGACCGTACATACTTCACTGCATTCCTAATGGTAACAATACTAGGTTTTGCCTTTTTCAAACCATCTCCAACAATCAAATTGAGGATGTGTGCACAGCAACGCATATGCAAGAACTCACCATCTCTAACTAATGCTTCTACTCCTCTCAGCCTTAACTTATCCTTAAAAACATCCAGTGCCTTGTCATTATTCTTTGCATTATCAACCGTAACTGTAAAAATCCTCTCGATTCCCCAGTCTTCTAAGCAATCCATCAGCTGTCCTGCAATGGTATCTCCTCTATGATCAGTGATTACCTTAAAGCTAAAGATCCTCTTCTGCAATTCCCAATCAGCATTAATCCAATGAGCTGTGATCACCATGTAGTTGTAAGATGTTGTAGGAGACGTCCAGATATCTGTAGTCAAAGAAACCCTTTGTTTCTCAACACTAAACAACTTCTTCAATGCTGCTTTCTCTTGTAGATAGATCCCAACAATGTCTCTAGTACAAGTTCTTCTAGAAAATGTCTTGTACAGAGGCAAGACATTAAAACAAAAGCGCTTCCAACCCTCAGATTCTACAAAAGAGAATGACAACTCATTCACAACAACCATCTCATTAACTGATCTCCTAAACTGCAGAGGATCAAACTTAATAACTTTCAAATTCCCATTACTATCACCACTAAGAACCTTCTGTTTTTCCTTCTCATCATAATCCTTATACTGTTTGCATCTACCTATGTGACCTATCATTGGACTAGTGCCTACAGTTTTAGAATCAGAACTAATCTCTGCACCACAGTACTTACAAATGCTTTTAGTGCCGTCTTCATCCTTCTGCAGAAAATGTTGCCAGACTTCTGCTCTCTTAGCATACTTCTTTCGTGGTTTGGGTGGCTTAAAGCGAGGCAGGTGTTTTACGCTTCTTCCCAGTTTGAACTTTTTTGGCGTCGGTATTTTGAGGTTGAAGCGGAGGCTCCATCTCGTTGTAATCTTCAGACATCTACAAAACATAAAAAATTTGGATTAGCAAAAGTACAATACACAAAACAATCGATAATCTCTTAATTTTAAAGTTTAAAATGAAACCAGACCCTAACACTAAATTTCTGAAAAATCGATTTAATGTTATCAATCGGATCATAAAAATTCTCTATTAAGAATAACATCACGACTTTATCAAAGTTTAATAAAGCAGAGCCAAAAGAATCTACATTGATTTTAATTCCCATGTACATATTAGTTTATCGAGTGATCCAACTAAACCAACTGCAACAAATTTATAAAACCAACTGCAACAAATTTATAAAACCAACTGCAACAAAATATCTGATCCTCTTAAATATATAAAATGCCACCACCTTTTCCACTACTGAAACCCTCCTTTTAATGGGAGAAATAAAAAATTTGATTTTCCACTAACAAAAATTATTCTTACATGCTAATAAAATCTTAGTAACCTATCAGTTGATAATCCATTGATTTATTTTAGAACATGTAAAAATGATAGATTTTTAAACGTGATTATATAGCCTCTCTAGGATCCTGGTTATATACCTTTAAGCTAATCATAATTTTCTTATTTAACTGACCTAACAACTCACATAAAATTGGACCTATGAATTATTTCTAATTTCACAATTAAAAGAAAACACAACTTATTTTTCAACAAGAAGACTGAAGACGACATTCCAATAGAGGAATATAGAAGCCCTCCTCTCTTAATTTTGAAGTTTAAAATAAAACCCTAATCCTAATGATCCCAATCGATACACAAACACAATAACACAATATAAAGTCCATGAACATAATACAAAACCCAGAAGAAGTGACGAATAATGGATAACATAATGATTTTCGAAGTTAAAACCCTAACCCTAAATTTCTGAAAATTGATAATTGATAATCTAGACAGAGGCAAAGCTTAGATACTCAAAGAATCAAACAAAGTAGCGATTAAGGAGAAAGAATAAAAGTTACCAAAAGATATGTGTTGTTACACGTTGAATCTTTGAGGAATGGCTCTTCTTACCAACGATTGAGCTTTTAGAGAATGAAAAGGGCTGTATAAGAAGGATAATTGATGACAGAGAAGAGATATGATGATGATTATTGAGTAGATCGAAGAAGAAGATGAAGTTTGGTGTCGGTTTCGATTTCGTAAGAGGCAGAGGCACAGAGCCAAAGAAGAAAAAAGAAACCTAATTAGTTCTAATCAATAATTAGCCTTATATATGGCGGTTTACAAATAACCGATCGGTACCGATTACCGAACCGACCCGAACCGACATCCGAAATTAATTTTGATTTTAGCCGATCGGTTCAATAATTTAATAACTGTCGGCACCGATAACCGAAATTTTCGGTTCTATCGGGTCGGTTTGCTCGGTTTCAACCGGAAGCCCACGGCTAAAAACAATGCTTGTCTTCAGACCTCTGGTTATTTGTAGATAGATGTTCAATACATCAAAGTTTGGATATTTACTAACAAGTAACAACATTTTGTGTGTAATTGATGAATATTTTAGCCAAAGTGAAAACCCAAATGGCTAAAAAGATCATCCACATAAGAAAAACTGAAAAACCAATCACAACTACATAGATAAATAGTATATGCGTTCACACATTAATCTATTGAGGAAATTGTAGCTAATCAAGTTAATCGGATTCGAATATTTGGAACAATCTTGAGAAATTAGTATGAACAATTTTGGAACAATCTATATAAAAACACTAACTTTCATTATCATTCACCCAAAAAAGAAACAAAATGCAAAATAAAATGTGAGATTCCGAGATTCCATCATATATTTATACACACAAAAAGACCATATAATATACATTCATTCATACGATTAACAAATACTTGGAAAGAACAATTTGGGTCGTTCTGATAAATCCATCATAACCTCCTCAACTAACTCCTCAAGCAACTTCAACTCTAATTCCTCTCCCATATAATCCATTTCCAATCTCAAACTCTCCCTCGAACCAATCTCTGCTACTTCAATCCTCACCACTTTGTTCACTGCCAAACTACTCAAGTCTCCGTCTTCATCCCACCACCGATCTTCCACTCTTCGATTGCCTTTCAAACATTCTTGCATCCGGTTTACAACATAACCCCGCAATGTCTTACCAGAGAGAATCATGGGACTACGAGGTCCAAGATAGCTCGGCGTTAGCTCTAAGAGCAGTGTGTTGACTAGATCAAACACTAGCTTCTTCACATTTGATCCGAGTCTTTGAAGTTCTGTGGAGTCTGCATAGCTGTTTCTCAGAGATGGGTCTAGTGGGCTCTCTACGGAATGCCATTTAGACAAAAGATTGTCCAAGATTGACAATGGCGATGACTCTTCTTCGTCGAGATCAGCTGCTGATAAGAGTGTGTGGATGAGGAGACGCAAGTCTTCTTCCTCGTCTCTTGTGGAAGTAGTAGAGCGTTTAGATGAGTAGCACCGACCTACTGTTGAGTCGTCGAATGAAAATGTTCGACCAATGGACCCTATCGGAAGCGATTTGCCTAATAAGTTGGATTTCATCTCCGTTTCTGTTTTTTCCAAGATTCCAGTTTATTAGAAATCGATATTAAACTTGATAAACAATAAAAAACGAAGCTTTAAATGAAACTTTACCAAGGGAAGATGATGATCTATTCAAGACAGAGGAACTAAAAAAGATTTCATCATCCTCATCGAAAGAAGTTTCCAAGACCGAAATTGGACTCGGCTCATCACGCCACTCACTAGAGTTTCCGAAAGTGGTTGGCTTTGAAACTGATAAGCCTCCCTGTGGTGATGTATAAAAAAAAGCATATTTGTTTGTTAATAAAAGAATGCAACAGATGAATGGATTGAAATCAGCAAATTTGTTTTATATGATTACAATACCTCTCGAGAAAACATGCTTCTTGCAGACACTGATGCATCATATTCATCGCTACGCCGAGAATCCAAGACTTCAGGATTTACCACTTGGGATTCCTCTTTACTGGTTTTCTTGTTTCTTGAGAAAAGAAAGTTTGAGACTTTACCTTTCAAAGACCATTTCAAGCTCGTTGACTTTGTCAGCTTCTCTGGAACTTTGAATTTCCCCTTTTTGGTATCAAGGGCTTTATGACCAAGACTTGTGGACGATTCAGGGAGAGATTTTGACCGCATAAGGCTATTAAGAGGCTTTGAATTGCCTTCTTCTCTAATGAAATTACCAGATAAGCAAGATGCAAACACACTAGAACCCTCCTGTTCATTAACATTGCTTATTTCTTCTACTTCTTCTTCGGTTCTAAGATCTTCTCTTAAATCTGGAAGTGCAAGCATATCACCTAAGGTAGTATTTGAGACTTTCTTTTGGATAACTTCGGCCTCCTGCAAATCCTCATTTGATGCTGCCATCAATGCCCATCTTTCAGAAAGCCGTTTCTTGGCCTCTCTGCAAACAGATGATGACTCTGGAGAATCTGAGGCTCTGCTAAAAGGAGAAGACGAAAAAGGGCTATCATACTTGTTGATATAATCCCATGAATGCCTAGAAACAGGTGACATGATTTCAGAGTCCGCATAATCATTTTCAGATCTGTTAAGAGAACTATCATCGCCAATATAACCGTTGGAGAAGACAGAAGAATGTAAATTTTCTTCCTTAAGCATCTGTCTCTTCACTTTCCTAACAATATCTCTTGACTCTCTCTCATCAAAATCATCCACAGGTAAACGTCTTGGAGAGGTTGGACAAGATGAAGCCTTTATGATATTGCCTTTAGGTTTCAAAACAACTATTCGAGTCGATTGCTTTGTCGGATGTTCTTCTTCTACAGGCCATTCGAACAAATGACGACCCATTTCACTCTTCATTCCGTCTCTCGAAGATTCAATGGTCTTTGAAGGCTTCAAAATAGTGATCCGCTTTGACTTCTCTGGGGTTGGTGGCGCTGAGGACTGGAAGCTATGGAGATGATGAGAAAATAAGTTATTAGATTCTTGCAAAAACTCGAGGAATAACTCTTTATTTGAACTCAAAACTTCCATAGCTTCTTTAAACTCCTTGGAATGTCGAAGTTTATCATCTGTAACCAAACGTTTTGCCTCCAAGAACTTTTCACGGACAATGTCCATCTTCTTCTTGCTTAAACCCTCTACACCATTACTTTTCCGCCGAATCTCATAGACATCTTTATACTCCCCGTGACTTAAAGACCTCTTTAGACGAAGATTTGAGCTACTTCTTGAAACAGGTTGCGTCTGAGGAAAAGAATCAAGACCCATCAACTTAGCAATCAAACTTGTCGAACCGAGCTTAAATTCCATATCTTTCGACATTTCCTGTTCTAAAAGCTTCTTCATCGGTGTTCCATTGACTCCACCATTCCCAACATCCTATATTCACAATAAACAGAAGATGAACACTTTCTTAATTACACAAACAGAAAACAATCATAGAAAGCAATTTGTCTTTACAAGTTTAAAAACTCACAACTTTATCTTCTATTTGATCAAATTGATTCCTCTTAATAAACCCTGTGAACCCATCAATCATCAAAATCAACATCAAATGTCTTAAAAATCCTAACTTTAAATAAGAGATAGAAGAAACCTAACCATTATCAAAATGAGGTGTCTCAGTGAGCAGTTTCTTCCCATTACCAACTGTTCCAAAATCGAATAGATTAACCACCCGACTCAAACATCCATGAGCTTGAACGTTTCTTCTTCGTTGTTTATTCATTTCTTCAACACCTAAGACAATCACAATTCACACAATTAGGTTCACAAAAATAATAAGAACCAATGAATAGTTTAATAAGACCAACACAGTACCAATAATTTAAGATGAGGAAACGTCGGATTCCGAAAAATAAAAGACCTTGTTTTGAATATTTACTTCCTCATTGAAAGAGATAATGAAAGGAAACAAAAATCTTTGGAAATAAAGAAAAAAAATCTTGAGAATTAAGAGCATACAATATTCGTCAAATCACAAGCATTTATTGAATCAAATTACAATGATATATACTCATAACTTCCAGTAGCGTTTACAAACGCAAAAGCAGTAATTGCGTTACCGACACCATAAGAACAGAGAGAAATTAAAAAAAAAGCAAAAAAACAGGAAAATTCCACAAAGTTTTTGGCTTTCTTCACCGAACCTTTCGCAAAAGAACTAGTATAACGTTTCAACAATACGTCAGCGTTTCAAAACTGACAAAGACAGCAAAAGAAAAAAGAAAAGAAAAAACACAATTGAGAGAGAAAGACAAAAGACCTGTCTGTCGGAATCTGCATTTTCCGGCGAAAATTCAGTCGGAGTTTCGATTAATGCAATAAAGGGAGAAGCTTTATTTCGATTAACGCAGTAAAGGTGGAAGCTTTATTGCCGGAGATTGAGTAAACGCAATAAAGGTGGAAGCTTTTTACGGCGGAGATTGGATAAACGCAATAAAGACGAAAGCTTTTGTTTCGGTATCGAGTGGAGAAGATTATGGTGACATCACCGACGCAATGTCGGAATCGAAACGCGTAGATTAAATGCGATTAAAAAGAGGAGACAGGTACGGAAGTGGATATAAAAGTAAAGAGAGAGAGAAGAGACTAAAGAGAATAGTGTGGTGTGGTGTGGTGTCCATAGATAATGGAGGAGCAGGTTACGACTTCGGTACTTCAAAACGGAGTTTGGTTTTTTCGTCTTTCTAAACGCGTTTTTTTCTAGTAATTATTATTATGACAATGTAGTGTTTTAATAAATTATTAATGTCGGAGGATTTTAATATTAGGGTGATTAGTATAATTTATAAGTCTTCCCATACTCATTTCCTAATACCTTTGTTCCATTGTCTGTCCAATACTATATGTATTGGAATATAGTCGGATGACATTGTAACCACTTCAAAAGTTTTTTTTGAATTGAAATATCAGACTCGATTTAACAGAAAAAAAATGAAAGCATAGTAGATACTACATGATTTATAAAAATATTATTTTGAAGTTTTCAAGTATGAAAAGTGTGTTTTTGTTGGAATTATGGTCACATAAATTTATAGTAGTAGGCCTCTAAGGCTATTGTAGATTAGATGTTTTCTTAACTTTAAAAAATAAAGCTAATGAAAATATTGAAATCTCTCACCTAATTACCTCATGAATCATATGATTGATAATTTGTATTCTTAGTAAAAATCACTAACACAAGCAATATATATATATACATATAATTTCAATAAAATATAATGATCGATTTTCTGACAATAATTATATTTGAAAACGGTGAGAATAATTGTAATCATTATAGCCTTATAGGCTTATTAAGGCATGCAAAAAATTTAAATTTGAAAGTTTGCGGGTATCTTTCAACATGACGTTAATGGAATCCCTAATAATTATCTTTCATGATTCTACAGTTCCGTAAGCGATTTCATTATTTTTTGTGTACTATTTGGATAATGGATAGGGGTAAATATCGCTATTAATTAGCTGCTGATGGATGTTATTCAAATTTATTTGATAGGGTACAAGAGTTAGAGTAATCATTAATTGATAGGGGCAAAATTGAAATTTAAAGTGCATAGAATAGACAACTACATTATTTTGTATTAACAATTTTTTAATTTATTATACAACAAGTGATCATATCTGTTTTTTTAATTTATTATACAACAAGTCATCCAGACATGATTATTGGGGGTTCTAGAGGGGTTCTTAGGAAAAGTTCTTAGCATTAAAAAAATATAAATTTTATTGGTAAATGTGTTTTAAAAACCCCTTCTTAAGAACTAGTTCTTAAATAAGAGTTTTTAGAGTAAATTTCTTAATTAACCTCTCCACCTCAAATTGCACAAAATTTATAATAAAATTTTGTTAAGAACCCATAGGGGTTCTTCCAATACTCATGCTCTAATATCTGCAAATACCAAATACTCTTCAATCATTGTAACCTTTTTGGTTTAACAAAAAAATAACTCTACGTTTTTCCCAAAGTTTCTGGCTTTGCAATCTGGAAACAAAAAAAGTCATATTTGTTTATTTTTATGTTATTAGAGTGTTTGGTTTAAGTAAACCATTTGTTTTTTTTTTTTGGGGGCAAACCATTTGAAGACTGTGTATGATTTATATACCAAGACCGAATGAATTGAATAGGAATTATCGCTCTTTAATTTCTTTCGTCGAGTAGGCAAGATGAATTTTTTTTTCGTAAGCCGTCTTTATTGTGGGTTTGTCACAGTAAACTGATTTTTTGCCCCAACAACACTAAAAAATAAAAAACATATGAATATGAATATACTTAAATGATTTTAATATGTAAAAAGGTATTTTATCTGCTTTTTTTATAAGCGAAAGCATATTATTATGATTTGAGAATTTAATAAAACCCCTTTAACTTTGACAACCTCCATTTTTAAACTTTCAAATTATATTTTAGTAAAATATCTCTTCAACTATAATCCGTTAATAGATTTAAGCATTCGTAAACTGTTTTCGTCTATGATAATAGAATATTATTTTGAATGACATCCATTTTAAAATTCTCAACTATATTTTTAGTAAAAAATCTTTCAACTATAATCAACTATATTACCTATAGTAGATGGAGAGAAACACTTCATTTTAACAATTACCTATGCCCAAAAAAAAATGGCCAAAGTTAGATGTTTTTTTCCTTCATTTCTTTTACGATTTTTATGAGCAAAATTGAGAGGAATAGTAAGCTTTGGATCTATGGGTCTGGGATGATATGTTGTAGAGTCTTCGTACTTTTATAAACCAACCAACGCATCACGCATGATACATTGATATGTTATAAACTTATAATTTATAATTTATTATTATTATTATTTTATTTTTGATAAATAAATTATTTTAATTACAACTGTTGTAGCATACTCTATATTTTTCACCTATCATTGATTCTTCGGCAGCAACTATACGTCGCAGTTTGATTATGCCATGAATCATATGTTTTAAATTATAAAACAAAAATTTCGTCAACAAGTTATTAATATTAAAAAAAAGGAATTATTAAACTAATATTAAAGGTAAATTCTCTTTGCTGGCACAAAGATTTGATGCTTATGTTGTTGCTTTGTATAGTTGTAACTTTTTAACGTTTGAGAAGTTAATACTAGTCTCCACTCTCCAACTGTGCTCGATCCTGTACAAGTACTATAGGTAATAGTTCATATTATTCAATTTTGAATAGTTTGGCTAAAAAACAGCCTATTAATGATATATCTAATAGCTGCGGTCAACATACTTTTGACAAAAGAAACTGTCTACTATTCGTTTTTAAACTAGGACTCACATTTTAACAAGTATTTTCCTGCTAAATTTCTATTAGACAACAAAACTTTTGCGGAGATCTTCTAGCTTAGAATTGTCTAACATCCGATAATATATGATCATTGTAATATAGTTGTCCTGGTTTTATAGTATATGTTGCAATCCATGATATTGACAAATCGATTAATATAATCTTAGATGGAAGAAAATTATAGTCATCGTATATCATTCTCTAACAAAGACTATTATTACATACATGTTTAGAAATTAGAAATAGACATGGCTAGAAAGAAAAATTGGCAATTTATGGTAGTGATATTTTTTTTTTCTCATACACATTCAAATCTAGATAAAAATGTTCCTATCATGATTTTATTGGGTAAATGTTTTGTTAATGAAAACAATATTTGGGAGAGATATATCCAATTTTAATGAGTAATTATTTTGTTAACACAATAAAAAATATTATATCCTGTGACATATATAAATTCACATCTAAATTATTATTTAACATGGCATAAAATATATTGTCAACATAGTAATTATATTTGATTTGATGGCTTATGGATAAAGTTTCTAGCGATAATTTATTTGTTAATGTTTATTAATATAACATAATATATATATAACGTTAATAAATACATTATCGCTAAAAATTTTATCCATCAAATGTGAAATGAATACATTACTATTTTTTTGTAAACAAATATTTCCACTGTTCTTAAAACATTTAGTAATCATTGTTTCTTAATGTGTGTATAAACTCTTAAACATTAATATTTTGAGAAACATAGGGAGTATGTTATTATGCTGAAAATATATTTTATACTACAGTAAATAATAATTTAGATGTGAAACCATATGGTACATGATATAAAGTTTTTTTTATCGTGTTAACAAAATAATTTACAGAATAAAATTGAAGTTGATTTCTTTCAAATATATTGATTGTTAATAAAATATTTAACCCGATAAAAAAACAAGAAGAGTTGTTTTATCCAAATTTGAATGGTCAAACCCTCTAGCACTAAGAAACAGAAAAAAAGTTTAATTATTGGTTTATCTATTGCCATTTATAACCCAAAGAGGGGGACAAAAAAATATCTTGGACGATATATTACACTTTTCTTTTAATTTTTTTTGGACGTCTTATTACACTTTTCTTTCAATTAAAAATTGAATGTTAAATGTCAAAATACTCAAAATATTCTTACGTTCACTTGCTTCCGTTGAAGCTTCCTTCATCTTGTATCTTCGATTATTGACTTTTTGTTCTTGCTTCATTTTATCATTGACTTTATTCGACGTTAACCAACCACATGTTTTTCTTCATATGTGGCCGAAATTATAACTAACCAGAACTAATAATGTTAATTTGTAATCTTCTTAAACCATGTCCATAGGACAATTTTTTGGGTGTCTTCCTATGTGGAACCCGCTATATTATGTTTTTTTGTATCTTTTAAGTGTCTTGGGCAAGACACTTAAAATATTGGGTCTTCCAAAAAATTGCCACATGTCGCAACGTGATTCGTTGCGACAATAAAAAAATCAATTTTTCTATAAAAATTTTTTTTTTTTTTTTAAAAAGATCTGTGTATAGGGATCTCCGTTAGAGATGCTCTTAGTATGTTTTTCATCGATATCATAACTTTGTTACTACAAGATTTAATTCCGGTAATATTTATGACTATACTAAAAAATGATGTTAAAATTGTTGAATGATTCATTATATTATAGTTGAACATTGAAGACGATTTTTTAAAAGATTTCAGACAATGGTACGGGAAAATCAAGAAATATTCCCTACTTTCCTGAGAAACTCGAAAGAATTTCTTGGGAAAAGATAATCTCAGACTTTGTAGTGTTTGGGCCTAATCTCACACCCAATTTGGGTTCCTCATAAAACGGTCGCACATCTGACCCACAAAATTGGAATGCAAACACTAAATTTTCAGCAAAAAAAAAAAATTAATAAACACTAAATTACCACAGTAAATGAAAATATAAAATCTCTAAATACAGTAAAAGTTATATTAATATAATAAATCATAATATGTATTCAAAAGAAATTACAAGTTGAATATTTTACAAACACTTTCTTTCTTTTTTGGTTTGGTTGAAATTTACAAATACTTTTTAGTAAGATTTGAAGTGTTTATTTTATTTTATGTTTGTATAATATTACAAAGATTTTTTAGTTTAATTATTATGAGTTTCAATTATATATGATATTTTATTAAAATTAAAAATATTTGATAAGAGAGCCTATATCTTGTAAAAGAAAATTTATTTTATGTTACAAATATATTTTTCACAAGCGCATGCATGCCACTGCAAATATTCAAGGAATTGATCAAAAGAATAAGCTTAATATTGTGTGAAGATCAAATAACCATAAACGTGAATTTGCATACAGTTGTGAGAAAACTGTTCAAACCCTTAATTCCAAAAGACTAAAAACACACGATATGATTATGGCAAAACAAAAACACTACTAAAGTCAAAACCATATATTAGCTGAAAACCCTAATTTGATCAAAAGAAGTTGATAAAACTCACAAACCCAACTTTCACCAAAAGAGCTATATAATATTTTGAACTCTACCCTAAGCATTAAGATACGATTACAGTCTCCGTAGCACTTGGAGGACGTCGATGAGAGCGAACAAGTTTCTTCAACTTAAACACAAACTTACGAGCCGCTGATTCGCAACGACGTAGATCTATTTCAAATTTGGCTTTCTTCAACTTGTAGCTTTGTAGATAGATGCAACGACGTCTTCTGTAGTCATCTTCTTGACTCTGTAAGAAGTCGACACTCAATTTCTCAGGAGTTACCTTGACATCACTTGTTGACGTCTTTGGGTTTCCTTCTTTATCCCAAACTTTTTCATAGATCCAATTTTCGTTTTCCACCATCTTCTTCTTTTGCCAAAACAAATTAATTAAATAACCTCTTCGATCTCTCTTTATAATAAAATTATAGGTTTGGTAATTATAACCGAGGGTTTGTTAAATAAAACTGAGGTATTCAATGGTATATATATTTATATAGCCTGAACTTTTCCTTTTTTTGAGAATGAATTCATCTTTTATATAATTGGTAATTGTATTTTGATCATTGGTAATTGTATTTTGGGTAGGAATAGTAAAAAGTAAAAACACAAATGTATAATACTCCATTGATTAGGACGACGACACAAACCGTTCGGGAAAGGTTATCCAGTATACTGTATTTGTTTTTTTTTTCTTTTTGTCCAATTTGTAATTTGGTTAAGAAGGCTTACACAGTTTTTAACCTGTTTAAATGGGCCACTATTTGGGCCTTTTGAGATATCGTGAAGTTTGATAAAGGTCGCAGTTCATCCTTCATTCATTTACTTGCACTTCGGTTTTTTTTTCCTTCCAATAGTTTTATTAAATCGAAAATACAAATTTAGTATACAGAAAGATCAGAAAACAAATTATTATTTGTAATTCAGGTTATAAATATTTTTCTAGTACGTAACCTAAATAATTATTTCGCAGTATTTTCACTCAAAGAGTTATTTGGCAGTAAACAGAATTCAAAGAAAAGAATTATAAGTATGATAATGAATGTTTATTACCTTTCATAAAGCCATTACAAAAGTAAGAGTTAAATGCACAAAGAAATTAAAAAGTAAAAAAAAATCAATACAACAATAAATAAAAAAGAAGAGAGAAACACCACGTCATCCTAGTTATACAAAACGCCCACACAGCCTTCAAAAACAACACCATTGGGTCTTCAGGAGAGGGGCTCTCTTGTATGTATATGTATATATGTATATATGTATATTTAGTATTTTTCTTTACAAAAAAAAATGAAATAATGATAAAATAAACACTCACTTTTTTTTTCCCAAAAATAAAATAGCCCTAACTTGAGCCCTAAGCAACTGAAATGCATCTGCGATGACCCACTCGTGTTCTCATTCTCTGTCGTTTGGTTTCTTCTCTCCACACGTTTCCAATATCTTTAGCGATGTTAACGGCGTCTGCTGATGCTCCGGCCAATCCTTTCCTCGTGAATCCAGCCGCGTAAAGTCCCGATTTGCCTTTCCAAGCGCTTGGAAACGGCGATTTCGGGAACCCATTTTTCGAAAACAAATCATTTTCTTGAAGCCATGAAGGCACGTTGCTACGATAACCGGTGGCTAAAACCACGGCGTCTAGATCTAATCTCTGACCATCGACTAGCTCCACGTGGCTACGAGAGAACCGTTTGATTCCAGGGACGATATCTATATCTCCGGATTTAATTTTCTCCATAGCTCCGATGTCAAGAACTGGAGTCTTCCCTGTGACAACCTTAAGCTCCATTGGGCCCATATTGGGCCTCTTTAGCCCATACTTTGTTAAGTTTCCTAAAATAAGCCATGCGAGAATTAACAGAATCTTGTCTACTAGCCATAGAGGTAGCCACTTCATCAGCATCAACGTGATTTCGAAACTTGATTTGCCTAGAATCTCTCTTGGTAACACATGAACCTGAAAAAACCCAATAACTAGATTAGCTTAAAGTTCGAATCTTTATTGAGAAATCACAAAATTAAGTTTAAAGTTGTAAACTTTGATTGTATAACTTACCGAGCTACGAACAACCATTGAGGGATTAGCATTGTGATTTGCGAGATCAAGTGAAACTTCCATGCCGGAGTTTCCACATCCGACGACAAGAACACTCTTTCCTCTGTATTTTTCGCCGGATTTGTATTCACATGAGTGTATCACCTCGCCGTTAAACTCCGTCGTGAGCCCATCGATCTCCGGAACAACTCTCTCAGCGTTTTCTCCTGTCGCCACCACCAGCCACCGGCAGATATACTCCATCTCCGATCCGACAGCCGCCGAGGAAGTTGTCCTAATACGCCATAGACCACTGGTCTCATCGTACCGAGCGGACTGAACACACTCGTTGAACTGAGGAGTGATTTCAAACCGGGTTGCGTATGACTCAAGGTAATCAATGAACTGTCGTTTTGTTGGATATTCCGGGTAGTTTTCCGGGAAGGGCATTTTGGGTAATTGACAAACTTTCTTGGGTAAATGAAGTTTGAGTCTGTCGTACGTTCGTTTCTGCCACAATGAAGCTATGCACTCTGCTCTCTCCAATACCACAAAAGGAACGCCTTCTTCGCGGAGGCAAGCCGCCGTGGCTAGCCCCGATGGCCCGGCTCCGATGATTACCGGACCGTTAACCCAAATGCACCGTCTTCTTTCAGAGGAATCTTCACTTCCCATGAGTCTAAACATGTTCTCCATCTTTAGAGTTAAGTTTGATCGAATTGAGATTATATGTAGTGAAAATCGAATAGGTTTAGGTAGACTTTGGGGGTGATTTTGATCGAATTGGAAGAATCGGTAGTGAAACTGAATAAGTTTGTTTTTGTTTGTTTGTTTGATGATTGAGGGATGAGATGTTTTGGAATGTGTTTGGATGAAGTAGTGTGGGTGTGTTTATATAATGGACGAACTATGAGGAAGGTGCATGTGACATTGTGATTTGCGCGTTATAAGGTTCATTTTCTAATCTATTTAATAAATACAAAAGTTCTTTAATAAGTGTATGTAATAATTTATTCAGGTTTCCCATTTGTCATTTAATCATATGCTTTTGCTTAAAATGCGAAATAGTTTACAATATTTAAGCTTTTTTCTCATGGAATCATTCGATTCTTTTCTTCCAAAGTTTGTGATGGGACTTTGATTAGAGTATCTCCTAACATTCATAATCATATGCCCCGTTTTATTAGTATAATTAGTTGGTGATGATTATAAAATAATTGCTTTTTGATATATTGAGATTGTGTACTTATTGATTAAATAACTTTCAATATTACAAAGATATAGTTAAAAATTTAATGGTGTGAAAGGGTGATCAACTGGACGTAAATGGACCAATGATCATAATGATATACTTCATCCAAATTCTTCTGATCATATGGTCCAATGATAATGATATACATCATCCAAATTCACCCATGAGCGTGTAGATGGCTTTGGAGTTTGGAGAATAAAACTAGATTGTGAAAACTACTTGTGATATAGATAAATAGATATGTTTTAATAAGTGTCAAAATAAGCGAATTAGGTTACGTTCAGTTTAAATAGTATTTTATGAGTTGGCTTGTTAAGGTTTATGACTTTAACTCAAAACTAACTGAAATTGAATAAAATGACTCATATATATTTATATATTATTTAAAATTATTGTCTAATTTTCTATGTAGGATATTATTTTCCATATGCCCTATCGAGATATAGAACTTTTAGTCTTTGATATCGGTATATATATATATATATATTCGGCTATGGATTAGTGGGATAAATTTGGATTGGACCGATTATGGATTGGATTAAAACATATATAATTAGACTCTGAAATTATATTAGATTATGATTTTCAACTCAAAACCAATTGAACATAAATATATTGGTTTATATTCTTTACATATTATTTAAAATCAATATCCAACTTTGGTTGTGAGATATTATTCTTAATATGGCTATGCTCAAATGGTTCATTTTATTTATGAGTTCATGATATTTTGATTAGTGTTTCAAAAGCTGGTTTGATTGATTGATCGTTTCAAAACAAATTAGAAGCTCATGATCAATAATCATTTGGAGCTGATCCCAACATTAAGAAACAAACGAATTGCATAAAATAATCAAAAAGTATTGAAATACTAGTGTGGTGTTCTTTCGAAGATACTTTCTTACATTAGAAAAAAATAAAAAAATCAGAAGAGAATTTAGTGGTACTTTATCATCTATATTTGGTATAGATGCTTGGCACTATTTCTGCCTTACTACAAATCAAACATTAGTCGGAGAAAATAATAATCGTTGTTGATCAAAAAGAAAAAATAATACATAAGTTTGAAACAAGTTACTAATAGACGATATTAATAGGTATCTAAAGAGAATTCGATGAAAATATTTACGGGAAAAAAGTTGTGATTGATAAACTCTTTTCCGGCCTAGTTACGTGTTTTTTATTTTGTTCCATTACTATATTCACGTAACTACTAGTTGGTATCTCTCTTAATTTGTCGTTGTTTTGGTAACAAGATGGTTTCATTTCCAAACACACAGTGAACAACTATTCCAAAAACTTCCTAATAGAGTAGCTTCATTAGTTAACTTCTTCCGGATAAATTACTCGATTAGGTAACTATTATTGTTAAGATTGCATGACAACATAAATGCCGTGGCAAATGCATGCTGACAAGTATGCAACCACGTGGATTAGAGACGGTGAGCCCAGTGGGGGCTCAGTTTTGGCCCACTTCAACTCGTCTGCCGACTACCTAACCAGGAACCAGGTCAAATCAATTTGCAATATTTGATAATAATACAATATTACAATTCTTATATTTTGGATCAATTTATTTATATCTTTTTTTTATAGGAATTTTGTCCTTTATGGTGTTATTCGCTCTACATTACTTTCTACGAATGTTCCATTTATAAGTTTTATTTTTAAAAAAGTTGGACTCTAAATGGAAAAGTTGATATTTTTATTCCATTTTTTCTAGTTTTTTTTTTGAACTTAGTGGATGTACGACGGACGAGTTATTATTATACATATATATGTTTTTTTAAAATTCGTACGAATTTGTAGTATTATTTTTGAAAATACTAGATGATGATTTGCATTTTATACATATAAACAATTGATTATCAGATATTATAGAAAACAAGATTTACTTATATATATATATATATTATATCAAAGTTCATCTAATATATGAATTTAAAAGAAAACTATGACAAAATATGTTATTTATCAAATGATCCAACTCGATATCTTTAACTTATAAATTATAATTTTTTTTGTTAAATTAATTAATAAATATTTATGTATATATAAATTATATATCATAACACATAACACATAAAAAAAACACACACACACACAAAATAACACTATGTGGAATGACACATTCTTGATTAACATTTCCGAAGAATTCATACTGTTTAGAAAACGATTTAGTTTTTCTTTCTTTCTTATTCTCCTTCGTTCCTCACAATTTAAATTCTAGAGCATATTGTTTTGTTCGTATTTAAAATAGGATTTGTTTATGTAAAATTTTCTCATCCTGATTGGATATGTATAGCAATCCAAGAGTTCTGCTTTATCAAAAAAAAAGTCCAAGAGTTCTGTTTTAAAACTTGACAATAACAAAAGTATATAAAACATTTTACAACTGAAATTTTTTTATACATTTCATCTATACTATTAAAAGGAAAGCATTTTTTAGAAATAACCTTTAAACTCTAGAAATATTACATGTTATGCCATTGAAATAAAGAACAAAAAAAACTCTCATTAATGACAAAAATGTCTTTGTATCTTAATCTAATCTATGTATCCAAACACAATTAAAAGATTTTTAATATTAATTAATAAATAAAATATTTTGTATAATCTTACCAAATATTTTATAACAAGATTTATGTATAAATAGAATATTTTGTTAACATATATTTTTAAAAATTGGAATCTTTTCTTAAATATTTAATATTAAAATGTTTATTCAAAATTTTTTATATATAATAAAATACTGATAATAATAAAACGTTTCTTCAAATGAAAAATATACATAAAGTTAATAGTTATTATTTTTAATTTTACATTACAAATACTATTTAATAATTAAAATATTAGAAATTTTGATGTTTCAAATAAAAATTCTTTTTAATCTAAGTGAAATGAAAAAACAAAATTCGGTTTGATATTAATTTACATTAGTTGAATTTAAAATTTGATAGCACCTATTAATTTCAATTTTAAATTTTGATAGCACCTATTAAGTTTGATTCTTAAGACTACAATTTTATTTCTGATTTTATATTAATTTAAATTTAAATATAAGAAATTATCTTTAAAAAAATATGTCATATATTTCTTTTTCCAGATTTGATAACATAAAATTAAAATTAACTATTCATAAATTATTTCTATATTTATAAATATTACAAAATAATATATTATTTTTGAAGAGCTTGCGAAAATTTATTTTCCAAAAATATGGAGAAATATTATCAAATAAATTTTAATTAATAGGTATTAATTAATTTCCAAAATTAATATTAACTAATTTTTTTGAAAAAGTTAATCTATCAAATTGAGAAAATCTTGATTCACACGAATATGGTAAATACATATTTTTATTATATTATATGATTTCAAATATATATGTATATTCCACAAATATATAGAATTATTTATAAAATAAATATTAATATTTGTATTTGTCCCAAAAAAGATTTTGAAAATTTGTGATTCCATCCGGTTCCGTTTTCATTCGAGAATACAAAATTTATCACATATCGGATATGCATGCCTATTTGGAACAAGAAATTGGGAATGTGAACGGGTAAAAAATATAACGGGACAGAACACAACAGAATAAATCTAAATTCAGTCGTAAATGTAAATTGTCATAATTTTTTTTTAAAACACGCGGATCTGGTTAACATAATTTTAATTTTAATCGTTCTTGGCAGTTTTATATCCGATTTAATAGTTCACGAGTTTAGTATAAATATAACCGATCACTAATCTGGTTTACGGTTAATTATGGTACACATCCACACCAGTCTGTAAAACACTAATGAAATTATTATTATTTTAACACTTACAAACCAGATTAAACTAATTTTAATACACAACTGGTATGAGTTTGAGTTATATATGTTATATCCAATAAAATATTTATAAATATAACATTGTACGTACGGACAGGTCTGAATTTATTTTGTTTTAAAATGATGATCATTGTAATTTGATACCATAGACATATAAAATCGAATATCGGGACGAAAATAGCACATTCGGGACAGGGACGGGTAACTCGAGAAATAAAAGACATTACCCAAACTATTTCCAATCAAATATCGAATGGAAATTTTGCATAACGAGATGAGATTAAAAAATTAGGATAAGTAAATTCAATTTCTAAACTCTCACTAATTTGGGTAAAAATCGTCTTCGGGACATATATTTTTGACAAAGTTTAGAATTGTTTTGAGAAATATGATAAACATTTATATAATTTCCATCACAAAAGGGAAATGCAAGTATCGAATATGATTTTGTTACATAATCCCTTACCCAAAATAAATATTTCTAAATGAGTAATTTATTTAAAAGAAACGGTTTATAGGACATAAAATTCTCAATGGATACAAGATTGGACGGATTTTATGTTCCGAAATGAACATGCCTATTTTTTCATACATGATACACCTAATCATACATAATTATTTCTAAACTTTAGCCAAATTTGATTTATGACATCTAAATTTTACAACAAACATAACTAAAATTAAAATACAATAAATATCAAATAAAAGTTTCTTATAAATATAGTCTCGCACGTACGTGCAGGTCCAAATCTAGTTATTTCATTATTTCACAATATCCTTAATATAAAAAAACTCTACGTTATGTAATTATGTTGAAATATTTTATGTCAAACAAAATGGAAAATATGAATGTAAAGGTAAAGGAAACCTCTGTAACAAAAGCCAACATAAAAAGAATAAAAAATTTATTTCAATAAATTCTAACTTGAAACTAAAAAAAAAAAAACAATCCCAAAACGAGTTTAATTTTAACCTAAAATAGTAAAATACATTTTTAGTTTCTTGAAGATTACTTATGAAGATACATAGACACAACAATAAATAACAATTTTCTTGTAGTGCATCTTTATACTAAAATGTGATAAACATATGTTAACTCATAAAACTGTATATTTATATCATTTTTAACTTAAAAATTTTCATAGTCAAAATTCATAATTTATTATTTACTAATTTATTATGGGATCAGAATTTGTATGTAATTTATTTTTAGTACTGAATGATTTTAGGATAAAGATCGAGTTGGACATTTGGGTTGGCCGTATAGATCAAATTTTTTTCTATCATCTATTACATCATTACGAGATAGTAACCCGTGCTATACTTCGTTAGTTTATATTGTTATAGATTATTATTAGTGTTTTAAATTAAATTTATTTTATGTTTTTAGTATCTTATTTATTATTATTATTATTATTATTATTATTATTATTATATGTTTGGTGTTGTGTTAATTAAGATTACTAATATATAATTATGTGTGGTGCGTTGTAAAAGTTAAGTGATGTTATATATATATTTTACATTATTAAAAAAATCTACAACTGCTTAATTTATTCTATATATCAATTATTATCAATGATTAGAAATTCAATATGAAATCTGTTATCATCTGTCTGACTCGTCTTTACCCATTGTAAAAATTAGAATATTTGAAGATCCGTATGATTTAAAGTTGGATGGTAAAAAAATTAATTTTAATTTTCGTCTATAGTTAATAAGAGAGAGAAAGTGAGTTTATTTTTTTTGTAGAAAGTAATAATTGTTTAAAATATTATTTACAAATTTCTTATTTAATCATATTAATTTTGGGATTATTATTGTATTCTTAATGACTTTATTTTAAAAAATTAAATAATATATTATTTAAATACTCTAATTAAAAATTTCATATTTATTTAGGAGATACTAAATAAAAATAAACAGATTTAAATTTAAAATATTTAGAATAAAATTTGAAATATCTATATACCACTTTTATTGTGCTATTTATTAGGGAATTGATTATTGGTAAAATTTGAAAAAATTAAAAAGACTGTCTAATGGTATTTAATGTAATATTACACGTAAATGCATGGTTATTTTATTTGTAATATTGCTCAAATAATTATATAGAAATAGATTATATTTTAAATTAACTTTATATATATTGTGATAACTGATATGAGTAAAGTTAATGAAGCTAGATTAAGTTAGACTTTTCCGTCGGCACTTGAGTTTGGTTGGTGGTATACGTATACTTTAGATGTCATATATAAGTAATATATAAAATGGAAATAGAATAGTACAATAAATATCTTTTGTATAATCATTAATCGTAAGTTTTGGTAAGGTTCAATGATCATCTCACTAGAAAGCTCCCTTTGTAGTTGTAGATATTAATGATCACATTCTTACATAATATATTATCCTTTAGGTGTAATAATGGAGAATTTTATACATGTTATCGAATTAACAAGGGATGTATATTTTAGTTCACATGGCCCCTTCCCTATTCCCTAATGCTGAGTACATATTACATTATAAATAAAATGAATAAAAATAATCGGAAAAAATCTTAGCAATATCCTAATAATTTCCCAATTGTATATTTATCGTAAGAAATAAGAATGCATCCATAATTGCCGAATTTTAGTAGTTGAAAGAATCCAGAGGTTTTGACCAAATTTGTGTCAACGGCCTATGCACATACATATTATCAATGACATATTGACTACTAGTAGTACATATTTAGAATGTACATTAGTGCATAAACAAACAAATATGAGAAATCATGTGTATATAACAATAGGCATTTTAACATACTTTGATTTACCCGGAAAAATATAAAGCTTTTAAACAGTAATTGGTATGTCATACTATTTGTATACAAGAATAGTTTGACAAATATTAAGTCTTATTTGGGATTTATAGGATATGTATGCATCGGACCAAAATATGATGACCTATTAATAATATTTGAAATCTGAATATGAAGTGAAGTCCATTACAGAGTTTTCTACTAAAAAACCATCAAACTTATTAAATTTTGCAAGAATGACACTCACTTCAAAATTATATAAATTAAACTAGTGACGATGACGTGACACCATATATGTCTCTTAGAAAATTGACGGAATAAATAAAATGACGTCGTTTTGGGGCAAAAAAAAAACTAGATGATGATTTAATTTTAAACAAATAAAAAACTACATGATGTTCTCTCACCTCATGTTCTTTTGATTTAAACAAATAAAGATCATTTAGATATGTTGATCAGGAAGTTTCAAGTCTAGAGGATACCAAAACATGTTAACTAGTCATTTTCTGTTTTTAATGTTTTCAAATTTGAAATTATGTTCTAATGTTTTTCTCAAAATGATCAGTTGATACCAATATTTTTAAAACCGGATCGAACCAGTCGGTCGGACCGGTCCGACGGGAACTAGTGGCTAAGCCGAGTCTGGGTAGAATCAAAAATCGGATGTGAGCAAAACCTGAAAAACCGTCCAAAACCCGGCAAAACTAGTAATCCGGGTTAACATTAAAACCCGGTTTATCCAAATTTAAAGAAAATTTTAATTTGTTTTTGAGTTTTAGTTTGATTTAAATGATTAAATGACAAGTTATTGAATTATTAACCTCGTCATATACTTTTTTTATTGGTATGTTTCTTTTCTATTTTCTAGTTAAAAAACACCAAAAGTCATTAAGCTATATATCTATCATCACTTTTCTAGTTTTCTGATAAAAAAAATTGTGTTCTATTTACTTGAAAAAACAAGTAAAAACACTAATTATTCTTGGCAAAAAAAAAATCAAAATCAAAATTTTAGCTTACAAAACCCTCTTAAATTATTGAACAAGCACATATGAATGGTTGTTAATCTCTATCTAATATATCTATGAAAATCAAGAGAACTAAATTCGAAGGGAAGGCCACGCGTCATACTCAAATTTATTTAACCAAAGTCGTTGAAACCTACCTCAAAAATTAGTATGACTACTCTATCTTTTAACATATATAAAATAAATGTTGTTATCCAAAAGAAATTAAGTTTCAACTAATTAAGTTGGATTCATAATACTAATTAAGTTGGATTAAACAATCTAGAACGAGATCATGCATGTGCCATGATCTATCTTAAATTTCTCTTAAACCACAGATTCCTTCAAGTAGAAAGTCAAACTTGTTTCTTACGTACATATGCATGTATATACATACACAATATATATACATAACTACTGAGACATGCCTTGTAGATATTGTGTCAGAAGAATTTGAGGTAGTGAAGACTTATATATAGTGAGTAAAATTTTAACTCTATTCAGAAAATAACCCACTTTAAAATTTTAAACCAAATTGTTTTTTTCTAAATATGAAAATTTATGATATTATTCAGCTATCATTTTCCATTTAAAGGGGAATCATAATCTCAGAGAACATGACAACATATGATATATTTGAATAGAAGATTCTTATTTTGACTACATGTTGGGGATAAATTGATTTGGTTAATTATTAAGTTAAAGATTTAGCAAGAATAAAATGTTCTCCATTAGTTAATTAATTACTTCACCTAGAAATAAATAATTTTAGTAGTTTACTAACAGGGAATTACGAGAGAAGCAGAAAACACATGAGGCACATGGAATTCCGATTCTAAAACATTCATAATAATCAAATTATGAGAATTCGATAATATAAAAATTGGAAAATAATAGTAATTAATAAGGAATATTGGACCGTTAAGGATGGTTAATGCATGTTCGTAAACTGGTCAAAGTAAAGATTCTTAAATTGAGTGGTCAGTCAAATTAAGTTAAGCACACTCATTGTTTTATTTTTAAATCTAAGCACTTAATTAGCTAACATTTAATATCTACATATAGATTACAAAAAGTTGGTTACGTGAAATTATGCGAATTCGGTTACATGACAATTGAAAAATAATACTAGCTAGTATAATAAGGAATATTGGACGGTTACGAATGGTTAATGTTTGTAACTAGTCAACGTAGAGATTCTTAAATTGAGTGGTCAGTCAAAGTTTATTGTCACCATATGTACTAACATCACACTTATTGTTTTGTTTTTTTAATCTAAGCACTTCATTAGCCAACATTTAATATCAGTGACGGTAGAGATACATGAAAAAATTAGTTAATTTTAAGATCACAGAAAGTACAATGTTACAACTAATGATTATAACCAGAACTGATACATTTTAAATTATAAGTAGATGATGACACAAAGTAAAAAATAAGTAGGAAAATTATATTCGTATGACTAGTAATAATAAGCCGTGGTGACTAGTAAGAAGTGGTGGCCCATCAAAGCCAATGAATGATAGTCGATTAATGGAGTCCACATAAAACAGGTCAGCTAAATTGGCCCATTAGTGAGATTGACATTATGTTTGAGGATGGGCATTAAGGTTTTTGGTTCGTGCAATCTTTTTTTTCCAACACATATTATTAATTTATTTTAACGTTGAACCATGCACATACCTAGTGGGGAAACATTAAACTCTTCATCAACCATTGAATATTTTGTGCAATTTAATGTAAATTTGGTAATATGATTTATTTAACTGATGGGGAATATTATTGAATTAAAACCAATATCAGTTTGATTAGGTTCGTAAAAGTAAAATTTACAATACAGTTGGTATTGAATTTTATTTTTTATTTATTTTCATTAACCCAAAAGAAATGAGTACATACGTTTGAAACAAAATTAGATATATGTGATGATGTTGTATTAATGCTTGACTTGATAATGATAAACTCATTTATCCATGAAAGTTCTTCGGGAGAACATATATCCACGCATACCACTATAAACTATGTTAATGAATCAATTTCCCTAGAATTGTTAAAAGGAGAGTAAAGCATACATTCAAATTGGTATTGGTACATCTATGGAACCAAACCTCATAGATCTTCGAACCAACAAATTTTGAACCTGAGGACTGGTGAGGAGAAAATAAAAAAAGTGAAAAGGAATGAGACACTCGAATATATCTATGACTGGAGCTTTGAAACTGAAGCGTTTACAAAATATTTGAACCGTCAATCGCATAGATGCGGTGCCTCAAACTTTAGAGCTACCAAAATTCCAGAGAATTTTAGAAATTTCCTCTCTACCTTGACCAATACGTCTTCATCAGTTGATCAATTCAACAAAACATCGGATTCAACCATATAACAACAAGAAAAGATTACAAATAACTAAACAACAAAGGGATAAGAGAGAAAATCCGACTCTAGTCGTCGGCGTCGGTCATCGAACTGCTTTTTTAGAGAGAGCGATTAGAGTTTTTGCAATTTCCTTGTTTTGTTTTGTGTTCTTTTTGTTGATAAATTCTACAAATGTAAATAAATTAAAACGTATATTAAAAAATGTTATTTCAAAATTATAAATGATTTTAATGGTTTCTTAGGGCATACTTGCTTTTATATCAAACCGACAAAGTACTGTAAATTTATATATCGACAAACCAAACTATATCAACTTCTTGATCATGCATGAAAGGGATAAATGAGTCTGAGTCCCAAATTTCTTAGCATAAAAAAAGAAGAAGATAACAGCCGTGTTCTTTACACAATTGCCGCCACTTCCACACAAAAAAAAAAGCAGAGACTTTTATTAAACTTGAGTTAAAAGATGATGTTAAGGTTAGATTAAAAATCCAGCGACTGTCGCTACTTTATAAAAGAGCTTGGAGTGTTGTTGTTGTAATTTGCAGCATATCCAGAATTGTAAAATTTGAGTCGCAGTGACAGAAGATGACAGAGACAAATAACATATAAACGAGAGATGAAAACCTTTTTAAGCACCGGTCGCTATCGCTGCGACCTTGCGCCGAACAAAGCTACCTTTAGCTATGTAGAATTAACCAGAATATCACATCTTGATTTTGTTTACTATAGTCATAAGTATAATCTGGACCAACATTTATTGTGTGAGAGGTAATTTAAAGCCTCTTTTAAATATGTAGAATTAACCAGGATATATCACATCTTGATTTTGTTTACTATATAGTCATAAATATAATTTGGACCACCATTTATTTGCGTGAGAGGTAATTCAAAGCCTCTTTTATATCATTTTCTATCACGAAAAGAAAAGATTATGGTTCTTTGAGTTTGATAATGACTAAAATATTCATTATCATATAACATGATATTCTATTATCCAAATCGGATAGTTCAGTTAAGATAATATATACTATTTAAGACTGATTGTTACATTGAAGATATTTGGAAGAGCACCAAATTGGAGTGGGTTAAAGAACGATGCAAACAAGAAAAGAATACTATGAAAACAATATTCACTACTGAATGAATAACATGTGTATATTACGCGTTATTATACGATATATTATTCTAGAGTAAGAGAATATGTGATCCAAAACTCATATTATGGAGATTTGAAAATCACCATTGTTTTGCCTTAAAAGTTAAATTATGAGAATCACAAGTGAATAAATCCGTGTTAGTGCGTGTGCGTGTGTGTATCTATTTGACTTTTAAATGTTTTGTATTTTTGTTTCTTCGTCAAAGTATTCAACATGCACACGTATTTGAAGCCGCATTGGAGTTTGGGCATTAAGGCATGATGAATAACAACCCATAGCGTGAAAATTCACAGTTGTAATTTGGTCCTGTGTGTAAGGTCCTCTTGGTACCACAATAAATCTATTCAACGCCTTAAATGTTTTTTTTTTCTTTCCTTGTAAGTCATATAAGTATCAGATTCTAATTGGATTAAATCTCTGTCTGTGTTTAATGTTTTGAAAGTGTATAAGTCTATAAGATGTTGAAAGCGCATGCACCTTTGAGCATGGCAGCTCTTAGAATATCATGTTCTTGAAAGATACTAGCAAAAAAACAAAAAAAAACAAAAAGATCACCAATATATAAGAATTTTAATGTAAAGGAAAAAAAAACTCGTACGAAAGACTGTAAAGCTGACTATGTTGATTACAAAATTAGAAATATCTTCTACATTAACACAAAATATATCTGAATCCGGAAATCCGATAATCTAAAAACTAAAAAAATCCAGAAAAACCCGCTATTAGCCTAAGACCTGGTGAAACGGTCTAACCGACCAGATACCGGTTTAAGAAAATCTATCAATTTGTGGTTTAGTTACACATTGAAATTTAGAACAATTTTCTGACTATTATATAAGTGTATGCATATTCTTCAATTTTGAGATAACTTTTGTACTAGGATCGGATCCGCACATATGTGTAGAGTTATATTTATAAAACAAACATATTTGATATTTAAATATAAGATATAATTTAGTTATAACATGTATGTTTTCTAAACTAATCAAAATATTTCTAACAGTTTGATTTGGATTCGGTTTTACTTTGGGTTATTTAAGTATATAACCTATTCATATTTATTTTAGAACGGAAAACGTTTAGTCTAGTATCCATCAAAAGATATATTTTAACTTTGTATTGTCATGTTTTTAGTTTTGGGAATTCTCGTTCCCATCTTGCCATATCACATCTCATCCCATTTATATCATGAATTTTAAATTTATTATAAATGAGATATCTTTCTTTAAAACAAGAAATCAGAGTTCTGTCTCATTTCTGTTCCTACAAAATAATCTAAGACTATTAAAATATCCGGTGACATTATTTTCAAGAAATCGAAATCATCAATATATATATAACATACGTTTAGTGAATAAAAGAAAAAAAATGCAATCCCTCTTAAGAAAAATAATATTTCTTCTCGCATGATAAACTATTTAAAGTATATTGACAAACATGATGTACTATCCCTCTCCATGTCATCACTGTCTGTTCAAATTCAAATAAGTTAAGATGAATAAAACATCTTATATAATCAATATGAAAATGTTTTTAACGGTTTGAGGTTATACAAATCGGATTTAAAAAACAACAAAAGTGAGTACACCATGCATGTGAGTACCCCATATTAATGAATATAAAAGAAAGTCCACACATAAAATGTTCTCTTAACAACTTCATGCTCCAAAATCCCATAATAAATGTAAAATTTTATTATGCTTTTTCTTAAATACTCGGAATTTAATGAATCGTTTATTGCATAGCAAAACTCCATTCTAAATTAGTAAGCTCTAAAAGAAAAGAGTAAAAAAAAATTACTCAGTGTACGGAAGCCAGTTTTTATTTTTTTATTTTATTTTTACCTAATAACTTTATCAAATTGATTTCTAAATACAAATTTTTCCCTTTCATACAAAATGGTTGCTCCATTTTACTCATATGGTTACCTTGAAGTTCACATTTATATAGTTTTCCTCCTTTAATTAATTTCCTGCTAATAATAAAATTCTGCCCCTCGAGCTGGATCAGCTATTGTTTTCTTGTAAATACATTTTCACTGAATCAAATTTCACGTTTATGCATTTGAAATTTCGAACTATAATTTGACATAAAGTTAGACCATAAAAAAATTAAGAAGAAAAACCAAACGAAGTGTTTTAGTTTTATGTTTAAGACAATAACCACTTAATAAGTCATATAACTAGATTCGTACATGCGGTGTATCGCAGGTCAATTATTTTAATATAAATTATAGTTTTTTTGTTTTTAATGTTTATAAATATTTTAATTTTGTTCGTATAATTTTATTTTATTTTTATAATGTTTATGAATATATTTTTCCGTTTAATATTATTTTGTAGTTTTGTTTATTTATTTATTATTTATAATATATTTAAGATGTTTTAAACATGAAATTATTTTATTTCTATGTAGCAATATCAAATTTTTGTTATTTGAATCAAACCTACACCAAATGAATGATGCTGTTTACTCTCATTGAAACAATTTAGAGCAAATTCTACCGAATTAGATATTAAATTAATCGAAATTAAAAAAATTCCTAACTAAATGAAAACCAATACAATTGTCAATCTTATGTAGGGAAAACGGTCATTTAAACTCTGAAGTATGACAAAATGGCTAAAAAAAACCCAAACTTTATTTACTCCAAAAAAACTCCGAAGTTTAAGTTGACCGAGCCGTTTTAACCTCAAAATAGTCAACATTTCTTGTATCAAAAATACTAGACATATATTTGATTCTAAAAGTTTAAAAATAATTGTCAGAACAAAAATATCAAAAAACAAAATTACCATCAATATTAAAAAGACAAAATATTAAAATACATATAAAAGTGAAACAAATATATATGAAAATAAGAGAATATTTATGTCTAAAAATAATTGTCAGACCAAAAATATCAAAAAAAAATTACCATCAATTTTAAAAAGAAAATTACCATCAATTTGGCAAAATCCGTCGGAAATCCGTCCGTTTTTTCCGTCTTCTTCTTCTTCTTCTTCTTCTTCTTCTTCTTCTTCTTCTTCTTCTTCTTCTTCTTCTTCTTCTTCTTCTTCTTCTTCTTCTTCTTCTTCTTCTTCTTCTTCTTCTTCTTCTTCTTCTTCTTCTTCTTATCCGACGGATTTCCGACGGATAATCTAAAAATATAATTAAACTCATATGTAACATATTTAACACATTTGATATAGTATCCGTCGGAAATCCATCGGTTATTTCCGGAATTTTTTGGTTTAGTATGATTTGATCCGTTTCTCTTGAAATATGTTTTTAATATGATTTGTTACTCATTTCAATGATAAAATACTAACAAATACCTTGTTACATATTAAATATACCAAAATTAGAAAATTTTATTTGTTATGTTTATAAATCATCGCTTAAGTATATGTATCATTGTCTAACATATAAACATGATTGTATGAATTTTTCTAATTTTGGTATATATGATAGATAAAAAGGTTTTTTTGTATTATTTTATGATTGAAATGAGTAACATATCATACTACAAACATATTTCAAGAGAAACGGATCGTAAACGACCACAAAACCACAAACCCGTCGGAAATCCGTCAGAAATTTCCGACGGATTTCCGACGGTTTTGTGGTTTCACGTGTCTCATTCTAAGGTTTAGTCTGACATATGACTAGAAAAGCCGAAAAAAAAATTCCGTCGGTAATCCGTCAGAAATCCGTCGGAAATCCATCGGAAATCCGTCGGTAATCCGTTGGTAATCCGTCGGAAATCCGTCAGAAATTTTCTGACGGATTTACGATGGAATCGTCAATTCCAACGTAATTTCCGACGGAATATAAATCCGTCGGAAAATTTCTGACGGAATCGTCAATTTTCATGTCAATCGGAAATATGTCGAGAATCCGTCGGAATTTTCTGACGGATTTATATTCCGTCGGAAATTCCGTCGGTTTTGCGGTAAATTTCTTGTAGTGAAATTATTAAAATACATATATAATGGAAACAAACATATATGAAAATAAGAGAAACATAAAAAAAAAATTTGGATTACATAACAATAATCGATCATTATTAGTCTCACTAAAGGATTCATATTATTTGGAAACAAGAAAATTATATGTAAATAATACAAATCTTTTAGTGAGACTAATAATGATCGATTTTGTTATGCATTCCAAAATTTGTTTTGTATGTTTCTCTTATTTAATTAAATACAATGGTATCATGTTATGATAATAATGTTCTATAATTATATTATTATTACTAGTAGAGAACTCGAATTAGTTTTAGACTTATATTTTAATTAAAATATGTTAGTCAGATATATAAATTTGGTGATACATTAATTTTGTTTCAAAATAGTTTGTTTGAATTTTTATTCTAATTTAATTTCTTCTTAGTTAAGTCGAGTGTCAGTTTTTACAATAATAATGAATGATAATAATTTAAAATTTAGAATTAGATTTTTTTTTTGATCTTGTTACATGTGGATGCGTTTTTTTACCAATTTTGATAGTAATATTTTGTCTTTTTAATATTGATGGTAATTTTGTTTTTGATATTTTGGTCTCACAATTATTTTTAAACTTCTAGAATCAAATATATGTCTAGTATTTTTTGATACAGGAAACGTTGACTATTTTTGAGGTTAAAATGGCTCGGTCAACTCAAACTTTGAGGTTTTTTCAGAGTAAATAAAGTTTGAGATTTTTTTGACCATTTTTTCATACTTCAGGGTTTAAATGACATTTTTCCCATTTTATGTATAATTAATTTTCCCAACAAAATTTATCTGGTTCTTGCAAAAAAAAAACTCGACTATGTAATTTTCTTAATAAACTGTAAATCCATAATTTTCCATCAAAATAAATAATTTGAAAATTTCCCTCTAAAAAAAACTGATGTTTCTAACAAACTGCAAATCTATTTTGCCAAGATAAGAAGTTTACAATTTTCCCGCCAAAAACTGATCCGTTCTCCGAAAAAACACTAGACTATAAATTTTTTTAATGAAATGCATATTCATAATGTTTCACCAAAATGAATAATTTGCAAATTTCCCGCCAAAAATGAATTTGTAATTTTTCCGTCAAAAATGTATTCGAATCACAACATATGTAGAAAATATTAAAATATTAAAATTTTATTATTATTTATATGCATTATATTATATAATAATTCAAAATAACTTGAAAATAAGATCAAATAAAGGTGAATGAGAATCAAATTTATTTTTTCGATCTGTTTCCCACCAAAAAAACTCGATCTCGTATTTTTCCTAGCATACTGCAAATCTTTTCTACCAAAATAAAAAATTTACAATTTTTCCGCTAAAAACTAATCCATTTTTGAAATAAATGTGAAATAAGAATCATAATTAATTTTCCAATACATTGATTTAAATTAGGTAGATAAATTTTAGACAAATTAAAATCAATGTTAGTTTCCATAATATTGTTGTTTAAATATGTTTGAATACACTTATAAGATTAATCATGGTTTATTTGTTTTAATATGAATAGATGGAACATGTACTCTTCTTGAAACTTTGTACAACAAACAAAGGGATTTTCAACTTTTCAACATATAATCCTCACTCTAAAACTTTAAGAAAAAAAAAATGAAAAATCTGAGGTCAAAAATAATAAATGAAAGAATTACATGGTAATGCTTATAAAACAGCTCCACAACAAATAGTAATTTACATTTTTTCCCATCTTCTTTCCTTTTTGGTTCAGGAAGGCCCTCCTCTCCACTTCAAACTAAAAAAATCACAGAGGAAGAGCTTTTCAAAATCTGAGCTTCTCAACTTTCAGGAACTTAGTGCAAGAATACAAAAGCTGGATTTTCAAGAAGTTCTTCTGCTGGTTTGATTCCTACAAAGTCCTTCTCTTGCATCGAACTTGAAATATCATCGATTGAGAACGGAATGCTACAAAAAATAGTACCAAAAACAGTTAGTTGTGTCTTATAAACTTCATAAAAGTTCAATTTTGACGTAAAGGATGGATCTTGGATCATTTTAAAGGTCTATGCTTTTTTTGGTGTAACAAAGTAGAGATATACCTGGAATCATCATCCAACAAGAAGGAATCACTATCTGCATCATTAGATTCCTCTGTCATGAGTGCTCGCATACTCGATATCACCTGCAAGAGAGATTGAATTTTGTTCAGTATCTACAAAAGGATTCAAATTGAACAAGAAAATTGACATTTTTATTTCATGTTGGAAGTAAAAAAGTTATATGTACTTCTTGTGAGACGCTTCGGGTGTTATAGCTATCATCCCAGTATAATGTGCAAATACGGTAAAGCTGCTGGACACTGAGGACCTGTAACAGATGTACATAATGAAGAGAACGTTAAGCAATAAGAATGACTATCAAGTGTATTTCTACAAACTAGAAAACGGAACCTTACCGGGCAAAGATCGTTTGCTATTTCATCATATGAGATTCTGTACTTCTGGTGGATAACCTGAAAGATAAAAAGAAGAAGAAAGTAATGTTATTGTAGTTTAAAGGAACCGATAATTATCAAGAAACAACTACATTTTTCCATATAGACCAACATAAGTTCAATAAAAAATGGAATTTTAACAAAAATGTAGGAGTTATAACATACTAGGAACCCAACGGCTTGTCTGATATGTTTCAGTTCTTCCCAAGACGGCCCAGAATACTACCAAGTCAGAGAAAAGAAAATAAATTTTGATAGAACGATATGAAGAAAGATAAGTAAGCAAATCATGACTCAGAAATTTTACTTCTTTGGCTTGACAACACCATAGCTCTAGCTCGGCAAGTCCAGATTTTACAAATTCACCATTGCTAAATGTACAGCACTCTTTACGCAGAAGAAGGCTGTAAGATGCCAAAATTTTTATGTAAGTGAGAGCAAAGTGCATAGTTTTGTAATGGGTGAATTAGAATTAAACTTACCTATTGAAAAGTTGTACATTGATGAAACAGAAAGTTTGAGAGTATATCTTCTGGATGAGTACTAAAGGAACCTGGAAATTTCATGTAAGATATGAGAATTCATGTATTGGAGTGAGAAGGACACATGGTACAATGCCAATGGAAATACTACAATTTTCCTTACATGATTTTCTTTCAATGTGGCAAGAAGCGCACTGAGACCGTCAATAATGGTTTGCCAGTGAGTTGCAGGAGAATCTTTTCCAAAGGACCTACCAGATCTTAGCATCCCTCCTTTAGAAGCTCTTGGTGCCTGAAGTTTTCATTTGGAAAAACAAAATCTATAATCAAAGTGCAAAAATAAAATAAAAAACAATAATTATAGCATTAGGATACAAAGAATCCAGCAAGAAACCTGAATGCATAGAGAAAGTAAAGTTGATAACTCTTTCTTCAAGTTATCCCTAACCATCCCAAACATTTTCTCAACATAGGCTGCAAGCTGTTGCTTGAAAAGCAGAGCTGGATACTTTGCCTCCACCGGGCGGATCACTGCAAGAGCAGCAGCTTCAGCTGCAGCAGCAAGGTTGCCTGAAGCAGGTGTCGAGCGGAAGCTCTGGTGAACAAGACAGGGAGAGAGGATAGTAAAGAGTCTGAAATCTTAAGCAAAAATTGAACCAAAAAATCATGTTAACTCGACAAAAATTGTAATACAAACCATGGCCATCCTTCCAAACAAAGAAGTTGTAGCAGGTGTCTTCTTGCTTTGTGTTGCTCCGCTGCCACCGGTTTTAAGACTTTTTTCAAGCAAAAATAGTAGTGCTGATGTGGTTGTCAACCAATACGCCAAGTGACTATTGTCATCCTCATTCTGAAAATATCAGAAGAACGGTCAAAACTTCTTCGTTTAAGTAATTTTGACAACGCAAATAAATCTTGCATAATCCATATTTTAGATTAGCAAATCACACAACTACTACACATATTTCAAAAAAGTATCATGTGTGTAAATCCTACACTGAAACAAGGTGAAGAAAAGCATTCTCAATTACCTCAATCGCGGAACCAATCATCTGAATCAGACGATCAAACACATTAGTCTTCTCAGATTCGAAACACTTCCAGTGAAGTAGACACTTGTATATCGTAAATGCAGCAACTGGTTTTCCATTACTGAAACCGATGTTTTCTTTTACACAGTCAATGAGAGCATCAACATTCATCTGCAGTGACAATACAAATCAAGTTAGCAGAATTAGTCACTAACAGCTGTGTGAAGAATTACTATGAAGTGGCCAACATACAATTTGTCGTTCTGCAGCAGATATCCCAGCCTTTCCATCAACTGGTGTTGTAAACTCGGCTTCCTAAAAAATTAGCGTTTCAGATTAATAAACTAATGAAAAAATGCAAACAAAAAATGTGATAAGAAACAAGTGATTGAGCATCCGATATAGCTGGTTAGAGGAAGTATACATTGAACTCGCTTTCCAAGTTTGTTTGGTGGCCATTTTCCAAATTCTACAAACAGAATTAGGAAATAGTTAACATCTAATGGCAGGTAAGAAGGCAGCTCAAAGAGCATATTTTGGAGTTGCAGAGAGACTTTCTACCTTAACAGGTGCAGTTGGAGGATGTCCTAGAGTGGTTCTCACAGGAGTGCTTAAAATTGTCTGCTGATGCATAATTTTCTTCTCAGCTTCCATGTCTAATATTTTCTCTTCAAGCCTGCAGATGAAACATCACAAGGAATCACCGCAAGAACTCTCAATAATGCCACTCCAGAAATTTAGACTATTGCAAAGGGTACCTCTGCATTGCAGTCTTCAACTTCACTAGTTTAGATTCAGCCTCCAATGCTTGCTTTAGCCGATCTTGGCTAATCTTGGTTGTCTCTTGAAGTTTTTTCTCTGTCTCATCGATTTTCATTTCTAGTGAACTCACCATCCCCTGTATAAGACAATCAATTCATAAGAAAAAGAAGAAAACATCGTGTTTCAGCAGGTTTTGTCATTTGGAGCGATCTATGTAATTAGTATTTTCAAATAATTGCATATACTTGCTCTTCTCCAGTAAGTAAGCTACAAGTTCATAATTTCTCACAAACCTTCAGCTTTTCATTTTCATTTGTGATCTTTTCCATTATTTCATGATCAACCACAGGAATCTCCTTAATAATCGGGGCAATCTCAGCAACTTTCTTGACAGCTTCACGCTCTTTAATAAGCAATGCCTCAGTTTCTTTGCACTTAAGTTGCAATTCCTCCAAAGAAGATTGCGCTTTTGCACTTTCTTGTTTCTTGGCCTCTTCCAGGTCAGTCTGCAACATCAAAAGAGGACAAAAAAACTCTCAACAAATTTCATAAAATGCAAAAAGCCTTAAAGAAATTAGAGTCAAATTCACGAGAAACAAAACGTGGTTCATCAAACAGCAATCTCACCCTTATCCGTTTCTCTAACTGCAATCTCCAGGTCAGATCTTCAACTTGCTTCTCTAGCTTGTTCTTAGCTGCTTGAAGTGCTCCAGTTTCTCGAGCAGCCTATGTATAAAATGAAGTAAAGAAATTCAGTTAATTTCATTCAAAGCAATGTCTTCATAAATGAGCCTCTGAAACAAGAGACCATGGAACAACAATAGACAAAGAAAGAAACCACATCTTACCATCTTAAGCTTTCGAAGTTCTCCACGAGCAACTTTTGATCTCCATGCACATTGGGTCGTGATAGTTGCTTTCTTTAGTTTTCTGTAGTGCAGTCGGGCCAAGTATCCACGGCAACAAGTCTATAATAACAATGAGCATTACCACAATAAAAAAATGGCAGAGAATGCAACTGTTTCGCTGTTATTCATGAATATCTTGAAAGGATTCAATCTCGTTATGTATTGGTGTTCTCTGAGCAGTTGAACTTTCAATAGTACCACACCTCTTTGATAAAAGTGTACCTGAATTATTATTGTAGCTTTCGTTTGCCTTCTGAAACATAGTTCGTTACGGGCAACCATACCACGCATACCAGCTTGAACCAAAACAGCAGCAGAAAATAGCTCTGTGTAAGTCTTCCTAGCCAGAAACATACGCATGTCTCTCTGGATTTTTAAAGCAGCAGCTTCCCTGCGCATGGCTTCATACACACTTCTAGCGAGGTAACCTGAAATAAGAGGAGACAAATAGCTTGGTAAGTTAGTTCAGAAACTAAATAAAACAGACAAAGAAAAATAGTTTAGCAGAATGTTTAAAATACCTCTGCAAACTGATTGAATTTGTTTAGCAGAATTACGGAGAAGGATGAAACTCTTTTTAGCAAGATATGACCGAACTTTTCTCTGAATAATGCTTGCTGATCTTCCCAACACCTCAGTCCTTCGGGTATCCAAGTCTGCCATTTGTCCAGCCCTTAGAAAAACCTTTGTCTTGCCAATCTACAAAATTAAATGTCAATCCTCCACTATCAATGTAGCTCCTACAAGCAGTAGTAGCAATTCAAAAGCTTGATGAGGCAATTACCTGATAACCTTCAAGTCCCACTTTCTCCAGAAGCTTCTTGCAAGCAGCAGGGTCATCAGAGCTATTATAAAAGGAATTAGTTAAGACATGCCAATGGACATAATCACTCATCAAAGGAAACCCCAAGAGAGGGACCATCTTACTTCTTTATCAAAACTTCTGGAGCAAGTATACCAAATCTGGCCAAGAATTCATCAAAATGTTTCCTAGTAGGATAGCCAGCACAACTTATCCTGATTGCCTCCATCACTCCCTGAAGTCATGCACACAAAAAATCTCCTTCTTTCAGAAATAGAAATTTTCACGAGAAACTGAGCTACAGAATCAACAGAGATTTCATTCGCACCCCACAACGTAATTGCTGTAAAATGTTTTCGTTCTCAAAGATTCCAGGCTTCAGAAGGTTATTTGGTTTTATACAACGAATATAGTGTGGCTCCGTGGTATTGAGAATCTCGAGCAAAGATACCAATTGTTGCTGAAAAGAAACACCAAATGGAATTAAGTGACCAAATGTTTTGATTAAACATGTTAAGTCGAAATTGGAAAACAAAATCAGACTCACCTTGAAACGGGTACCAATAGATGAGAATTTTGATTGCTTGGAATCATCAGCCATTGGTGGGAACAAACTTGCTACAAAGGAACAACTAGAAGAATTTAACAATGCTTGATGCTCGGCAATAACATAATCTTTGTTCTTGTCCAGGAAAAGTTCTGTCTGATAAGTGACCTGGAACAATACCCCAATGGTTGTTAGACCATATAACTACGGAACAATTACTGAAATTTCTTGGATATTTTTTCACAATCATGTGAACCAATGAAAGCGACGGCTGCTCACATCACCAGCATAATGACAAATTGTGAAGTCGCTACGAGCTAATTTTGGCTTGGTAAAGCGCTTGTGGTTTTTGAATGTCTGATATAGCTTCTGTGCAAAAGTTTCATGCGTTGACCTTGGAAACATGCTGCATGGCAAAAGTATCACTTCAGCTATATTGCTCAAAAACAAAACCAAATTTGAGAATGTAAACTAAAAGCAAAGGAACTAATGGGCATTCTTAGATTGTGGTTCAGAATCAGCAGTTTGGGTTTCATACTCACCAAGCTTCATCTAGCAGAGCAATAATACCTCCAGGTTTCTGAAGAACACAAAACAAAAGGAAACAAACACCAAAAATGAGCAATCGATGAAAGGAGATCATAAATATTGACTGTGGGCAAGAAAACTGGCCACAGGAAAAACATATCGCCTAGAGAAAAAGCTCAATTGAACAGTGAGCATATTTATACAGAAAGGTATCATCAAAAAGAGACCTTTTCTATTAGGTCTAAAATATCTTGATTGTCTACGAACTCTATATAGCTCCAGTTGATCTCCTCCTTCTTATATTCCTCTTGCTCCATTTTAAAGACATGCTGCACAGAGAGAAGTTACACACCTCAGAATCATGGGCACTGCAGAATGTAGAAAAGGCCAATAATCGAAAAATGAAACTGCTTGTTTTGATCAAACCTGATTAAAGTGCTGTTGAAGTTTTTCATTGGTCAAATTGATGCAAAATTGCTCAAAACTGCAATAAAACTTGTGACTGTAAGTATTAGGCCAAAAAAACAACCAGAAACAGTCATGAGTACTTCATTAACAGTCAAACAATGAAGTCGATGTTGTACAGAAAAGTTTCATCAGTTGCATTGTAAACATATATATCTAACAGTAGTCTCCTTGCAAAACGAAGTTAATCGGATAACCTCACAAGCTCACAATTCGATAGGCAGTAAAAAATCACCTGTCCATGTTAGAAACAATCACTAGCTTGACTATGAAACTGATCAGACCTATATATTATGCTGAAGTATCAAATTTAGATCCACTTTATCAAGTAAACCCATCTAACCAATTATGAAAACAACAAGCATACCACGTAAGCACCTGTTTGTTTTGAAACTCTCGAATCCATAGATATCAAGAACACCAATCAAGTACTTTGAGTGAGGATCTTGACCAATTGAGCTATTTATCTTGTCAACAAGCCTGCAAAGACCATTAAGGATTAGTATAGAATAATCATGGAAAAGCATCTTCGAAGCTTATTTCTTCAAATAAGGAGAATCAGCTATTGAATATCTTCATCAGGGTAGAATCGAGAAACCCACCAGTCAAACAGCCTTGAGTACATAACTTTAGCCAACGCATCTCTACTAAGAGTAGCAGCTTCTGGATCAAGAGTTTTTGTGATGGTTTCATCGCGAGTTACCATGATACGCTTGCATAGAGAATCCTCAAGTGCCTTTTGATCGCAGCTGGAAAGGAAAATGATATAAATAAAGTAACTTACTTCAGTCCACAAATAGAAGAAAACAAAACAAAACCAACATTTTTTAGCTCTACTAGTCGAGGCATTTACCTGAGAAGCTCAGCTGCAGTTTTCAGGTGAAACAAGGATGTATCATCTTTGGGAATCGATGAATCAATCTCTGTTCCCTTAGCAAATTCGACATTCCCGAGATGGAGAATGGCTGCCACGACGCTGAAAATTGCATCCTGAAACAAAATATCAGTATAGAATCCATTTACAGAGTCAATATAGCTAAAAGCTGACTCATGGAGTTATGTGATGACTACCTGCTCCTCGGTACTGATCCCGACAACATCCATAGCCCGTCTTGTGGCATGATATTCCTCCGCATCATTTATACTATCCAACTGTAGACATTTAGATTGATTGAGATAGTGGTATTTCTTTGGTTCATCCAGCTTGAATTTCTTCACATCCTGATAGTAGAAAAAAAACCATTTGAGAAAACAAAATGTGCATTAGCATGCCAAACAACGCTCAGGTACTTCATATGTATCAGTAAGTTATTCGTTGTTACATACTCCCAAGTGAGTTACAAAACTTACTTCTTCTGGAGCAGCACAAAGCATGTAGAAACAGTGATAGTTTCTTTCAGGATCAGAGACCTGACAAACACGGGATCTTTCCAACAAATAAGTTCTGATGGCAGCTCCTGATATCCTTCCCTTTTCGTCAAACTGAATCTCCACGAACTTACCAAAACGACTGTAAAGTACACAAATAAACAGTTAACAAACACCCAAAGTGGTGAGATTCAAAAGCTTTCAAAAACAATCTCAATAATATAGATGAACAAATACGATAGAGATATGAGGAAACAATGTTAACCTGGAATTATTATTTCTGACAGTCTTTGCGTTTCCGAATGCTTCTAAAACAGGATTCGACTGAATAACAGACACAATTAAGAAGCTTATAAGAAACATGTCAATGCAAAAAAAGGGAAGATCAACATCATCTGCGTAAGGAACTGAGCATATAGCTACTAACTATTCAGTTTGCCTTAATGTGGGTGACTACTAGCATTATTATTATTATGAAGTTTCTCATGAAAAGCAAATTGTTTACTCTTCTAAAAATAGGATTTGACTGAATGAAAATATATATATGATGCTTTTGTTTTCACCTCCAACACTTTCTGTTCAACACTCCTTCCCTCAGCAGCAGCTCTCCCTCCCATGTAAGCAAGATATCTCATAAGCAACTTAGTGCTTTCAGTTTTACCAGCGCCACTTTCTCCACTAACCAAAATAGATTGACTTACTCCATCATTAATCATCTGTCTGCATTCGAACAAAACGAGAACGCAGGCATTTTTTACATATACATATCAACAAAAAAATATAGGTAATACATTTTACCAGTGTGTATAAATTACCTATATGCAGCATCTGCGACAGCGAATGGATGTGGACTCAGTTCCCCTAAGGCAGCTCCTTTATATTGAGCCATCATATGGCTACTATAAAGATGAGGAAGTCTTCTAAACGGATTAACAGCAATCAATATGCTTCCTGTATACGTCTGGAATTATATGAAAGCTTAGTCCACACATATCTAGAGTACATTTATATATTTGAAATCAATAGGAATTTTACTCACATAAATCTCATTTATATCATATCTTGAATGCAAATTTTGTAGAACTCCAGGTTCGTGCAAATAAGCAAGTCTTGTCATATCGTCCACTCCAGATGCTGGCGCTTCCGTATCTTTTGGATAAACATTAGAGACTTTTGTAACAACCTGAATTTTCCAAAAAAAAATTAAAAACTGCTTTCACAAAAGCTCTCTTTTGCTTCTAATTTACACGAGAAACAAACACACATACATGTTTCCCTGAAGTGCATAGAACTGTGAGCTCTTCACCATTAACCTTTACAACTTCACCATCAATCCAGGCTTCATCAGGGTCCTCCACCCACACAGATGACCCAACTGTAGGATTGAAGTTAGCTACCTGTAGAAACAAACGGTGTCAATGTGCTTAGTTCTCATTAAGGAACTGTAAACAAAAACAAGTCCCTCTCAGCTGAAACAAAAGAACTAAAAGTTGCTTCTTGAGCTCTCACAAGCTCTCCTTAACGGTGATCACAAGTGCTTAAACAACTACATTTTGATTGCCTTTGATTTCAAACTATAACACAATCACATAAAACTTCATTTACAATCGGTTGATCAAAACCGTAAATGCAAAAACATAGACCAAAGCGTCAAACTCAAAACAGACAGGTCAATTGAAGTCAAATGTAAATCATACAATACAATCATCTACAGAAGAAGACTCTAACTCAGCTCAAAGCCATGATCCGAAACTATAAGCTCAAAAGACAAGAAAAAACTAAACCCAGAACCCAAATTTGCTTCAAGTCAAACATTACAAAACCTCACAATCACTAATTTCCCCAAAATTAATCAAGATTTAATCAAAATGAACCAATCAAAACAAAAATGAAAATCTTACCATTTCGTTTCGTAGATCAGAGACTTCAGATACAGATTCTGGATCTAGATTGAATCAAACGAGCTGTGAACTTCTGAAATCTACAAAAAAAATTAATAACACCACACAGCGAAAGAACTTCAACAAACTCAGATTTGGTGGAGATGATGAACAAAAAAAAACAAAAGTGCAAATCTCTAAACGCGTTTCTGAAAAATTTCCCCCCGAATATTTTTTTGAGTATTATTGTATATTCTTTTCTCTTTTTTTTTTTTTTTTGCTTACTTTAGTTTTCCCTTTTCGTGCTTCCCTCCTCTCTTCCACCTTCCCTGGGATTTGGTCTGTGAATTAATTTACTTAACAGCACAAACTTACGATTATGTCAAATAATATAAGAGATTAATTAAGACATTTTATCCCTAAAGTACCCTTTGATTTTGTATAATTACAGAACTAACTTTTCATCTTTCGGAATTCGGACACGCAAAACCAATTTTGTCCGTTCCCAATATATATTTGTCCTAAAACTACCAGAGTAAAAATCTGGGACAATTAAAAATACATTTTAAATCTCTTTAATCCAAAATTCATAATGGTGTAAATATAATTAAGAAATTAACATAACTATAATACACTGATTTCGACAAAAATACATGTATTAATTAAATCAGATAAATGCTAAACCGTTAGCTAAATCAGATTTTGTTTAGTTTGATAGTATAGTAGTTTACTATTTTAGAGATTACTAGAATCGAACCCGCGGTACACCGTGGGTCAATGTTTTCTTAATTATTGTAATAAATGTTTATATTTTACTGTTTAATATTTTGTGTTCAGTTTTTCAGATAATTTATAAATTTTGAGATTTTGTTCGTTTAGTTTTTATAATTATTTTTCTTTTAGTTATATGTAATTTAACTTCATTAAATTATAAAGTGTTAGAGTTGTTGGTAAGTTGACGTATATACCAATTTTTTTTTGTTTTTGTAAGTAATTCTTATATCCAAGTCTGCTCTGCTATGTCCAACGGGTTAGCGAGCTGCCTTGCAAATTTGATTCTTATAATTTAAATAAATAAAATATTTTTGAAAATTAAAATTAACAATTTTTTAAATAGAAATATTTTTAATATTCTCTTTTTCTAAATATTCTAATTTTATACATAAACTTTTTATATTTTCAAATATATCATAGATTATATTTCATCAACTATATACAATTATTTATTTATATATATATATAATTTATTTATTTTTATTAAAAATTGATAGTCTGCGGGCCGACCTACCAATCCACAGATAAATCTCGCTAAATCTCCGGTCCACTATGGGTTTGTCCATGATGTCTGCTTTTAATGGGCATAAAATTTTATGTTTACCGCCCTATAGTGGATTTACTTGTACTTATCCCGAGAGTCACCGATCCGATTGACACCTCTACCGATGTGGAACATTGAACACACACTATTGAGTAATATATGTCCGTTTATAAAAATTTGAATCACAACATATGCAAAAAAAATCTGAAATTTTATTAATTGTATGTATTATATAATAATTCAAAAATAATTTGAAAATAAGATCAAACAAAGATGACAGGAGAATCATAAATCATACTATTAAAATCTCAATATTAGATAAAGAAATGATTATAGAGAATTAATTTATTATTTATTATTTATGTAGAAACAAGAAAAATAAAGAAACTAAATATAAGACTGATTGAACACATATATAACTACTTGTTGTTTGGATACATGCAAAATTATTTGTACTTCAATTTAATAGTATAGAGATAATATTTGAAATTTCTTATAAAATTTCTTAGTTGAGGTGGGATATTGAACAAACACATTGTTTTTTTCATCGATTGGTTAATTTATATCCGTTTTTAAAGTTTTGAATCACAACATAGTATGTAAATTTGAAATTAATTTTAAATTGGATAGAGAGATTTTATGAAATTTGAAATTAATGTTAGTTTCCATATTATTAAAATATTTTAATAATTATTTTTTATTAGATATAAAGAGTGTTTGGGTGTAGGGATAAGTAAAGAATGTTTAAAAACAATGATAACTCAAATATATTTCAATTTTAATAGTATAATTTTAATAGTATAATAAAGATACTATAAGTTTATTGGTTTAAGTTTGTGTACCAAATATTTTCTTATATAAGTATGCCTAAGTTTTGTACTTTTTAGTCTTTTTTTTCTCATTTTTTCAATGAGTTTATGACTTTATTGTTATTTTTGTTTTCATTACTACTTTTGTTCACATGGTACACACGTAAAGTAAACGGTGTCACACAAACGAGAATCAGACTTGGAATTTCTCCAAAACATTACATTTTATTTTTGTTTCGCTTTCACAACAAATACAGACGCACTTTAAGACCTTGAGTGTTTAGACGTCAAGGATATATACAATTACAATTGTGCCCCCAAGAACGCTGCAATGTTAGGATCAGTACGGAAAGGAAGAGTGGTTCGAGCCCCTAAGCCTCTGCAGCAGCAAGCAGCCTACATAATCTCAAAACGCACAACCTTCAGAATTCAGATCAAAACGTGTAACGTTTGCGGTTTAAAATATCGTCAGGATTTTTAAAAGGAAGAAGCAAACTTACGACTCGAGATGCAAATACTAACATTTCTTCTGAAGCCATGTCTGTACACAAACCTGGGAGAATGTAAAGAAGAACAAGGTTGAAGATTGGAGTCGGTTAGATTCGGTTTAAATGCATTTGGTTTAGTATGGTTTATTGTTTGGTGAAGCGTATTACCATAGAGCACAGCTCCGGTAAATGCATCTCCAGCACCAGTTGTGTCCACAAGCTCTGATGAAGGTATTTTCTCAGCTGTTACTATAACCAATCTCCCTGTAACATTCCCTGCCAGTCTAGTCACTTGCTGAACATGGTAAGAGAAATTAAGATAATATTCATTAACAAAAGTTGTTGAGAAATTATGTATCTGAAAACGTTATTTACCGATGAATTGCAGACTGGTAAGACACTTGTAAAGTCTGTGTTTTGTTTCAGAGACTGGTGTAATTCATCTATGTCTGTCTCTTTTTCTGATCCTGAAACCTCTGTAGTTACAGGAAGGAAAGAAAATGCTCATAAGTGAGAAGTTGTCTAATCGAAAAATATGGAAATCGAGAAGGACTTACCATTGGAACATCTCTCGAGCATCATACAACCGTGTTCTCCCAAAGTCGTGATTACAAATTTTAGCTTTGGTAATCTAATGAGCATAGAGAGAAGTGCACTAGGGGATGATGGTGACTCTGTCCAATCCTGTTTTTTTTAATCAATCAAACAAGTCTATCTTTTACGATTACATACATCTGACTGTGATACAATTTTGATGCAAGAACATGTGTAACTAACTAGTTACAAACCAATACATTGTCGAGTTTCATCGAATACTTTTTCAAGAGTCATAAAGAGTAGATGAGCTTTAAAGTGAAGCAGAAAGTATACATAGGTTCATTTTTCAGCTCTCAATTAGTTATAGATTCCATATATTCAGCTTTTTCGAAACTTTCGTCACTCTTTATAACAACAAAAACAAACTTATGGTACCAACATTTAATCATTCTAATTGATTTCACAAATCATCAATACATAGCTTTCCAAGAAAGTGGTATGCCAATTTTCTTTGATCTGATTCTCTAATACTCAACATAACAACCTATGAACAGATTGATCTGTAGTTCCAGGAATAATCTTTACCTGAGGGAAGTTAGCATTGCAAATGGCATAATCAGATAAGTCAAGGAGCTTATGTAGCCCTGTCCTTCTTTTCTCTGCATTAATTAAGATGGATATCTTCTTGCTATGTGCCTGCATAACAACAAATCTGTTACTACAAGTTTCCAGTATATACAATGATATGGTATGCTTGAATGAATAGGGTAAACAAAGCAGATTACTAATTATGTATCCATGGCTAAAAAAACCATAAATGAGTGACAAAGAAATGTTATATAAACAGAACTAAGTATGCCTGAGAGCAAAACACAGCATTTTCACCTTTTGCGCAAGAAGCAGTTCGGTTTCACGAGACCTTCCATTTACATTTAGAACTCTTACTCCATCAAGCACAGCTAAAATGAGAGATTCAGAAAGGTCATCTGGGAGCAAAGGTGGATATCCTGGAGTGAATATACACGTACGAGTATTCCTAAAAAAATTGTTTTTAGAAATTGTATCAAACACAGGATAGTTAATCTAACACACATAATTCTAGATATCATCACATTATATGATCATCAGCAAAATGGAAACTTTCAAAATTAGAACACACAACACACAACATAAACAAAAATGACGTTTACTCACGTTTGGTTATCTACAATGACGTAATTAAAATGTGAAACTCCATCTTTAGCTTTCTGAGAAAATATGGAAAAAAAATTTGGTTGTGATTGATATACATTGTATCAAAACCTCATTTTTATGATCTTACCACACAAAAGGAAGTATCCACACCGCTAGATTCGAGCTCCTCTAGCATCCAACGCCCTTGAGAATCATCAGCAACCTTAAACATAATATTAAAAATTTTCATTGGCTACAATTTTGCAGTTTATGCCTTTTTCCAAATACATAAATCCCCCAAATCACAGCAACGAGAGACTGTATCAAAGATTAAACAACGCAAAAAAAAATGGAATAACCTTAGCTAAGATTCGAGAACCTAAACCCAAACGAGAAACACAAGTTAAAGAATTCCCAGTATTTCCACCTCCTTGGACCTGAGAAAATTGAACCATAGAATCGAATGAGAAACTAAGTTCGTGGTTTGAGAAATTATCAAATAAAATAAAGTCAACGAAGCATAGGAGGAGAAATGATCTTGTAATCGACCTTGAAGCTCGTGCCTCGGATTTTTTGATCTGGAATTGGAAAAGACGGCACTGTGACTAAGTAATCCAAACACAGTTGACCACAACCAAGCTGCCATTTGCAGAGAATCTAATTAAGTTTTCATCAATTCATCAGAAGAATGAGACTCAGAAGAGAGACGGAGAGATACGTACGACGATTGGGTAGCTAGGAATTGCTTCGTCGGAGCATGATGACATGATCGGAGCTCCGGCTATGTTGATAATTCGAAATAGGAGAAAGGAGGGCGAGAGATTGCGTATTTATAAAACGGCCAAAAACTTTGGTTTGGTTGAACCGAAATCAAACCGAACCGGCTTTATTTAACAGGAAATTTCCAAGATTACTTTTTCCTTTTTCTAATCTTTTACAGTGCATTTTCGTTAATTTATTATTGTAGACAACAACTTTTTAGCTATTTCATGGAATGTCTATTGTGAGCGAGGTTAATAGGGTGTATCGATTAGGTGTGATCGATAGGTAAGTTGATAAGTTTTTTCGGATGATTTTTAGGATGGCTATCGACTAGGTGTGGTCGATAGATCATGGTCGATAGAGGCTATTGACCAGGTGTAGTCGATAGAGGCTATCGACCAGGTGTAGTCAATAGGGTGTGGTTGATAGGAGTTATCGATGGTGTTGGTCGATAGAGTGTGGTCAATTGAACCTGTTGTTATGTGACTTGTGTTTTTTTAGCATTTCTTGATATTGTGAATTGTTAGGTGGTTAGTCATGAATGTGTTTGATTAGCTTTGCATGAGGTTGCATGTTTAGCTGATTGTTTGAAGTAATACGTGGTGTTATTATTTCGTGTTGGTGTTGTTGTTTGAATTGTGTGGGCTTTCATATAACCTGTTGTTGGGAGGATCAATCTCACTCAGCGTTTGGTTTACTAAATGTTGATGCATCACTTTTGTCGATGCAGGTAAAGATAAGGCGTGATCGTGGAATCGAGGCAGTGAGGATGGTATGATTAGAACCCGGTAGTTTTGTGGTTTTTGTAGCTTTCGTAGGATTGCTAGAACCGGTAGAACTGTTGACCATGTGTGGTCGTTGTTGCTTGTTGTATGTTAATTACTTGGAGAATATTTAAATGTATGGACGTTTAATTATTAAGTAATTGCATGTGCAAAAAAAAAAGTGCGGTCGTCACAACAAGTGTCACTCTACAAGTGGATCAATTTTTTTTTCAAATTTAAAATTAATTTTTAACTAAATTATATTATAAATAGTAATATTTTATTGTTAAGAGCCTCTCTTGAGAGACTCAATTGATAGAAGTGCTCTTAGATTTCACCGGAGTGAACACATTTTCTCGAGATTTAGGACTCGAAAAAATCTATGTGAGATGAAATCTAATTTTGTGAAGAATGAACTCAACACTTAGATTATACCGGAGTGAACATATTTTACCAAGAATTAGGACTCAGAAAAATCTCTATGAGATGAAATCTAATTTTATGAAGAGCGAACTCAACACTTAGATTTCACCGGAGTGAACATATTTTACTGAGAGTTAGGACTTGGAAAATCTCTGTGAGATGGAATCTAATTTTGTGAAGAGTGAACTCAACACTTAGATCCCACCTTTTTACTTGAGGTTTCTATTTATCTTGTGAGTGAGATTGAAACCTTGCACACGCCATTGCCTCATAGTCCTTAATGACTGCATGATATGCCAATATCTGCGAACACTTTGCTTCGTAATCACCTTTAAAATGGTTCACCACGAGCTGAGAATCGAAATATGCGACCACTTCTTGTGCTCCAATTCCTTTAGCGAGGCGAAGCCCAACAATAAGCACTTCATATTCGACTTCGTTGTTCGATGCAGGGAACAATATTCGAAATGATTGTTCAATTATTTCAGACGTAGGTGTTTCAAGTCTGATTCCGACTCCACATCCATGTCTTGACGAAGACCCATATACTAAAATTTTACAGTTATTATTTTCATCAACCAAAATAGCTTCACTGGCTAGGAGTTCGGTGAGAAAATCAGCAAATACTTGAGCTTTTGTACTTATCAAACTTTTGTATTCGATGTCTTACTCATTAAGTTTGATTGCCCACTTTGCTAACCGTCCTGATTAACTAGGGCCATGCAAGATGGTTCACAAAAGGGTTGAAGTAAGAACTTATATCGGATGAGACTGGAAATATGGCCTTAATTTTTGGGCCGATACCATCACAACGAGCACTAAGTTATCCATCATCGTGTAACGAGTCTATGAATTTGTTGAGCTTTTACTTATGTAGTAAATATGTCTCTGCTCTCCCCAATCTTCTCGTACAATTACTCCGCTAACTGCATGCTCGGAAACAGAGATGTATAGGTATAGCCCAGTGTTTTCAGACCCGGACCGGCCCGGCCGGTTGGACCGGTTGACTCGGGACCCGGATGTTCTTCCGGTTTGGGTTTCATGCTAAAAACCGGTAATTTAAAAACCGAAAAAATCTAGAAAAATCCGCTATTAACCCGCCATCCGGCCGGTTCTACCGGTTCACCGGGTTACAGGTCAAGAGAAATTTTCAAAATATTTAAATTTTTGATTTTAGAACAATTTTGATACACATAAAATGTTTGATTTTGAGAATAAAATAATGTTTTACAGTTATTTTTATAACTTTTTAAAAAAAATTTTAAATGCGTATACAGACTATCTTTTATATGTTTTCTGACTCAAACTCAACATACTAATTATTTTTATTTCTATCTTTTTGTATTTATTTATAATCTTTATGACCACTTCATATATATTGTATAATAAGAAAATGTTCTCTATATTTTGTGGTTTTTGTCTTATGATCAACATAATAAAATATTATATTTAAAATTCTCTTGTATTATAATATATAATTCATTATAATATTTATTTATTTCTTAACAATTGATTATATTATATAATAAATAATTTATTTTCATGTGGTGATGTTTTATTAGTTTATTTTCTTATTGATAATTGTTTACTATATATTTATACAACTATACATATATATAACATATATATTAGTTTATTGTTTTGTGGTCGACCCGGATTAACGCGCGGTTGATCCGGTAACCCGGTGATCCGAAGAGTAGCCCGGTTCAGTATCCGGATCGGGTATAAAAACATTGGTATAGCCTTTCGTCTGTTTCTGGCTTAGAGAGGATTGGAGGAGTGGTAAGATAAACCTTGAGTTGTCTAAAAGGTTCCTCGAACTCGTCACTCCATACAAACTGCTTATTTACTTTAAGTAACTGATAGAAAGGAAGGCATTTATTTGTGGAACGGGATTTAAACCTATTCAAAGCTGCAATACGTCCTCTCAATTGTTGCACTTCTTTGTAATTCCGGGGTGAAGGCATCGTCAAGAATGCATTAATTTGATTGGGATTCGCTTTGATGCCTTGCTTCGTCACTATATGGCCAATAAATTTGCCGAATGGTACTCCAAAGGTACACTTTGCAGGATTGAACTTCATGCCAAACTCATTCAATATCTTAAACCATTCCTCTAGATATTAAATATGATCAGTTTCTTTGAGTGACTTAACCAACATATCATCAATATAAATTTCCATGGTTTTTCTGAGTTATTTAGCAAACATCTTATTGATGAGATAGGTTGCACTGGTATTCTTTTAAAAAAGGCATCACAATGTAACATTATATTCTTTTACCCGTGATGAAGGAAGTTTTTTCTTGATCATCCAGATTCATCTTGATTTGATTATAGCCAGAGAATGCATCCATGAAACTTAAAAGTTCATGCCCAGCCGTTGACTCAACCAATCGGTCGATGTGAGGTAAGGGAAAGCTGTCCTTAGGGTAGGATTTGTTGATGTCAGTAAAATTGATGCAAAACTTTCATTTTCCATTCTTCTTTTTCAGCACAACTCGATTGGCGAGCCAATCCGGGTATTTTACTTCGTGACTCGAACCGACTTTTAAAAGTCCTTCCACTTCATCGTTTACGGCCTTAGCTTGATCCAGACCGATCCTTCTTATTTGCTTTTTAGGCTTGTAAACATGTAGCACATGAGAAATGATTATCGGGTGATCCCTAGCATATCCTTAGTTTTCCAAGTGAACTTAATTTTTGTTTCTTGAAAAGAATCCTATAAGCTCTTCTCGCAACTATGCTTTTATCCTCGAACTGATTTTCACCTCATGTTCGGAATGGTCTTTATCAGTGGATACTTCAATCGCCATTTTTGCAAGCTGTTGATTACTTTAGAATATCGGGCTCTTTGGCACCTCGGGACTCCTTAATTGTTATGTCTGTTGACTTGATGAATATCACAATAAGCGTTCTCATCCCGAATCCAAGTATTTGGAGAAGGGGATCCAGACTTTCTTTTTCCAAGAGAGGATCATCCTAAGCTATTATTGTATGGGGAAGCCCCGAAGCGTTTTGTGTATTTGCTTGTCTTTGGTTCGAACTTCTTAGTTACTCGCACGACTCCTGGTTTAGCGGAGCGACTCTTCTTCTCGAAAGTAACCTTCTCCTCTTTGGCTTCAATCCAATTGTTAGCTCGTAATAAAGCATCTTGAATTGTAGTTGGTTCGTTTACGTAAGTTCCAGCCTGAATCTGGATTTGTACTATAATCCATTCCCCAAAGCTGCTAGCGCGATGGTTTGGTATATTCCTGGAATCGTGGATAGAATATCCTTGAACTTGGTAATATGCTTTCTCAAAGGTTTCTGGGGACCCTGAGATAAATTCCAAAGATCGATGTCTGACTTCCCCTTCTTCATGAGTACAGAGAACTGCATGATGATGGTCAAAGATAACTGATCAAAACTATCGATATTGTCGAAGAATCCTATAAGCTCTTCTCGCAACTATGCTTTTATCCTCGAACTGATTTTCACCTCATGTTCGGAATGGTCTTTATCAGTGGATACTTCAATCGCCATTTTTGCAAGCTGTTGATTACTTTAGAATATCGGGCTCTTTGGCACCTCGGGACTCCTTAATTGTTATGTCTGTTGACTTGATGAATATCACAATAAGCGTTCTCATCCCGAATCCAAGTATTTGGAGAAGGGGATCCAGACTTTCTTTTTCCAAGAGAGGATCATCCTAAGCTATTATTGTATGGGGAAGCCCCGAAGCGTTTTGTGTATTTGCTTGTCTTTGGTTCGAACTTCTTAGTTACTCGCACGACTCCTGGTTTAGCGGAGCGACTCTTCTTCTCGAAAGTAACCTTCTCCTCTTTGGCTTCAATCCAATTGTTAGCTCGTAATAAAGCATCTTGAATTGTAGTTGGTTCGTTTACGTAAGTTCCAGCCTGAATCTGGATTTGTACTATAATCCATTCCCCAAAGCTGCTAGCGCGATGGTTTGGTATATTCCTGGAATCGTGGATAGAATATCCTTGAACTTGGTAATATGCTTTCTCAAAGGTTTCTGGGGACCCTGAGATAAATTCCAAAGATCGATGTCTGACTTCCCCTTCTTCATGAGTACAGAGAACTGCATGATGATGGTCAAAGATAACTGATCAAAACTATCGATATTGTCGAAGATTCAAGTTGTGTAAACCAAATTAGATTCTCCGAGGATAGCTTGCAAAAAATCTGCATCTTCTTCATGATCCTCAAGCTCGATTCTTCCTGCTGCGATACGGAAAGCGGCCATGTGACTCTTTGGATTAGTGGTTCGGTCATAAGTTGATAAGTTGACTCTTCGCGTATCTTTGATTTGAAAGTTCGCGATTCGCAGGGTGAATGGAGATCGTTGTGTCTCCTCGATTATCATGTCGACTTAGGGAGCCGAGCTCGTCACCTAGTAAAATTTTTACTCTGTCACCCTTAGCTTACGATGGACTTTGCATTGATATTCTGGGCTAACTCGAGCTTTTCATCGAGTTGAATGTGATGAACGCCATTATCATCTTCTCTTTTATCATTTTATTGTTTATGCTTTTATAATTTCTTTAACACACACATCACACATATATATATATATAGATAATTAAATTAAATAATCGATTTTGTGTTTACAAATAATAGTGGGATAAATGTCAACTTCTCATACACGATGAACCATGGAGAAACTCCTTAGAAAAAAAAAAAGCTCCTTAGAGGATAGTTGCTTATTTACTATTGATCCTTATCGGTCTTAAATTAATTTCATTGAGGCATAAGACAAAGAGACATACGATTTGACTCGGTTGCTCAGGAAATTGTCAGCAAAGAGAAAAGACAAAAGTTGTTGAAGCAGAGAGAACCATTGTTGTTGTCATTCGGTGGTTCATCCAACAGATCAAAAGCCTCGTCCACTTTTATCTCCTGTACCGTTGGAAGTTTATCAATAAATATTTAACGTTTTTGAGAATACACTAAAGTTGACTTTGATAAGATCTAACGAATTACTAGAATAATACTAGATTTTAATTTAATGGCTAATCGCATAAAAAAGATTAGTATTATATTAGTTCATTTTAATCACAAAAATATCCTTAAGATCATGTGTTAGGAAAAAAAATTACATAAATGTTATTACTAATTAATGCCACATTATCATTTTTCCGATTTTTAATGGAAAAAAAAATTATTTACGAGTTTGCCACTATAGAAGGAAATATCTGTGAAATAAATCTACGGTTTTACGTTATGGCAGATTTGTTTGTTTGGTAGATTTTTTGTTTTGCCGTAGATTTGTCTCGTAGATTTTTTTTAACAGTAGATTTCTAAGTCTTAGTGGTAGTAGATTTTTAAATTCATCGCAAATATTTTATCTCTCCGTAGATTTTTTTACGAATATTAGGATAGAGACAATAGATTTTCTCATTTTCCTAAACTGTAAGAATTTGTATGCTAAATTTAATATTATACCCTAGATTTATTTTGTAGACTTATTTTTTTATCATAGATTTTTAAATTTAGTTACGGCAGAGTTTGATTTCAAACTCAAGTGGCCATAGATTTTTTGCCAAAGTTTAATTACTAGATTAACAGTTTAGTTATCGTAGTTATCGCAGAGTTTTAAATCTTTTTTACGTAAAAGATTTCGCGCAATTCCATTTACCGCAGAGATTAAATTTACTAGAATGATATATTTAGTGGCTGCAGACTTAATGTCGTAGATTTGTTGACGCTATGTTACCGCAGAGTTTTTACCATGTGTGTTACCGCACATTTTGTCATAATTTTCTTAATTAATGACAAAAAATAGAAATATTTTTTTAAAAAAACGTAACTGAATAAGTTAGGGTTTTGGGATGCATCTATCGTGTTCTTCCTCAAAAATTATTTAGTTTTCAACTCTCTCCTCCAAGTTATTCTTTCTTATGATATTCAATTCTTTCTCTATTTGCTTATCATGGAGCGCATCATTGTTGTATATGGAAAATTGATGTTTGCAAATAGTATATGGTTTTTTATTGTTGATAGCAAGAGTCACTGCAAGAAATATGTCCGCGCAGAAAATCTGTTATCATATATGTTACATAGCGATTTCATAAATAACATGTCATTCATAAATGTCATATCATCATCTGTTATGGTAGGTGCCACCTATACGATAGCATGTTTTTTGTATGCTACGATATGTTAAAATACCATAGCAATATTTGAATGCTTTTAATTATTTTGTTATAGCACCACTATTTTTTGTTAAAAAATGATGATAGTTCGTATTTTATGCTATCATAGATCCTAAATTTATCATATTTTTAAATTTACCCCAAATTTAACATATTTTACACAATAGACCATGAATTATAAAAATCTTAAATTTCATACTCATTAGACAAATCCAACATACATAAACATGTCTCACATCCAACACATATAAACCATGTCTTAATCTAACAACATGTTCACTTATAATCAGAAAAAAAAAAAAACTAAAGTACAAGCAATAGCTTCTCTTGCTTCTCTTGCATTTCAGTCATACAGTTGTCCTCACACAGACCTGTTAACTTTGATTCCACCAAGTCCGATGGTTCCAAGGATGATCAGAAAGAAAGGTCAACTGGAATATTGTCGACCTTTAAGATCACCTGCAAATGGAGACCAACATGGAAATTAGAAAGCTTAATATATTATACTAGAGACAATGGTTTAGAGTGAATTGATATATAAATGCTACATTCTATTAAAAACCGAGTAAGCATGACATGTTCTCTTTTTCATTCTTCCAACAACAACAACTCCAATGGCTCAGATCTGCTATATCAATAGCAACAATATTGTATATAACCAATTAGGAAAATTCAATCTTAGTAAATTACCAGACTCAAGGCAAGAGTAGGCTTCATATCCAGATCTCTGCAAAAGAAACAGAATGCCAAGGAAGCTTCCAAGTACAATTAAGATAAAACTTTCACTACTTGACAATGGGCATGTTTTACTTGAACTTGTTTAAAATTTTACAAGAAGTAACAATTCAAGGTTCATCATTTCCACCCAACAAGCATCCAGTTATATGTGTGTTAGTCATACATATATGAATAACAACAAACATTAACATCTCTTCTCAGTATATATCATTTGTAGGGAACTTAAAACTTACAATATATAAATGAGGTCCGGTGATATTAACTCCACCAAGCACAAGCGCAACAGAGACTAACCTTGATAGCTAAAATGAAACTTAGGCAGTTAAGTAAATCTATGTTTCTTTAAGATGACTTTCTGAAAGAAATAGAACAAAATCACCTGAAGAGAAGCTAAGAGCGTTTGCAAACATATGGTGATGCTATTATAAGCTAAGTCTCATTCCATCTAAGATGGCCCAAAGTTAAGGTCTGTTTGTGGAGATAGGTGATTTAGGAGAAGAAGCTTTTGGAGAAAAAGCTTTCAAAATCTGATACTAACTACTAACCATAGAGTGAACTTACAACATAACAAGGAAAATCAAAATTCTTTCGCTCTGATGCAGCATTGAAGAAAAGGAGCTGATGTGAATTGAGTTATAGGATTTGACCTGTTTGTTATATGATCGTCCATCATCGGATATGGCACCGAGAATACATTTTGAGAGTCTCTTTTTGCCAGATTAACATATATGCGGACAATTTTCAAAGGTCATCAAAGAAATCATAATTTGTTCAGTCATTTTTCACACATTTTGGGGAGGAGGCTGAGCAAAAAATAAAATAGTAAACACTAACCTGCTTAAGCAACTGTATTGGGATTTTCCAAGCTATCAATGCAGCCACGAGATGTAGCAACCATCACAATCAGATGAACAAACAAACAAACAAGCTATTCAATGGGACCTTGAGTAATCAAATTGAGTAGGTCACCGTTTCAGGAATAAGGTCAGGTTACCATCTCAGTGAGTAGAAAGTCAAGGGGATGTGATGCATCAGATGTAAATGCAAGCATAGTCACGTCTCCACAGCTTCATGTTGATTCTAACAATCTGAAGAGCAAAAGAAAGTTCATTAGGGCATTGTGAAACAAGTCTGAAACAAGATATAAGAAGTGAAAATCTAACTCATTCTCCAGGGAATGGAAGAGTCTTGTTCTCTGCTGTCTAAATTACCTGAGCAGCGGCGAGAGGAGGTGACAACGACGCTGAGATGACCGGAGACACTGTAACAGTTGAACGGCCATGAAAATTGACAAACGGCGAATTTTAGGGTTCGAGAGAAAAAAATGTTGAAAGAGGTTGAATCCTGATTATTATTGATATGTTTTTTTTTACATTAAAATGATTTTTTTTTTATCTTTCTGTTTTTTTTTGTCTTTTTCATATAAAAGTGATTTGTTTTATTTTTTTATCATGAAATTTTAATATTTCTAATATATCATGAATATATATATATATATATATAATTAAATTAAATAATTGATTTTGTGTTTACAAATAATAGTGGGATAAATGTCAACTTCTCATACACGATGAACCATGGAGAAACTCCTTAGAAAAAAAAAAAGTCCTTAGAGGATAGTTGCTTATCTACTATTGATCCTTATCGGTCTTAAATTAATTTCATTGAGGCATAAGACACAGAGACACACACGATTTGACTCGGTTGCTCAGGAAATTGTCAGCAAAGACAAAAGACAAAAGACAAAAGTTGCTGAAGCAGAGAGAACCATTGTTGTTGTCATTCGCTGGTTCATCCAACAGATCAAAAGCCTCGTCCAGTTTTATCTCCTGTATCGTTGGAAGTTTATAAAAAAATATTTAACGTTTTTAAGAATACACTAAAGTTGACTTTGATAAGATCTAAGGTTAGTTCTTATTATCATCCTAAACAGAGAGTTAGCTCTCTATTTCTCACTTACAATCCAATAAAATGCATGAAGAACAACAAAACACAACATAATATTTTTTTATATAAAAAAATTTATTTATGAATTCTAACATAAATTCATAAAAACAAAATTCTATTTTCTTTATATATATATATATATATATATATATATTAAAATTTACATGATTATTAATTTATGTTATTAATGAGGCCATATATTTACATAGAGATTCTAAAAAAAATATTATTTTATTATCTTATCGAATTTTATTTATTTTTACACCAGCCTGACTTGGGACCAACAAATTTTATTAATTTATAATGTTTATTAATTTATCAAGTATTAATTTATAGAGGTTTACTGTATGTTCCAAATTTTGAACAAAATTATGAACAGAGTCTAGAGGGACTAAACTTCTTAAAACTATATATTTAAGTGCTAGTAAATTGATCATAATGTAAATCAGAAAAATACTAGAAGATAAGAAATACCCAAAAAAAATATTATTTTTTAAAAAAGTAGACATAAATCCGTTCTTGCAAATTGTTCTAATAGTCAAAAATAGCACCACAAAAGTTTTGTCAATCAAAAATATGTATTTTCTTTCTACAACTCATGGGTCTAGAAAAAGTCCATATATCCCTTTGAGGCCGGAGATCGAATATCAAGTACAACAAAAGTTATCCTTCCTCCATTTGCAGTGGTGACTTACAAGGCCTTCAATAATGAGTGAATCATGTCTAGGACATTAGAAATCAGATGGCATAGACAATAAAGAATCTGCTTCCTCGTGCCTAGAAACAATTGGCTTCAATCACAACTATTTAACAACTTCTCAATATCTCGTACGTAAGTCTTGCGGCTTTCCCTTGTAATGTGGCTTTGTTGGTAAAATGTTTACTAGTAACAGTACATTATTTATTAGGTTGTCCATAAAACTTAGGAGACGTAAAATGTTGAAGTCTTTGTGATTAAAGCCTATTGTGTCCAGTCACGGGGAATCATATTCGTCACACTTCACTATCATTTGGCTATAGAATGTCCCACACATGATTTCACATGTTACCAAAAGCCTTATAAGACACACTACAAATGGAGGATGGACAACTTCTATTGTAAATGGAGGAAGTAAAACTTTATTAATGATGCTTATCGGTCTTAAATTAATTTTATTGAGGCATAAGATAAAGACACACACGACTTGAGTCCGTTGCTCAGGAAATTGTCATCAAAGACAAAATACAAAAACACATGGATGAAGCAGAGAGAACCATTGTTGTTGTCATTCGCTGGTACTAAGGATACAACGAAGGCAACCACCTTCATGCAACAGATCAAAAGCCTTATTGATCTCTCCCAAGCTCAAGTTGTGCGTTATGTATTCATCCACTTTTATCTCCTGCATCGTTGGAATTTCACACAAACAGTCAAGTTTTTGAAGAGAAGAAGATGACAAGAATCGCTGCTTAAGTTTTTTTCTAACCTTGTTCATATACTTTTCTACAAGCCAAGGCACTTGAGTTCGACTCTTGAAACCACCAAACGCTGTTCCTTTCCAGACGCGACCAGTCACGAGTTGGAATGGTCGAGTTGATATCTCTTGTCCTGATTCTGCAACACCAACTATAACTGAAGTAACCCATCCCTGCAACGTTGTCATCTTGAGGTCATAACCACATCCTAATGTCTATCAAATTTTAAAGGCTTCTTCTGAATTTACATGGATGACTTGTTAGTAGATAATTGAGTTCGGTCATATGCTTACATATTAATTATGGTAAGTTTGTTTGTATTAAGTGTCGTAAATTAAATTAGATAGTTATTGTGTCAAAAGTTACAAGATAGAAGAGACACAACTCTTCACTTGTATTGTTTCACTCCTATTTAAGTTGTTGTTGTAATGAAAAACATGTTCAGATGTTGCAGTTCTGATAAATAAAAGTTTCCTACTCTGGTTTTTTCTCTTTTTCGTAAAGTCACAAAACAGAGCAACACAGAGTAAACTGTAATCTGCTCTCTTTTTTTTTCTTACAAGTAAGTGTTTGTGTAAGAAAAAATCAATTTCTTAGATGGCTTACCTTGCGACAGCACTCCAATGCAGTTCTCATTACAGAGACATTCCCGATGCACTCAAAACTTTGGTTTGGTTGAACCGAAGTCAAACCGAACCGGCTTTATTTAACCGAAATTTCCAAGATTACTTTTTTTTTTCTAATCTTTTTCAGTGCATTTTCGTTAATTGTAGACAACAACTTTTTAGCTATTTCATGGAATGTCTCTTGTGGAATATAATAAAAGACCAACCATAGAAGACCAAAAAATCATCATCAAGTAGAAAGAACACACACAATTCTTATACATTTCTTTTAGGACTTTTTTTAATCATTTGTTGAAATAGTGATACGAGACTTTGATATTATATATAACTAGATTCGAACCCTTGATACACCGCGAATCAATTGTTTTAATATAAATGTGTTATTTTTTTGTTATTAAATATTTGTATTTTATTATGGTAAGTTAATTTACTATGTTAATTTATTATTTCTGTGTTTCTTTATGGTTTATAAAATTTTATTTTATTGTTTATCATATATTTATAGTATTTTGTTTTTCACGGTTTATAATATGCTTAAAGCATATGCCAAATCAATTATGTTTTTATTCTTATTCAAATAATTTAGAGAAAATCCTACCTAATTAGATATTAAATTAATCTAAAAAAATTCAAATCAAATGAAAACCAAAACATATATCGACATCATCTATCAATATCAAAAATCAAAACATATATGGAGATTAATCGCTTTTGGTGGTCTCTTACAATTCCTGATGTCATACAATTACATCATTTTTTACTATATCAGATTACTAATTTAAAAACAAATTTCATTATATTGAGAGAGATATATATATATATATATATAATTAGTTATCCAATATTTATCTTAAACATGTTCATTTTGGGACGGAAACCTATCATGTCCAATACTCGTCGGAAACTTCTAATCTTATAACCAATCCCTGATATATAATTATCCATTTTGGATAGAGAATTTTAATATATATATTTTTTTAAATTAATTATTATAAATAAGTAGTTCTAGTATACAATATTATAAACTAGTTATATGTCTATTTTGGGACAAAAATCCATCATATCTCATATCAGTCGGAAGCTTTACGTCCAGTAACTGATATGTGTAATATAATTATATATTTTGGATTGATTATTTTAGTCTAATGGATAAGCAATTGAGTAAGAGGTTACAATAACATATCCGTACAATGATTTTACAAACCCGTTAATCATTATGATATTTTAGATTATTTTTAATTTTAATTATATCCTTTGTAAAAAAAATTAGAATATCGTTAGTTGTATTTAATAATAACTAACACATATAAACTATATTTTAAAATGTACTTCTCAAATAATAATATAGAGATTTCTTTTCTAAAAAGTTATGTTGATATGTTAACTTTTCTACATTTTTAATATATAAAACTAATTTCAAATTTTAAATTTTTATCTAAAAAAACGTATTAATATATATTTAATATATTAGTTATTTAAATCGAAGATCTTGATAGCCTATTTTTTTTTAAAAAAATGTCTCTGTAAATCAAATATTTAAAAGATTGAATTTCATTGAAAAGAAATAATTATTGTTAATGTAATGATTATGAAAATTATAAAAGGAAATACAAAAGATTTTTGGTTCCTTAAACATATTTGTACTATTTTTTAACAAAATTTTCTTTAAAGAAATATAATTTAGGTCATTTTCAAAGTTTTCTTTTAAATGGTCATATTTCTATAAATTTTAAAATTTTATAAAGTTTAAATATTATTAATTTTAAAAAACTTTCATAGAGTTTAAAACTATTAATATTTTAAAAACTTTATAGAGATAAATATTATTAATATTTTGAAATTTTTACAAAGTTTAAATATATATATATATATGTATATATTAAAGTTTATATTAGTTCAACTAAAACCTGATTAAACCGAATAAAACTTTTAAATTTGAACGCATGATAAGTAAAACTTATTGTTCATTCGTATTTAGAATCATTTTGCTCTTTTTAATAATATGTCTATGAATCATTGCCTAAATGTTTTAGCCAATGTGAAACGTAGAACACATATTTTTTCTTCATCGATTAACTATTATATGTCTGTTTTTAAAAATTTGAATCACAACATATGCAGAAAAAAATATAAATTTTGTATTAATTATATAATCATTCAAAATAATTTTAAAATAAGATCAAACAAAGGTGATAGAAGAATCATAATTCATACCATTAAATTGTAATATTATATAAAGAAATCATTGTGTTTAGTTGTAAGAATTTGTAGTATTAGATAAGGAAATAAATAGTGTTTGGATGCAAAGATAAAATTATTTTATTTAATGATTTTTGAAAATTTGTTTAGCAAAATAGGTATACAAGTACTTTTTTTTAATAGTATAGAGATACCAAAGACCCAAACCATTTTCCAAATGTTTCGATGCTTTTTCGTTTTCAATTGTATATTGAAATTTGAAACTAACGACCCAACCACACGAAAGTTGAGTTTCTTGTTCAAGCTACACATATTGCAAGTACACAATTTATAATTTCACAAAGTCTACAATATTAAATACGTGGATTTTAATTTTATAAAACTTGTGCATGATAAATTATATACTTTAGTTAACTTAAGTTTTTATTTGTAACTAGGTTTGTACCATGGGATGCTATCAGAAAAACTGGGAAGTCTTGTTTTTGTAAGGATTAGAATATTAATTTCAATAAATGTAACACTTATACCGATTTTTTTTAGATTGACATGTTTTGTTTGTTGATAAGATTGTTCTTAAACCTGAACTGCTAGATGTTTCTTAAGACTGATCAAAACCTCACAATGGGCTTGTCATTCTCGTCACCATGTCTTATAGCGCATTAATTTCTCACCTCTACCTCATGCAGTGGCGGAGGGAGAGTAAAACCATGGGGTCAAATGAACCCTATGAATTTATATAAAAACAATTATTTCTTTGTATTTTAAGCAAAAATTTTGATTAACCGTCGTAATTTCGAGCAACTAAGAATCAAAATTTATGTACCTTCATAGTATATTCATTGTGTCAACCGATACCGAATCTTCAGAATCAGTATCAACAACTTCACCGTGTATGTAAGACCCTCACATTTCAACGAAATGAATAATGTCACTCACACCCAATTGAACACTACCTTTTCTTGTAGTGTACACACATCGACCCCTTAGGGCCCTCACTGTCTAAAAACTCCAGAAATATTGCTTCTCTCAAAACCCCCCACAAAAAAATATTTATACCTTGGCGTGTTCAGCTTTTGGTAGTTACCATAGTCTCTCACATCTATTTTTACCTTTGAAATCCACTGTAAAAAACCAATAAATCAAATATTAAGCTGTTGCGTTTTAGAAATCGTAAAGTTAATTGAAAATATTTATATGACAATGGAATGCACATATGGCCTTCTTCCACTTGTCGTTGGCACGAAACTTCCTTGGTGAATCCAAGCATTGGCGGCCTCATCAAATTGTTGAAGATTCATCAGTAACTCATCAATTAATACAGTTTCTATATTTAAAATCATCATCGTTTAACGTTAATAGACAACAATTTTAACCTTAGCAAACGCATAGCGATACCTTCTCTGAAACACCCTTTAGGCCAATGTTGTTTTAGTTCTCGGTAAGCTTAAGCATGGTTTGAGTTTTCTGTATTTCCTGGAAAAGTTTGATGTTTCATAAATAATATTATTTTGCCTATCCGGAAATAAAAACCGTTCATGTTAGTTTACATGTACCAAAAACATATGGGAAGGTATATTTGCTACTACCTTGCTTCTCATAATAACAAGGAAAGTAAAATTAAAATCATATAACTAAGTGAGTAAATATGCAATATGATAATGTCGATATATGTTTAAAGTAATTTGAATCATTCTCATAAGCACCTGCACATGGAAGATTAGAACAAAAATGCTCTTCTTATTTTTTTTATTTTTATTTTTTTCTGGCGAGAGATCTCATCATTGACATCTTCACCCTGAATCTCAAGTTCTCGCTTCTAGGAGTACAGGAATGAATGTTACTCGTACAACCTATTCATGACCACAGTTACTATTATGGTTAGTTAACTAGTAGTTATAGTTAGAATATTGATTAACCTTAACTCTTTTATATATGGTTAAAGCGATTATGGTTAAAACAGTTACGGTTATATACGGTTACAGTTATCACGATTAAAAAAATTCGATTATTTGATAATTAATATCATGATGTTTTTATATATATAAATATTCAACTAATATTTATTACTATAATTGGTTATATATACATATTACTTTATTTTTAAAACGGTTACGGTTATAATTTGACGGTTACACCATATCGTTAACCAACAGTTTTTATACGGTTACGGTTCATTTACGGTTAGTAATTTGCTTTAACCATAACTAATATATTTTTACGGTTAACGGTTATGGTTATTAACCATTTTATATGGTTATAGTTTGGTTACAGTTGAAAACGTAACGGTTATGGTCCGAAATACGGTCATGCCTACTACAACCTGCAAAATAAATGAAACAAAGACATTGTAATTCAAAAAAAATCTCAATTCACAAAACCAAATAGCTGAGGTGTGGTCAGGCCTGGGTGTGGCTTTATGCAAGAATATCAAACCAGTTAATAAAAAAAAACCTTGCAAGTCGAAGATAGCTTCCTCCAACTAAGATTTCAGTTCAATTTCAATTTGGATATTTTGATTATTTCTTTTTATTTTTTTTGGGTACGAATCGACCAAAGAAAAGTTTTAAAATAAATGCTAAAACTGTATAAAACAAAAAATCAATCTAGAATCTATTTCTGCTGGAATTTCCTCACTAATAGGATATTTATCAAAATAACCTAAAATAATAATTTCCCCCTCGATATCAAGATATTTTTTTCCCCCAAATATAAAGATTTTCAAGAACGTAAAATACAATTTATTTTGGATATTATATAGAAAGAATTACTTAAATATACCATAAAAGTTGTGAAATGATTAATATAGTGATTTATTTTTCAAATTACTTAAATATCAGTTTTGGTTAAGGAAATGTCAATTAAGCCAAATTTAAAATTGTAATTACATATTTTACCATTTTGATTTATTTTAAATCATGTTTACAGTTACAAAAAAAAATTATTTGTGTTAAGAAACCTTTCAGTTTCCCATTTTCACAAAAAAAAAAGATTTTTCTCTCCTAAAATCACTGCGAAAATACAAACCGTAATGCCGCCGGTGTCTCTTTCCGTCTTTTTCGGTCGTGCCTCCTCTCCTCTGTCTCCCTACATCCGCATTCGTTGCACTATCCCCGGAGAAAAAAATCGCAAAGGGTTATTCATCTTCCGCAATTGAAATTCCAAAAATTAGAAACTCAAATTTCTGCAAATGAAACTCGATTTGGGAATTCAAAAGCTATAAAGGTTTGTGTTTAAGTTACCTTGAAGTTATTATGTTAAGGTTTGACAGTGATTCTTAAGAAAAATCATTAATGCACATTTTTCTAGGTTTACAGGATTTCAATCGAAGAAGATGAACAGTCATGGATGGTTGTACAATATACGTTTCAGTCATGGCTGACTTACGTTTCAGTCATGGCTGACTTACGATTCAGTGGCCGACTTACGATTCAGTCATGGATGACTTATGTTTCAGTCATGCTGACTTACGATTTAGTCTTGTCTGACTTACGTTTCAGTCATGGCTGACTTACGATTCAGTGGCTGACTTAAGTTTCAGTCGTGGCTGACTTAAGTTTTAGTCGTGGCTGACTTATAAAATAATGGGGCTGACTTCAGGGCATCATCGCGAAGTTAAACAGTTTTCTGTCTGATTTTGTTTGAATTTTCATAAATTATTAGCTTACCAGAAAATTGTTAAATCAATTGATTCTAAACCTAGGATGAGTCTAGTATTTTTAAAATTGCTTTCAGAATTTTTGGATGTGTTGATAATTTTTTGAGATCGATTTCATCGAACAGTCGTGATTAGTTAAGCAGTTTATGTCCAATATTGTTTGAATTCTCATTAATTATTGACTTGTGCTAAAATCGTGAAACCAGTTTCATCTGAACCTAGGTTGAGTATAATATTTGATAAAAATAGTTCAGGAACTTTATGGATGACGATCAGTCTTGATCAGTTTGAAGATTTACACCTAAACCCGTTGGAGAGCTCCGAATTAAAGTACATGTTAATTAAAGTGTCGATTTCAGCTCAATAAACCTCAGGAAACAAGATACATATGGATCTAAAGATATTTGAGTCTAGTTTCCAAAACATCCACGATCACCTCAATCCGCTCAGCCAATCACCCTGGAGAGGCCCAACAGTGGAGGCATATCTGATGGATCCTATCATAGCCGAAAATGTCAAGTGGGATATTTTGAAGATCAAACATGAAGATCATCTGAACATGATTTCTATGACCTTAAGAGACACCTAGGAAGTTTCTAAGACCAGCTGAAGTTATTAAAATATGTTTAAAATAAGTGAAAACTAAAGAGAAGATAAGCTCCTTAAATTCCTCTTAAGTGGAGCTTATTGTTCATTTGAATTTTACTTGAGTTTGTGTGTGTTTTTTGACTTTGAGTTTGTTTGTGTTTTTTTTTACTCAGAGTTTGTATGTTTTTTTACTTTTGTTTCCTTTTACTTAGAGTTTGTGTGTTTTTTTTACTTTTGTTTACTTAGAGAACTTGGGTATATAATGTCATACTTGTAGTTCATTTTCTTTATCTCTTGATTAGTAAAGTTTATGTTTTTTTGGTTATTCCAAAAACTCTTTCTCTCTAGACTTGTGAGCTAGGTCCATGCTTGTATCAGATGAGTTTTGCTATTTGTTTGTGACCGATCATCAGCTAGTGTCGCAAATAGGGTTCTATGTTTCAGTCATTGCTGACTTACGCTTCAGTCACGGCTGACTTACGCTTCAGTCACGGCTGACTTACGCTTCAGTCACGGCTGACTTACGAGAAGTTAAGCAGTTTTCTGTCCGATTTTGTTTGAATTTTCATAAATTATTAGCTTGCGATAAAATTGTTAAATTAACTGATTCTGAACCTAGGATGAGTCTAGTATTTGTTAAAATTGATTTTAGAATTTTTGGATATGTGTTGATAATTTTTCAAGATCGATTTTATCGAACAGTCGCGATTAGTTAAGCTGTTTATGTCTAATATTTTTTGAATTCTCATTAATTATTGGATTGTGCTAAAATCGTGAAACCAATTACATCTAAACTTAGGTTGAGTACAGTATTTGATAAAATTGGTTCATGAACTTTTGGATGATCATGAAGAACTGATCAGTATTGATCAGTTTGAAGATTTGCACCTAAACCCGTTGGAGAGCTCCGATTTAAAGCACATATTAAATAAAGTGTCGCTTGCAGCTCACGGAACCTCAGGAAATAAGACACATATGAATCTAAAGATATTTGAGTCTAGTTTCCAAAACATCCAAGATCAGTTCAATCCGCCCAGCCAATCAGTCTGAAGAGGCCCAACAGTGGAGGCATATCTGATGGATCCTATCATAACCGAAAATGTCAAGTGAGATATTTTGAAGCCCAAACATGAAGTTTACCTGAGCACGATTTCTATGACCTTAAGAGACACCTAGGAAGATTCTAAGACCAGCTGGAGTGATTAAAATATGTTCAAAATAAGTGGAAACTAAAGAGAGGATAGACTCCTTAAATTCCTCCTAAGTGGAGCTTATTGCTCATTTGAATTTTACTTGAGTTTGTGTTTGTTTTTTTACTTTGAGTTTGTTTGTGTTTTTTTGACTTTGAGTTTGTGTGTGTTTTTTTACAGTCGCTATTAGTTAAGTTGTTTATGTCCAATATTATTTGAATTCTCATTAATTATTGGCATGTGCTAAAATAGTGAAACCAATTGCATCTGAACCTAGGTTGAGTATAGTATTTGATAAAATTTGTTCAGAAACTTTTAAATGAGTTTTGATATTTGTTTGTGACCGATCATCTGCTACTGTCACGAATAGGGTTCTTCGTCATTCGAATGAGCATTTTCTTGTTTTGTTAATTGTTGTGTTGTTTTTTTGTTCAGGCAGAGATGGCCGATCATCAAGAATAATTAAGTAATATCAACAACGACATACTAATGATGGAAACAATGAAAATTGTGAATTTTGATATTTTTCATTAGTTTCGTTTTATTAATCCACAAAACATGTTCTTTTGTTGGGTGGTTTCTTAATATTCTTGAAGTTGTATTGTGTTTATTGTAAGGTTAAACTTCTTGAATTTATATATCTAATCTAATTTAATATTTTTGATTGGAAATATGAAAAGTAAATTAATATTGATAAAAAACACCCAAAAAAGTTACTAAATCTTATCATTTTTAATAAATTTTGAATAACAGGGTTTTTATAGAAATGATATTATTTATTTTCGGACATTCTAAAATTGTTATTATTTTTGTTATACTTTTAGAAAATATCAAAATTATTTTTAAAATATTAAAATTAATTATAAAATACCCGTTATTAAATGTTTAAGACTTTTTATCTGAAATTAAGTGGCTGACTTATAAAATAATGTAGCTTATGTGGAAATTAACATGAAAAACATGTCACCAAAAAAACTTATAAATCAGCCACTAAAAATCAGCCATCACACCAAAATCAGAGAAAAAATATTTAAGTAATTATAAAAGTTTATAAAGTCAGCCATTAAACACACATAAATCAGGTAAGAGATTTAAGTCGGCCGCTACATCGCGTAAATCTGTCATCAAAAACATTCTATTATAGTAATTACTGAAAGATTATTTAGTCAGCCGTAATTAACCTGACTTTTAGGTTAATCGGCCATTTAATTGCAGATTTACAGTAAGTCAAGAATAACAAGCTAACATAAGTCTGCCGCTTTAATATAAATCAGCCAAATAAGTTAGCCAGCCAAATATAAGTCAGCCATATCAAAGCAATAAGTCACCAACATTTTCATAACTCAAATGTGTGTACATTTAAATCACCAATATCTCATAAATCACCAAAATTATTATAAGTCACCGTTTCTGCACATATAAATCACCGATATCTCATATATCTCATAAATCAGCCGGAATTATTATAAGTCATCCGTTTTCCGCACATATATCAGCCAATGTTTTATAAGTCTCTTAGAAATGTTGATTTACGGAGATAAATCAGCCATTCTTTTTTATAAATCAGCCGTTTATAATAAATCAGTATTTTGTCCAATAAGTCAGCCTTCAATAGGCGAGATAAATCCCCGGCAGACTTTCATAATACATGTAGGTTTTTTTTGTGCCACGTAGGTGCGACACATGATTTTACGCTGATGTCGAAATTAATAGTAATGACATTTGTGTAATAACGTTTTTGTTATCAAATGTTTAGAAGGACACTTTGGGTACGCAAAATATTTAAGTAATTAAAAAAAAATTTGACTCATTTTCGTAATTTCACCTAAATTATGTGCTATTAAAGTTTTTCTCCCGAATATATATGGGTTATAAATATTAAAGATATGAGTAAACTAGATCACCTTAACCATAGGGATTAGTGATAAGGCTTAACGATACAAACACATGATTCTCCTCCACCTCTCTTCTCCATAACATCACAAACACTCACCGAAACAAAATTGAAAATCCTAAATTTGGATTCACTTCTGCGTCTCTTCATCTTCCTCTTCTTCTCCTCATTTGTTCTGATTTTGTTCTATCTCCCGACGAATTTGAAATTCTAAAACCATTTCTCTTCTCGCTTCTAAATTTCTCGTGCTTTTGGAGTTATTGTATACACTTCTACGATTTGTTTAGTGTTTTTTGAAATTTTATTTTCTTTTTTGGGTTGGTGATTTGTTTCCAATTTTGGGTTATTTTCTGATTTAGGTGATATGTACTTGTCACTGTTTTAGGAATTTTGTATTCTTGGTGAAGAAAGTCAAATTTTTCAGCGGGAAATTTGTACTTTCATTTGTGGATTTTCAACTATTGAATATAGAAGATCTCTGATTATAACATCTTAGGAAGTTATCGTTTGTGTTAAGCTTAGAGGGATCAAGATGGAGAATGGTTTAGGTTCAAAAGGGTTGTTGAAGAAACATGAGTTCATCAGGGTTTTGGTTCAATGCTTATACTCCTTAGGATTCAAGAAATCTGCTTCTTGTTTGGAACACGAGTCGAAGATCTTGTATAAAACTGCTGACTATGAGTTTCTTGAAATGCAAGTTTTGAGTGGTGATTGGGATAGTTGCATAGCGGTCCTCGACAGAATTTTCGATAATTCTAAGGATGATATGAGGAACACGGCTTTGTATCTTGTGTTCAAGCAATGTTTGTTTGAGTATTTGAAACGTGGGGATGTTTCTTTAGCTTTAAATGTGTTAAGGAAGCAAGCTCCGATGTCAAAGATGGGAAAAGAGAAGGTTCATAGGCTTGTTTGTGATATTGTTTGTTTGAAAGAGATGAAATTCGGTGAAGAAGACAGCTGTTTAGTTCAAGATTCGAGGAAAAATTTGTTGGTTGAACTGAAGAAGTTGATTCCCTTGCCAATTGTTATTCCTGAGAGAAGGTTGGAACATTTGGTTGAGACTGCTGTCATGGACCAGATTGATAAATGTCTGTATCATAACTCATGCGATGCGGTATCGCTCTATAAAGATCACTATTGCGGTAGAGACCAAATTCCTTCAGAAACAGTCCAGGTATGTTTTATCTGCCTTAGTAGTAACCCATATGTTTTCATTTTGCTATGGTTAGAATTGCCTTAGGCAAAACTGCTGCAGATTCTTGGGATTGTTTTAATCTTTACCATGATAAACGGATAGGGTTACAATTTTGTGGCCATATACACCAGAAAGTCATGATGTTTCCGACTCTTGCCTCTGGTTCTTATAGTTTCTCGATCTTTTATTATCTTGCAGATTTTGATGGCACACAAAAATGAAGTGTGGTTTGTGCAATTCTCTAATAGTGGAAAATATCTGGCCACTGCTTCAAGCGATTGTACAGCTATAATATGGAAGGTAAATACTGTATCTTAAACCATTGGTTTCTCTTATCTTTATCTAATGTCATTGAGAAAGAGACCACATGAACTAGCTCTGATGGGTAAGAGAACCTTACGAGGTTTCTTCTTGTATAGTTCTTCAGGCAGTGAAGTGGGAAAAAAATAAGGGAAATAACATTTGGATGTGTTGGCTTGAAGCTTGGTATGTAAGGTAGAAAGCCATTTTATGATAACAAATAGGACAGTATTTACAGTAACTTTAATATTGTAAATTGCCGTTTTAAGCCATGTAACTAGGTCTTAGTACTTTAGGGTTGATAAACTTTTTGCGAGATTCTTTAGTTTTTCTATGATAATCTTGAAACTGTGTCTTTACAGATCAAAGATGGTTATTTCTGATCTTGTGACAGATTGATGTAATTTTGTATTGAACTAAAACTTCTTGTTTCAGGTACTGGATGACAACAAGGTCGAACTGAAGCACACGCTTCAGAGCCACAAAAATCCAGTATATTTTGTCTCGTGGAGCCCCGATGATACTAAGCTTCTTACATGCGGAAATGGTGAGGTTCTTAAGCTATGGGATGTTGACACAGGTGTGCTGAGACACACATTTGGAAACAACGATACTGGGTTCACGGTCAGCTCTTGCGCATGGTTCCCTGACTCAACTCGGCTTGTCTGTGGCAGTTCTGACCCAGAAAATGGGATTGTAATGTGGGATACTAATGGAAACGAGCTTAAAGCCTGGAGAGGAACGAGAATTCCAAAGGTTAGTAATGGTGAAAAGATTTGCTTATGGTTGGTTCCTCGTTTTTGTTGTTCAATTACTTAAAATTTGAAATGTTCAATTTCCCAATAGGTAGTGGATTTGGCTGTGACCCCAGATGGTGAGAGTATGATTACGGTATTTTCGGATAGAGAGATCCGGATCTTGAATTTGGAGACAAAAGTCGAACGTGTTATCTCTGAGGAACAGCCGATTACTTCCCTTTCGGTTTCTGGTGATGGTAAGTTCTTCATAGTTAACTTGAGCTGTCAAGGGATACATCTTTGGGATCTTGCTGGAGAGTGGAAAAAACCATTGAAGTTCTCAGGTCACAAGCAGAGCAAATACGTGATACGGTCATGTTTTGGTGGGTTGGACAGTTCGTTTGTTGCCAGTGGAAGCGAAGATTCACAGGTAAGCACATTACTGTGAACCAAGACCTAGAGTTTATTTGTGGTTGATTTTCACTGAGATTGATCTGTTGTTCACAGGTTTATATATGGAATCTGAAGAACGCAAAGCCGCTTCAAGTATTATCAGGTCATTCCATGACGGTGAACTGTGTTAGCTGGAACCCGAAAAATCCTCGGATGCTGGCCTCTGCTAGTGATGATCAGACCATCCGTATTTGGGGACCGGGGAAACTGAACAAGCCGGAAAACCGGTTAGGGGACCAGGCAAATGGAAGAAACCGGAGAACCGGTTAGAAACTGCAGTAGCTTTAAACCAGGACATAGTTCACATTTGTGTATAGTTTATTTCTGGTTTTTTTAATTTCTTGTGTTCCTTATTCGTTTTGGAAAACATTTTCTTGCTTTTTGATTTTTTGGTCTATAGACTTGGTTTTTGATAACCGGATTTGAGACATTAATGAAACCAAACCGGTTTAGGCAGAAAACGGAAACGAGCTATGTATATTAAAGTGTTAGGTGGTCGGCAATTGTTTGCTGTTCACAGCAAAAGTTCGCTAACTGCTTGTTGTTTCGTTGGTCCTTTGTAACCCATGTGGGTTCTGCGTATTTTGTATATTGATAATATACGAATTTCGTAAACACCCCTAAACTTCTGATACTTCACAATCCTATCTGAGTATGAATCTTGAAAAGAAATTTAAAGAAGTAAAACAGCATTGAAAAAAAAATGCGATAAAATAACTTTGTGTTTTGAAGAAGTTTGTAAAGAACTAGTCATTTGATTTTTAAAAAGTTGATAAGTAGTTACAAATCCGAACATATTTATATTTTTAAAACTTGTTTTCGAAATTCTAACAAAAGTTGAATCATTTAATAGTGTTTTGCATATATTACATAAGTTCAGTGTTACTCAATTAGTCAGTTATATCAAAATATACTTTAAAATAAAATAATTTTTTACAGATTCTAATATATAACATTATAAGTAATAAATCTAAACTAATATACAAAGATGATGATATCTACAGAAACCAATCACATGAATTTTTGACTTAGATTCTCCAAAATAAAATGAAAATTGAAGGGTTTTTTTTGTTTTTGTTTTTAAATTTTCGAAATAAGGTTTTATGAGTATATTAATCAAAATAATGGAGGTCATTTAGAAATTAACAAAATTGATAGGGGTATAAAATCAAAATAATAAAGGTTATTAAAGAGATAATCAGGAAAAACTTAGCCACTGGGTTTCACATTATCATAAACAGAGAGACAAACTCACTTGAATTAGAAAACAACAACATCTCTCGCAGAGATCCTCAACGAACAAAACAAACTGTTTAGGTTTCATCGTCGCGCTCATCAACAAAGTCCCAGACGAAATCAACCAAACACCAATTCTCGTGGGACGAATCGCGCGTGACGACGATTATTAGATCGGATATCTCTCACCGAGATCGCCGGATTAGGGTTCTTAGCCCTGATTTTATATAAGTTATATGAATTTTGGATTTCAAGATGACTCAACCTATCTGCTCATCGCAAGATCAATCTTCTTCTCCTCGTTCATTGATTCCGCCACGCAAATCGGTGGCGAATTTTCACCGTCGCAGGTTCAATATTGTGTTTTAATCGATACATTTCGTGCTTTTGTTGCTTCTCAATTATGAGAACTAGAACAATCTTGTTTCCGTTTTAAGGGATTTTTGCGTTTTGATCAATGCATGTTTGAGTTGATTTTGGTTAGCTTCATTGATTGAAACAGCATCGAATATATATATGGGAACTGGATCTTGAGATTCAATTTGCTCACTTTCTTATTTTTGCTGTGTCTATGGATTTGGAATTTTGTTGTTTAGGGGGAGGAGTGTTTTTAACTTGCTGGTTCAGAGGGAAATGTCACCAAAACCTAAGTTTGTGCCAAGGAAACGTTGGGGTCAAAGTAGATGGTATACTGATTCTTCATGTGGAACCAACAGAGAACCTATGAAAGAAGGAGTGGGACAAAGTCTTATTTCATGGTACCTTTTCGTGTTTCGTGTTCTATTTATTGCAAAAACTGAATGTCCTTTGTTTTGAATCTTGTTTGAGATGCAATGTTGCTTTCATGAAGGGTTGAGGCAGAGTCATTGCAGCATTTATCTGCAAAGTATTGCCCTCTTGGACCTCCTCCAAGGTCAACTATTGCAGCGGCTTTTAGTCCTGATGGAAAAACTCTTGCTTCTACACAGTGAGTATCACGGGTGACTGATCTTTTGTTTCTTTGTGTTTTTGCCTTTTGAATTTACGCAGTTTCGTGTTTCTTGTAGTGGTGATCATACTGTAAAGATTATTGACTGCGAAACTGGAAACTGCTTAAAGGTTTTAAACGGCCATCGGAGAACACCTTGGGTGGTGAGTTAGAGAATGCTAACCCTTTTTCCAAGCTTTATTAACTCTTATCCCTTTTCTGTGTTTGATATGTAGTACCTTAATACCATAAGTACATATAAATAATTCAATCTCGGTTTTGGCATTTGCTCGGTAGGGTTGGTTGAGGGGTGTTAAGTTATGCTTTGTAAATTGGACACCATTGCAACAAATTTAGAAGTGTTTCTGTTATTGTAGATCAGGTAATCACCTAGGTATAGTAGTCGACTGCTCTTATATCTAATGTTACTTGAGTTTCTACAGGTGAGATTCCACCCTCATAATTCAGAAATAGTTGCTAGTGGAAGTTTAGATCTGGAGGTCCGCTTATGGAATACCAAATCTGGAGAGTGTATTAAATCTCATGAATTCTGTAAGTCCTAGAAATCAGAAGACTGTGTTCCTTATTTCGAACTTTTGCCTATCATCTAACCAGTTTTAATTTCTTATTTTTTCTATTACCAGATCGGCCTATTGCTTCTATCGCTTTCCATGCTGAGGGTGAACTACTTGCTGTTGCTTCTGGTCATAAGGTATTTTGTTTTTGCCTCTTAAGTCAGTTGTAGGTGGCACCTCCTTTCAGAATCTCAGAAAGTTTAATTCATGTTATTTTTTCAGCTGCACATGTGGCACTATAATAATGGAGGAGAGGAATCATCACCAACTGTTGTATTGAAGACGAGGCGCTCTCTGAGAGCTGTACACTTTCATCCTCATGGGGCTCCATTTCTCTTGACTGCAGAGGTGAGTTAGCTAATTAGAATTTTTTGAATTGTTATTTTGCCATTCTGGCTGCTTATATTTTTAACCTTAAGTGGCAGGTGAATGAAATTGATTCACTTGATTCTTCAATGTCTAGAGCAACATCTATGGGTTACTTGAGGTATCCGCCTCCTGCTATTTTTTTCACAAGCACGGAAAGCAATCAAACTAGTTTGGCAGCGGAACTTCCCCACATGTCCGTGCCTATATCTTCTGGAGATGATCCAAGAATTGGTCAAAGTAGTTCGCTATCAGGGTTTCAGAATATTCAAAGCTTTGCAGATAACCAGAATAGAAGATTGTTTCCTTCACTTCCCTTGGCTACATCCAGTGGTACTTCTGGTTCGAATAGTGTTCCAGGAAATTCTCCTAGCAACACATTTGTTACCCGAGGTGGAGATAGATCTTCTACTGCAGTTGATGGTATGAATGTAGATGAAGCTCAATCTGTTGGAAGAAACAGAATTCCTAGCCAAGTTTCAAATCGATCAGAGCAATTATTGCGATTTAGGGATCGTGTTTCGTGGGAGTTACCTTTTCTGCAAGGATGGTTGATGGCTCAAGGTCATGGTGTTGCTAATGCTGTGGTTCCTCCTAGTGGCAGTAGTAATCATGGCGTCTCAGCTCCTTCTTCAACATCTCGTTTATCCACAGCCAGTCTAGAAGCTGCAGTAGCATTATTAGAAATCCCGAATTGTGTTAATTTACATGCCGTTTCTGGAAGAGGAGGATCCCATGAACAAACTTCACAACCCCAATCCTCAGGATCTGGATTACCAGAAGGGGTGTCTTCTCATAACACTCAACATGGAAGTAATGCTCAACCTGTGGTGAACAGGGTCCAGTCTGAGCTTGCTACGTCAATTGCTGCTTCGGTTGCAGCAGCAGCTTCTGCAGAATTACCTTGTACTGTCAAACTCAGAGTGTGGCCGCATGACATCAAAGACCCGTATGCGCAAATGAAATCCGAAAGATGTCTATTAACAATACCGCATGCTGTCCTTTGCAGGCAAATTTACTTCTCTATAAATTAAGAGAGAATTTTTTTTGTCGGGTTCTTGATATTGTTCTGTTACACTTGAATGCTTATGATGTTAAAAATCTTTGCAGTGAAATGGGAGCTCATTTTTCGCCATGCGGAAGATATTTAGCAGTCTGTGTTGCATGTGTTTTTACTCATGCTGAGATAGATCCTGGACTGCAGACTCTAGCCCAACAAGATCCAGGGCTTGCAACTTCCCCGACTCGACACCCTGTAACAGTACACCAAGTCATTTACGAGCTTCGTGTGTATTCTCTCCAAAAGGAAAGGTAATTGTCACTTTCGATATCTCATTGTGCTAATTCTACATTGTTGAAATTCACATCCCACAGAAAACAGAGTTAGTAACGAATGTGTTCTCTATCATTCTGTGGATACAGTTTTGGTTCAGTACTTGTGTCACGGGCCATTAAAGCTGCGCATTGCTTGACCTCTATCCAGGTTAGTCGCCTTTTGAAAATAATCAGATTGAATTTTTATGGGTTCTGTGTTTTAGATGGGAACCTTTTGGTATTGTACTTATCTTGACTGATATATGAAAATTTACGCAACAGTGATCCTTTTTCGTTTCACCTAGAGCCTAACCAAAATAACTAGTTGTAAGGTTGCTGGAAATACTTTTAATTATTGAAAATCTCTGTTTGTAGTTCTCACCCACCTCAGAGCACATACTGGTTGCATATGGGCGGCGTCATGGTTCTCTTTTGACGAGGATCATTAGTGATGGTGAAGCAACATCACATTTTTTCACAGTATTGGAGGTAAAAAGCCTATGTTACTACATCCTTACCATGGTGTTGTGTATAACTGTATATATACTTGGAGATATAATAACATATTTTTGTTGTGTGGGTCTGTCAGATATACAGAGTTTCAGATATGGAGCTTGTGAGAGTACTCCCTAGTTCAGAAGATGAAGTAAATGTTGCTTGTTTTCATCCTTCTCCTGGAGGTGGTCTTGTTTATGGGACAAAGGTAAAAAGAACTGCTAAAATCTGAATTAAATCGACTATGAATATGTAAATGAAAACTCATGACTCATGGTTGTCTTTGTTAGGAGGGGAAATTGAGGATCTTCCAATACAATACAGCTGCTACCTCAAACTTCACTGGACCTGAGGAGAACTTGTCTGAGGTAGCGTCGTAGAATTATAATAAATAAGGTTGGATCTTGTTACAAAAATAATAAAAAGGCCTAATTATAAGGATGATCTAGCTGAGGAACATATAATGATTTTTACAGGTGCATTAGAGTGCTAGCAAGCAAGAACCCATAAATGATTTCCGCTCCTCTTCATAGTTCATACTCTCTTGTTTCAGGTAAAGACTGCAGAAAAAGAAATGTAAAAAAAAAATGGAAATGGTAGTTGTAAGTTTGTTAACAATGTCACTTGCTTTACAGATTAACAAAGGAGTCTTCTTCATCTTCTTAAGTAATCTTATAATGCTCAACAAGTTTCAGAAGCGTTCAAAGTCGTGCTTCTCTTTCTTTCTCTGTTACATTTGCAGTTCATGTACTTTATTTTGATGTACATATCATAGGGTTTAGTTCTCTCGCCACATTATAATTAAGAAATTCAAAAAAAGTTATACCAATGGTATTGAAGTAATATATATTCATTTAAACTAATAATTTAGATATTATGTTATCGTTTTAGTCAGGGATATTGCCCTATTTTAAACATAATTTAAACCTCTTGCTGGTGAGATTTTTTTTTTGTTTGGCAACACCTCATACTGGTGACATGTGGGGTCGGATCCACGAGCTTGCGACTGGGCAACCATCCTCCGACTACAAACTTCCATTTTCTTTTTGGTTGTTTCAAAATACTAATTTAAACCCAAAACATTGAGAAGAGTTAAAAATTCTATCTGTTTAATATCGTAACGATACAAATAATAAATAACTGAACCGATTTTAAAATTGACTTGTCCAGTCCTAGGTTTGCGTCGATGTTTGAGTTCAGGCTGCTCAGCAGATAACATATTTAAACTAGCCTTAGGCAAAGTATTTGTTACATTTGTGCTATTCGCTTGAATTTATTCCCAAAAAAATCAAATATTTATCTACGAAGCAAAGCAAAACAAATATTAAAAATTAGTATTTATTAAAACTGAAGTAAATATCTAATCTTAAAATTTTAAGATGAGGATATTCATTTCGCTTCGATATATTTACGTATTAGATATATTTGCAAGTAAAAAAAACTAATTGTTTAAAATATGTATACATATAATAGATTTTACGATTTTCAAAATTTGTCTTGACCGCAGATTTTTTGTTAGTATCTTTTTAAAATTCTCTTAATTTCATAGATTTTAAATTTTGTATGCATATTAATCTAATACTAATTATAGATTATAGTTTTCATCACAAATGGGAACAGTTTTTATTTTTTCAATTAATTAGTTTTCAATATAATATCTGTTTGAATATTTTTATTTTTTAAATATTAATTTACGCATATATGGTATTTATTTAAAATTGTGGGTCAATGGATCAAGACGGGTCAAAATAAATAAAGACGGATGATGACAGATATCGGATCTAATATCTAATCATCGATAATAATTGATATTGGAATAAATCAAACTGTTATGAATTTTTTGAATAATGTGAAAATATATACATAACACCACTTAACTTTTCTAACCAAATTATGTTATAATCTAAATTAACAAATAAATTTGTATATGCCTAAGTATATATTAGTAATTTTAATTAACACAATACAAAATATATATAATAATAAGATGCTAAAAACATAAAATAAATCTAATCTAAAACACTAATAATAATTTATGATTATGTAAATTAATAAAGTATCACACAGTGCGGATTATTATTTAGTTAATTATTAATGAGCCATCATTTTTTCTTTATTTTCCAAATTGGTCTCTACCGCTAATTTGTAATGTCATTGTTAAACCAAAGCGACATATCTTGATGCGTCTCGGCCCTACTTCACATCGGACTTTTCTCACTACATTATTTACGACCCGACCCGACCCGATAATTACATTTCTGGCCATGAGAAGAGAAATAAGAAACGACTCCACACTCGCCACTGTTCTCTCTGTTTCCATCTCTATCTCCTCTATCTCTCTAATTTCTTCCTGCGTCAATGGCGACTCAAGGTCAGGTTATCACTTGCAAAGGTATGTTTAATCTTCGATCCTCCGACTCACTATCGCTTCGTCTATGAATTTTCTGGGAATATGTATTGTCGCTGCCTCTACGGATTCATGATTGCTCGAAATGTTTGGAACCCTATCCACGATTGTGATTTTCTGATCTGATTTCACTTAACGCCGATTCCCATAGCTGCGGTGGCTTACGAGCCAAACAAACCTCTGGTCATCGAAGATGTACAAGTGGCTCCACCTCAAGCCGGTGAGGTTCGGATCAAGATCCTCTACACTGCTCTCTGTCACACTGATGCTTACACTTGGAGCGGCAAGGTTCGTTTTCTCCATTTTCATTCATTACGAATTAGATTTTTTTTGGTTAATTTGAGTCGATTGTTGTGGATTAGAGAATCAATCATCTCCATAGGCTGAATCCAAATGTTTGATTGCAGGATCCTGAAGGTCTCTTTCCATGTATTCTCGGTCATGAAGCTGCTGGGTATGTTAATGTTCATTATCATCAAATCCAGTCTTTGATTGTTGAGAATGATCTCTACAATGCTAAAGATTTTTTGTTTTTGTTTTTCTGGACATAGGATTGTTGAGAGTGTTGGTGAAGGAGTAACAGAAGTTCAACCTGGAGATCATGTGATCCCTTGTTATCAAGCTGAGTGTCGTGAATGCAAGTTCTGCAAATCAGGAAAGACTAATCTCTGTGGCAAGGTGAGATCTGCTACTGGTGTTGGGATTATGATGAATGATCGCAAGACTCGGTTCTCGGTTAATGGAAAACCCATTTATCACTTCATGGGTACTTCCACGTTTAGTCAGTACACTGTTGTTCATGATGTTAGTGTTGCCAAAATCGATCCTGAGGCTCCTTTGGACAAAGTCTGCCTTCTTGGATGTGGTGTTCCTACTGGTAAGAATTCAACTATCTTAACTTACACCTTTCTCTTGCTTTCCTTAGTTTATTTTTTCACTGATTGGTAGTTTTCGAGGTGTCCCCTACCCATTCTGTTTATTAATGTAACATTAACATCACTGGTAATATTGATCTACATGGTTCTTCACCATCCTCTTTATTCTTTATGATAGGTACCTATAATTTATGGTGCCTAACAATATATCATGTATCTGTGTCCTATTAGGTCTTGGAGCAGTTTGGAATACTGCAAAAGTAGAACCAGGGTCGAATGTTGCCATTTTTGGTCTTGGTACTGTTGGACTTGCTGTAAGCTACTGCCTCAAACTTTCTAAAGCTTTTGTGATTCCTTATCTTCAACGAAAGGACCTTTGAGGTTAATTTTTTTGAATTGTGAATGGATAGGTTGCTGAGGGTGCGAAAACAGCTGGTGCTTCAAGGATCATTGGCATTGATATCGATAGCAAGAAGTATGAAACTGGTAAATCTTCTTATCCTTTCTTCACTGGAAATGTTAAAGTGATTTTGGAAATGTTCTGAGTTTTACGTATCTAATTGAGTTGCTTCTTGGTTGAAATTTCAGCAAAGAAGTTTGGTGTTAACGAATTTGTGAACCCCAAGGAGCATGACAAGCCAATTCAGGAAGTGATTGTTGATCTCACTGATGGAGGTGTTGACTACAGCTTTGAGTGCATCGGGAATGTCTCTGTAATGAGAGCTGCATTGGAGTGCTGTCACAAGGTAAGTCATCCATGTAAATTCAGAAGAAGCCTTTAAAATTTGATAGACATTAGGATGTGGTTATGACCTCAAGATGACAACGTTGCAGGGATGGGGAACTTCAGTTATAGTTGGTGTTGCAGCATCAGGACAAGAGATATCAACTCGACCATTCCAACTCGTGACTGGTCGCGTCTGGAAAGGAACAGCGTTTGGTGGTTTCAAGAGTCGAACTCAAGTGCCTTGGCTTGTAGAAAAGTATATGAACAAGGTTAGAAAAAAACTTAAGCAGCGATTCTTGTCATCTTCTTCTCTTCAAAAACTTGACTGTTTGTGTGAAATTCCAACGATGCAGGAGATAAAAGTGGATGAATACATAACGCACAACTTGAGCTTGGGAGAGATCAATAAGGCTTTTGATCTGTTGCATGAAGGTGGTTGCCTTCGTTGTGTCCTTAGTACCAGCGAATGACAACAACAATGGTTCTCTCTGCTTCATCCATGTGTTTTTGTGACTTTTGTCTTTTGTCTTTGATGACAATTTCCTGAGCAACGGACTCAAGTCGTGTCTTTATTTTATGCCTCAATAAAATTAATTTAAGACCGATAAGCATCATTAATAAAGTTTTACTTCCTCCATTTACAATAGAAGTTGTCCATACTCCATTTGCAATGTGTCTTAAAAAAAAAAAAAAAAAAAATTGGTATTTCTTATCTAGTATTTTTCTTCTTTACGTTATGATCAATTTAATAGCCCTTGAATATATAGTTTTAAGAAGTTTAGTCCCTCTAGATTCTGTTCATAATTTTGTTAAAAATTTGGAACATATATAACTCATATTTTTCTTTAAAAATATAATGGTAATTTTAAGGAGATAAAATGATAAATGTATAAACCATTCAGATTTAAATCTAATAAAATGTATGTTGTCTACAGAAAGAAGAAACTGAAAATCTTTAAGGAGATAAGTATAACAAAATAATATAATTGTTATAAAATATATCATTATATATTAATATAGTGGAGAGATGCATATGTATATATATTTACTAGATTAGGACCCGTCCGATGGACGGATTTTCTAAACTTTTCAAATAAATTAAATTTAGATAAAATCAAGAAATAAAATATTTTTTTTAATGAAATATCTTAAATTATTTTAGGCAAAACAAATATAAAGCATAATTTCTTAGAGAAAATAATTATTTACATAAGTTTATTTTTTACATGAATAAATTAATTTATTTTTCTATACTTTATTTTTATTATTAACATATTAAAAATTTATACCACATCAAGTAGCTTTTGATTGCATATTCTTGTTTGTTTTTTTATCACTTTGTGAGATAAGTTTTGAAAAAATACTTGGAATCGAAGAACCGAACTGAACCGAATCTGATCCAAGAAGGGATATCAAACCAAAATCTAAACCGACAAAAATTCGAATGAGTCATAGACTCCTATATCCGAAGAACTGAACCGAGAATCGAATGGATACCCGAAATACTCGGAATACAACTATATACCCAAAATATTAATAATATATAAACTTGATATACCCAAATTATCCTATAATTAGAAAACCAAAAATATCAATTATTTTAAGACCGGAATAACTAACATATCCAAAGTAACCAAAATATTTGAAAATTCTTAGTATATTTATGAAAAATTAATCAAACTTTATTCAAATTTAATCAATTTTAATTCATTTTTCCTATATTTCGTGTACCTGAAATTGACTCAAACACTAATGGAATCTAACCGAACCAAAAATTATAAATACTCGAATGGATCATTGGCTTCTAAACCCGATAGACTTGAACCAAACCTAAACGCCCAGCCATAGACAAAAAATGTTTAACACTTAACCAATTAGAAAAGTAAATTATGTTGGATTATTAAAAAAATCAAATTATTCGTTCAAATAATTAGAAACGTGTAAAAATAATTATTGGGGTTTAAATAATCTAAATATCTAAATTTGAAATGATTTTGTTTAAAATTTTATTGAAGTGGATACATATTTTAGAGAAAAATATAAATTAAAAAGAATATACATTTTATTTTTATTTTTTCGTTATTTTTCCTTTTCGATTAAGGAAAACCTAAATAATAAAAAAATTTGTACATGTCTGAATCTTATCGATCAAATAATTAGAAGCGTGTTAGTTTTTTTTATTGGAGCTTAAATAATATTAAAAATCTAAATATGAGAAGGAAAATCTAAATTTTATTAAATTTTAAAGTTTAAAATTTAGAATCTAAAATCAAAATATCTATTTTATTATTATTTTTTCTTTTGGGTTTAATCTAAATATCTATTTTATTATTTAATCTTGATAATTATTATTTTTAGTTCAAATAATTAGAAAAGTTTCATAAAAAAAATTATTAGATCTTAAATAATATAAAAATCTAAATTTGAAAAGGAGTTTTGAAAATTTATCGAGATAATATAATTTAATTTATATTAGAAAAATAGAAAGTAAAAAGTTATCTATTTTATTATTTAATTTTTTTGTTGGTTTTTCTTTTCTATTTAGGAAAATAAAAATAACATTATATATTTTATATGTGTCAAAATCTTATCGATCGAGTGACACGTGTCATGATCTCGTTAATTATAATTTTGACACGTGTCGGCGTCTCGTGAGTGCAACCCAACTTTATATAATAAGATATAAATATATGATATGTTTGAAAGGTGGGGAGAATTTGGTGGAAGAGACGTAAGTGAAAGAAATGTCTTTTGTTCCCTTCACTTTCTATTGTTATCATTTACATAAACACCATACATCTGATATTTATACATATTGTAAGTCGGTAAAATAAAAGGCGGTAGAAAAGTAAAATAATAAAATATTTAAATGGATAATTATCAATTCCTAACATTCCCCCTTAATTATCCATCACTAATATATTACGTACTGCCTCGTTAAAAACCTTATCATGGAAAAACTCAATGTGATAAAAATCATGAAAAGAGAAAAAGAGTACAGTGACGTAATCTCCTCCTAAAATGATGGATAAAATTTATTCTTTATAGATCACGTAAGTGACTTATCCCGATACTACGAACATGTTTTCTGAATGTTGTAGTTGGAAGCGCTTTCGTAAACAGATCAGCTGCAATTGTCCGTTGAGCAGATATATTGAATATCTACTTCTTGATTTTTGATACAGATCGGCCAAATGTTTAGGCGTACGATAGATACGGGACCAGTGTCCTTTCATGCCGCATATGTAGCAAGCATTTTCATGCTGCTTATTTATCACACGACCAACTTCGTTCCCTTTGAACCTTTTATTATTTCTTTCAGCGTTGAAATCATTAGGACGGAACCTTTTTCCTTGTCCTTGTCAACGTCCACGTCCACGTCCATGTCCACGTCCATATCCTCCTTGTCCACGGCCACGATCATAACCTCGACCGCGCCCTCGTCCATAATTATAATTGGATGACGCAACATTCACTTCTGGAAATGAAGCTGATCCAGTAGGACGAATTTGATGGTTTAACATCACAAGTTCATTATTTTGTTCAGCTACCAATAGAACTTGAATCAACTCTGAATACTTCTGGTATCCATTCGCCCGGTATTGTTGCTGCATGATTAAGTTTTTAGGATGAAAAGTTTAGAGAGTTTTCTCGATCATATCATAATCACTTATGTTCTCTCCACATAGAATTATCCTGGAAGTAATTCCAAACAAAGCGGAATTATATTCACTAACACTTTTGTAATCCTGAAACCGGAGATTCAACCACTCATGTTTAGCTTTCGGCAATATCACATATTTCTGGTGATCGAACCTATCTTTGAGTGATTGCCAAAGATCTGCATGATCTTCTTTTGTCATATATTCATCTTTTAAACCATCATGGATATGGTGGAATAAAAATATCATGGTGTTAGCCTTTTTCTCTTCTGAAGTTGGCTTTGATTTATCTATGGTATCGAAGATCCCTCTTCCTTTTAAATGCATCTTTGCTGCAACTGCCCACCTCATATAATTATTCCCAGATATATTAAGGACAGCGATCTCGAGTTTTGCTAAATTTGACATGATAACTGTATAACAATTTATTAAGCATAAATTTAATTAAAATTCAACTTAAAAATCAAATTTGAATGGCATGATAAAATTTTAAAATTTGTAAGCATAATAAAAACACAAATTAAAATAACATGATAATAGCATGATAATAAATGAAAATTAAAAGAACAATAATTTAAAGCATATGATTTGTCTTCCGGACAAAATCTATTATGTAGTTTTTCCATAAATTTTTATGTATGTCTTCTGGAGATAGAGTTTTTTTGGAACTTTTCATGTATATCTTCTAGACATATAGTTCTTCTGGAACTTTTTCAATAAATGTCTTCTGAATATTTAATTATAGATAAAACCTTGATCTGAGGTGACATAGTCTACCATATGATCATTATCGTAAAAGATATAGCCTCTAATAACGATCGGTTCGGGGAAGGCAGCGCCTATCATCCCAAAATAACATATAAACGGAGAACGCATAACCTATTTTTATGTTACTATAAAATAAAATAAACACAAATTAAACATGAATTAAATCTTACTTTTTTGGTATTAGAGCAAATCGTGCTAATAATGTGTTATAAAGTATATTAATATATATTAATATAGTGGAGAGATATATATGTATATATATTTATATAAATCTATGATATGTTTGAAGGTGGTAGAATTTGGTGGAAGAGACGTAAGTGAAAGAAATGTCTTTTTCACTTCACTTTCTATTGTTATCATTTACATAAACATACATCTGATATTTATACATATTGTAAGTCGGTAAAATCAAAAGCGGTAGAAAGATAAAATAATAAAATATTAAAATGGATAATTATCAATTCGTAACAATAATTTCCTTATTACAAAAAGGATTTAAAGATATGATACAAAGCTCCTAGTCTCTGGATCATCATCCCTTCCAGATTCTTCTCCTACTTCAGTTTCATTGTTTGTTTCTATGTTTTTTTTTTAATGAATGTAAAATTTATTCAACCAAAAAAATCTTTTTTACATTGGATGCATCCTTTTGTAGAATGTTTATAAAGTGGAAAAATAAACTTTAGCTACAGCTATATTAAAGCAGGGATATGATTTAGCCTCTTGAGCCGAACAAAATGCTAAGTCCATCTCTTAGTTTAGGCGATCCTGGTTCCAAGAGTGAAGAAATTCTGTTGCGGACAACTTGTTTCTATGTTTCTGTTGAAGGCTCAAATACTCGTATGAATAGATGCTGAAAAACTTGTGTGTTTATTCAATAACAAACGATGGCTTTATATAGCCTTTACATGAACTGGAAATCCCTAAAAAACTGCAGAGAAACATAACCACTACTATCACTACTTTGACCAAAACAACAGGTCATTATTTGAATAAGCAATAACCAAAAACTCGTTCCACTAAACCACTTCTTTCAGCTTGCTCCTTACTTCTCGCTTTGACTACTTCCAACAAACCCTCCCTAAGCTAAACTTGGTTCACAAGTTTGAGCTTATCTCCAATTGAACAGACTCCAAGTCTGCTTCTTAAGTCTTCAAAAGTTTCCCGCTTCAGTGCTTTCGTTAAGATGTCAGCCACTTGCTCGCTTGAACCACAGTGTTCTAGGCTTATAATTCCTTCATTGACAAGATCACGTAAGAAATCTTTCATGGACATTTCAAAAAATATATTGAGTCCATGTCACAGCTGGACTAGCAGGAAACTTAACTTTGTTTAATTATTCTATAAAGATAAACCATCAACACTATTAAGAGTGTCTTATTCAATTTCGTAAAAATTACATATATGAATCTTTTTCAGCATACAATCATAAAGGTGTTTTTTTATTTCAGATTACAAAACTTTTATCGTCAATAAATTAAAATTTTGAAAACTATTGTATTTGTTCAAACGTTCCATGTATTAATAAAAATAGAAAAAGAAAAATGTACTAAATAAATTTGTAAGAAATATAAAATAAAAAATGTTAGAGGAATAAGTTATAACAAACAAATATTATCATATCTTATGTAAATGTATATTCGTATTGAAAAAAGGAAAAAAAAAACAAATACAACTTATTTTATAATAAATAACAAATAAAATAAGTATAAACATAAAATTATCGAAAGAGTCATTTACAAATAAAAAAAAGAGATAAGAATGTTAGAGGAATAACTGATGCTTAAGAAAAATGGTTTTATTAAAGATTGAAACAAATACAACTTAAATGACACATTAAAATGATGTACTTGCTATTTGTAAACTTTGAAAACTTAGCTGTTGGCATAAATTAAGAGAAAATCACGCTTATGTAAATAGTTTTAAATTAGAAAAATAAAAGAGATACTAAATACAAATATTAAAAAAAATTACATATGATCTACTACAAGCAATATTGGTTTATTATGGAAGTTTGTGCTCTTTCATGTGTCTTATGAATCACAAGATTTGTGATTGATGTTATGGATGATTTGATCAATGTTGACTGAATTAAAACTTTGAGTTTGGATGAGAAGGCTAAAGGACAAACATAATTGTTTATTAGATATATGTGGTCATGCTCTGTTACTTAGAAACGAAATAATTTTCAATTTTGAAGCATTAAGGCTTTAAGTTTAAAGGTTGCAGCACGTGTGTTAATATGTATATACATGAATTATTATCAGTTGCATGTTGTGGCTATAGCATTTTTAGTTTCTCACAAATCTTATAAGAAAAGAGAAAATTAGTTTAAACACCTTTCAAATCCAATCAAGAAGCATCCATGTGGAGGTAATATTCGTCTAGCTCTTATATATTCTTTTAATGTTTTTATACGTTTTAAAGATATTGGTTTATAGATTATGTCTTCAACATGCATAAGAATGTTTGGAACCGTCCGTATAGGATTTTAGAAACTCAACTTTATTGGTTCATGTCAGCATATGGTTAGATAAGAAATTTTTATTAACTCTAATTAGTATTGTTAATAGAAAACAGTTTTAAAATAAGAAAATTACATCATGAATTTTAAACTACCAATAATATCATTCTATGTCATCATCCACTTAGATAAGGAAAATCCGTAATGCTAAGATAGTATTGTTAATAGGAAAGAGTTTATGAAAAAAAAAATTACAAAATAGTACTTTTTATTATTATTCTTTTCATAAACTTTTAATTCCTAACTAAATGATGAAAATGACTAACACTCACAAATTTATTTATTTTAAATAATTATTTGAGCATTTTTATGATTTTGAAAGATAACAAAGTTCACTTAATATCTATATTTAAAAGCACACACAATCAAGATAACTGATAATTGAAATTTTATCAGTGGGTTGAAATTTGTTTATCAATTTAGGAATGTTAGTGAAAATATCATGATCATTTTGTGGAAAAAAAAACATTTTATCGATTATTTGTAGATAAACTATTATTTGATGTTATAGATAAAAGTTTCTTAATTTTGCTTGATCATATATGAAGTGTGCATTATAATATTTGTCTTTTCCAAATTCAAAGTATATTATAAAATTTTTAAATAATTAGAAGCAAAATAATATTGTAATTGAATATATTCAACATGTAAATAATTATAGAAAAACGGTAAAATTCTTATAAAAGAAACTTGGCTTATACATTAATTACCCAAGTCCACATGAAAAACACAAACTCTTCACGAGAAAAACTTGATGAATACAAATTCAAAAAATATGATGATGATGATACTTTTCTTATGCTTAGTATTGTTCATTACCATTCTCTTCTTCAAAAACAATACGACATGAAAGAAAGGCAAGCCATTGCCATCACCACCGAGATTTCCGTTGATCAGAAACCTTCACCAACTCGGCCAAATCATCCTCACCAAACACTATGCTATACCAGCTACTGTTACAGTCCTTCTATGCTTCTCTACTTTGAAAGCATCCATGTAATTGTATCCTCTACCACAGACGCTGCTCGAGACGTTGTGAAGATGCATGATCGCGAATTAGCGAGCCATCTACGGTCCAAAATCTACGAGAAGCTTTTTTACAATGGTCGTAATATGGCATCAGCTTCTTATGGAGAATATTGGAGACAGTTGAAGAGTGTTAGTAAGCTTCATATCTTCTTCGGCAACAAAATGGTATGTTCTTTTTGGAGACATAAGAGAAGAAGTAACGTAATAATAAAACTAAAATTTTATTAATTTTAAATTAATAAATATATATCATTAGTAAATATCAATAGTTATATATAATTTTTAATAAATGATTTCTTTTTCTATTAAGATATGAAACTTTATTTTATTTATATGATGACGTAACGAAAGCTAAGATAATACAAGAATCTTATTTAGTCTGAGAATACCTAAGATTAATGCCTTACTGGATTCGTTGAGATCTCTCTAGATCTACCGAAAATAAAAGTTATAGAATACTTTTCTCTGAAAAGCACAAACCTCTTTAATTTTATAAATCAATCCTCATAAAACGAGCTTTGTGCTTTTCATTGAAAAATATTCTTTAATCCTTGTTTTCAGTAAATCTAGAGAGATCTCAACGAATTCAGAAAGACATTGATCTTAGGTATGCGTAGACTAAATAAGATCCTTGAAGTAGACAAGCTACGATAACCCAAGGTTCTTATTTAGTCTAAGAATGCATAATAACAATGTCTTCTTTATTCCGTTGAAAACTCAATGTTCTAGCAGTAACAAAGGGGTTTAAGAGAAAACTCTTTGATAATAATTCAATAATAGATGAGTTTCATTACAAAGGTAGAGCTCGACTTATATAGTAAACAACAAACCCTAATCCAAAGAGAATTAGAAGTTATCTAAGCGTAAATAAAAGTAAAAACCAACACCGACAATATGAAAAAGGAAAACCAAAGCCGATATAATTAGAAGAGAAATAGAAAGCCCACAAACAGAGTAAAGGAGTAGGGAGGCCCTGCATCATATTATTATTATATCAAAAATTTGGCACGTGATGAGATCTCTGAAGTTTTATATGACACATGTCGAGATCTGGTTAAATATAATTCTTATACATGTTGAGTTCTCGTAAAAGCAAATTAATTAATTCTTGATTAGATAAATTAACAGTCGGCGATTTGTTTCTTTTGGGCCTTGATTTATTTTGTTCTTAATTTAATTATTAATTAGATAAATTAACATTTTTGGTTTTCTTTTTAAAATTTGTTTTTGTTTTTATTTTTTAATTATTTTAATTTTATTTTTCCATTAGATAAATTTACAAATTTTTAGTTTCCTTTTTTCTTTAAGATTTGGTTTAATTTCTGTATTTGGTTTTTTAATAATTATTATTGATTAGATAAATTTACAAATTTTTTATTTCTTTTATGGTTTTATTCCTTTTTTATTTAAGATATGGTTTATTTTTTAGTTTTTTTTTTGGTTTTTTAAAATTATTTCTTAATTTTAGTTATTGATTAGATAAATTAACAAATTCTTTGTTTCCTTTTTTCCTTAAAGATATGATTTTAGTTCTGTATTTATTTATAAATTTGACATGTGACAAGATTTGAATTATTTGTGATACGTCTCATGATCTCGTGAAATATAATTTTGATACATATCAACTTCTCGTGAATGTAACTCAAATTTATATAATAAAAATAAATAGTTGGTTAATTTAGTTCAAAATACATAAATAAATGAAAATTTTTAAAACTGGTACTGATTTTTCATTAATTAATTCTCTTTCATCTTATATGTCTTTACGCAATTTTAGCAGTTAAATATATTATTTTAAGGATAAAATATTTGGGAAAATAAACTATAATTTTAGCGATTAATTATTTTGCTAACGTGATATGAGTTTCAACGATAACATGATATGGATTGCAGTTTTAGATGATTATCTGTTTTATTAACATGATATACATTACTGAAAATCGATAATATTATTACAATACGATAAATTGTTTGTATCATTAAAAAAATAATCTTACACTATAGAAAATTCAACGGTTTTGATAGCTTAATGATTCATGTATACATGTAAAATAATATATTGTAATTTATTTGGAGATTGTGTAAAAATATCACCACCGCTCATCACCAAACCAATTATTCTTCTCCTTGGGTCCCGTCGGTCCTTCCTCGCCGGATAATTCCACCGGAAGCTTTCTCAACACAGCATCAACCCAACACCTCAACCTCAATGGCAATCGTTCATTCAACCTCTCAATCTCCGATCTCGAATCATACACAATCTTCGGTCCCCACTCTCTCATATAACCAAGCCACGACGGCTCCACCACTAATCCTCCAAGATACTCCGCCGCAACAATCTCATACTTCAAACTCGAATCAACAAACAAATCACTTCTCGCCGTATCATTCCTTATCCCAATTCCAAGCTTATCTGATCCTTGTAAATACATTCCAGATCTAGCAAAACTCGCGTGACCATGCTTCGATGAGTACACCACAGCTTTATTACTTCCTTCAACGAACTCAAGATCCTTAGCTTCGATCCATTCGCCGCCGCTATGTTGAGAGAAGTAAATCGAGTAAAGCTCGCCGGAGAAATTACTGATTCGTAGTGTGAAATGTTCCCAATCACAAACATGTTGACCAGTTTTAGTCAACGCGAGATTCATTAACCCTAATTTCAATGTCGCTGGTCCATTAAACGGACAAAAAATCCAAAACGCGAAATCTGTAAACGTTCCACCAAACGCAGGTTTAACGTGAACGTAAAGCTTTGAGCTTTCGAGATCACCACGTTTGAGAAACTCGGTTTTTTGTTGATCGTTTCTCGGTAAATCGATCCAAAATTGCTTATCGTTTGTTCCTCCATTAGGTAGATTAGAGCCTGTTTCATCAATAGGTTCATTGATATCAGAGCTGCTTCGTAAAACTGCACCGTTCTTGAAGAACCATGAGACAGAAGAAGGCAAATAGATTTCATTAGGATGGAAGTAAACTCTTGGACCATAGTGTTGAACCAAAGCATGGATTTGTTCTATGTTTGGCATTGCGTGTAAGCTTGAATCGAGGTTCTTAAGGCACGTGATTGTAACGAGATGATCTTGTTCTTGGGATTGAGTGTTGCAGAAGAATGTACCTGTTGAGACTCCTTTACCATACATTCCGCGGTCCGAAGGTCTTGTTTTCCATATAAACAGAGGAATGGATAAAGAATCCGATATAGCGGCGATTACGAGTTTATGCGCCTCGCATTTATGGGTTAGATCAGCTCGAACGCATCTGACTTGATCCAATTCAGGTTTCTCTGGACTCGTTGTAACCAAATATCCGATCGGTTTATATCCTTGAGGAGGCTGCGGTAACCAGAAGTAACCGTTGCATTCGTTTTGACGTTCTTCTGATAAGTCATTTGAGCTCCAGACCAATGTGTAATCAAGTGGTTGTACAAGTGCAGGCTCTGAAGAATCGTGAACTTGTCTTGCTACAAGAACGAAACCACTCAAGAGATGAGAATCAGAGTGACAGTAATGACCTAAACAGTGGAAATTTTCGGGTAGTTTCTCTGGTTTGTAGAAGGAAACACTCTTCTTGCTGTCTCTAAGAGAGCGATATCGCCAAATGAATTCAAAAGTTGTGATCTTGACAACTTCTAATTCGCCAAGATTGATTCTTCCTGAAGCAAAGCCTTGACCTGATAAATTCAAAACCAAGAAAAACTTGAATTAGAATCTGAATTGGATTCATGGAGATAAGAGTTTCTAAAAATAGTTGTTAAGATCAAATCGCAACGAATTCGGTAAATCCAGAATTCTGATTCCTTTCAGATCACGAAGGAGATTGGAAATATAATGAAGAAAGGAATGATAAATTATAATACCTGAAGGCCACTGGGGAATAGAAGCAGGGAGCGAGAAGGTTTCAGATTGCTTCAATGGCGGTAAAGCTCTGAGAGTTTTCCAATAGAGACATTTGCATCCCAACATTCCTCTCTCTATCTCTGAGATCATCGGATGATTCGGGAAACCATTATAAAGAAGCCGACATATATATCAAAGCTTGTAGGGTCCTCAATTCTTTAATCATTGAGATATTTCTAATATAATTCCTTCAATTTTTAAAAAAAAATCATGAAAAAAACACAGAGAAGGCAAACACAAGAACATGTATTCTCACGATATATAATGTGACTGTGTCGCACTAATAGCATACCATGACACATAACTGCATAAGATTTTACCTATGTTATTAAGAAATGCGACCGAATACAAAAAAAAAACAAAAAAAATCTCCTACGACTGTCATTCAAAGTATCCTAAATAATTTATGCTTATATATATTAAGAAAATTAAAAATTATTTAAGGGAATATTTCTTCGACGACAAAAGAAAATTTCAATCACCTTTTTAAAGTTAAAGCTGATCAAAGCAATGCAATAAATAGTTTAAAAGACAAAAAGAAACAGTAGCACGAGGTTTAGAATGCAAGCCAATTAAAACAGATAACCAAAAAATTGAAATGTTACATAACTAAAACCATTGTCAAAGAGGGAGGGTAAGAGCCAAACCGCTATATCTAAAAGCAATTAAAAGAAAACACTTATATAAACCAAAATCTATGTTTCCTTAAGCCAAAACCAAACCCAACAAAAAACAAAAAATTACAAACTAACTTCTTCAGGTAGATAAAGGAACAAAAACTAAAAACTTTCATTCTTAGTTGCCCAAAAACTAAGAAGAGATCTTTTTTTTTGTTCTTCTTAGCGGCCACCGCGGTAGTAACTGTTGTTGCCCCTTGGCCTGTAGTCACCTCCATCCTGGTTTCCTCTGCCAGACACACCACGGGAACCAAACCGGCCTCTCGGTGCTTCTGTAGGGTAACCGCCTCTTCCGCGTCCTACTCCTCCTCTTCCTGCTCAGTCAATACAAATTACAGTCAAGATGAGTTGTACATGTGGTGAACAAAAAAAAGAGATATATTTGTTGGGTATAAAGAAAGAGTCAGCGTCCCTTCTCGACCAGACGAAGGAGATAAGAAGACTTACTTGCTCCGCGGACACCAGCGGGATTGGGTCTTCGTTCCTCAATGTATACTTGCCTTCCACCCAAGTATATTGGAGAAGCCTATTTATTATTTACACAGAGGTGAAACTGATAAGAACAAAACCTAATGGGAACAGAAGAATACATTTAATCTAGAGAAGAATCAAAGACCTTAATAGCATTATCGACGGAAGACATGTCCTCGAACTCAACAAAAGCATAGCAAACGCCAATAACATCCTGCATGTTTTTGTTGCATAAGAATTAAGTTAGCTTTGCTTCTTCATATCAGGTGAGAAAAAAGCACAAGAACAAGAAAATAAAAATTATTACCTTGCGAGTTCTGAGGAAAACACCATCGGGCTTGATTATACCAAAGTTCTTAAACTCTTCCTCAATTTCAGAAGCAGATATGTCAGAAGGCAAATTCCTGACGTACACTGATTTGAACTCAACTGGAACAAGGAAAATCAAAAGATGAATACACAATTCCCAAATGACGCATATATATATATATCAAATTGCAGCACATCCCAATCTAATTTACTTCTTTAACCATTTACACACTTGCTGGTCTAAAATATTAAAAAACTTACAGTCTTCAAATCCAGAGCCATCTTCTGCCTCTGCTCCATAGTCAGTAACATATGGGGAAGAAGCGTTTGATTGCTGAACAGGGGCAGCCAGCTGAGGGGAAGGAGACCGCAGCGGTTGATCCCACTCGTTATATGAAGGTTGTGTAGCAGCTACAGGTACAGCTGCTGCTTCTTTTGCAACCTTTAACTGAGAAAACAATGAGAAATCAGCACAACTTCTAATAAAAGCTTATTTTCTATAACTTAACCGAGACAAGACTGTTGGTGAACTGAGAAAAAAAGCTATATGAATGAGCACAGCAAGACACATGATCATAGAGAGTGAGTACTTACAATGGAAGCATAACTCATCTTTGATTTTTCACCAACAGGTTCTTCTGCTGGTGCAGCCCGAACTTCATGTACTACATCAACTGTGACTTCATCCCTTGGTGTTTCCTCAATCGCAACTTCATCCTCATAGTCTTCTTGCTGATGTTGATGTTGCTCCTCTTGCAGACTGTACTTGTCAACAAGATCATCTTTGATTTCGACTGCATTCACATAATCTCTTGCCTCTTGCTCTAGAACATAGTCAGGAACTGGAAATTCAAACCATTGATATCAGTTTTAAACTTAACACAAAAACAGAACAAATGCATCACTGATTTTGCTTCTTTCAAGACTTAGCAAACAAACCTTGGGGTTCTGGATGAGGGCTAGGAGGATTTAGCTGAGCTTCATGCTTGGTTTCAGATAAATAAGAAGGCTGATGATAATAGACAGTTCCTTCATCAACGAACTGAAACATATCATTGAGAACAAAATAACCCTTTTCCTGAGGAGCAAGGAAAAAGGTCTGCACAAAACTCCTTCTGTTGTTGAATTCCTTAGTTTTCACAGAGCCTGAAACCATCACAAGAACACCACCTTCCCAGGACTCACTTGAATTGATTGTCTTCACTTCAATCGCATTGAAATTCAGTGACATTACCATGTTGTGAATATGCTACAACCACAGAGAAATTTGAAAAAAATTGATCATTTCAAGTAACTAAAACAATACCAAAAGCAATAGAGGAAACTTCATCAACCAAATTAAGTAAAGCACAAATCTTTTCATCAACTTAGCTTCTCTTAACCTCTAGAAGCAAAAGAATTCAACTAAATTACTCAGCGACGAGGGTTTTTGACTCTGTTTTCATAAATCATCAAAACAGAAAATAATAAGAAAAGCATCAACCAAATTACGTAAAGCAAAAATCTTCATCAACTTAAGTTCCAATTCAACCTCTACAATCAAAAGAATTCAAGTAACCTCAGCCAAAAAGTGTTTTTTAACTCTGCATTCTCAAAATCATCAAAACAGAGAAAACAATAACAAAAGCATCAACCAAACTAAGTCACAGAGACATTGGAAAACTGATAACCATAACTAGTTAAAAGAAAAACAAAAGCATCAACCAATTAAATAAAGCATAAATCTTGACCAACTTAGATTCGCCTAAGCCTCTACCATCAAAAGAATTCGAATAAATTCCTCAGGCCAAAAGAGTTGTTTTTTTTTTAACTCTGTATTCTCAAAATCATCAAAAACAGAGAAAAAAAAAAGATTGGATCTTGTGGACTGGGTTCGTAAGATATTTACCAACAAAGTATCAGCAGTCTCAGTAGCATCACCATCAACACGAATCGCTCGACTAGTCTCAGTATAAAACTGATGAATAAGATCTGGTTGTTGCTGCAACACTTGATAGTACTGTCCCACAAAGTACGAACCCACCTGTACAACAACAACATAGATTCTGATACTAGTCAAACAAAACCGTACTATATTAAACCGTACAAAATCCAATTTCAATTTTTTCGAAATGCAAAACTTGCCTGCATCGCTCCAGGATAAGGAGTCGCCATTATTAACACTACTAATAGTTAGCCGAAACAGCAAATCAAGATCTGGATTTAACAGAATTGAAAGAAACTTGTCAATCCGAAGAACTTAAGATTCTTTGTGTATTGAATTGAAGAAGAAGAGATCTGAGTGATGAAATGAGATTTATAAAGGGTTTACAGAGAGGAAAAAAAAGAAAGAAAATGGAGTGTTTTAGATCTACAAGAGATGGGAAAAATAAAAAGAAGAGATTAAAAGGGTTTTGGTGACTATAGATAGGGTAAGGGAATTAAGAGGAGGCGATATTTATTCCTTTTTTTCTAGATATGTATCTTATCTTTTCTTATTTTCATTATTTGCCTTATAAGTTTTGAGATTGTACTTAAATAACCCTGAAATTTTATAATTAGTCAATCATTAATTACTTACCCTATTAAATCGAATTGATTATTTAATCTTGCACTATATTTTTTTTATTAATTATATTGTTGAAAATAAAATAAAAAGTAAGTTTCGATGATACTTCCAAAACAAAAACAAACGTTACCATTACATTTGCAAAATAGTCCTTTTAGGAAAAACTAAAAACGTTAGCAACGTGTTTACTTATGTTTCCAATGCGTTTCTGTTTTCAAAACATTTCAAAAAGCAGAAACGGACTTTTGATGGAGTTTTCATGCAAGCCATAGATTCTTGTTTGAGTTCATTGTAACCAATGGCACACATCTCACTTTCTTAATCAAAAATGTCATTTGGCAAAATCTCTTTCAAAAATACTCTTTTCTCTTTTTGAAAAGACTAAATTAACTTTCATTTAACTGACACGATTCATCACGCACAAGTTTCAATTCTTCTGTTTCTCTCATCTTTCCTCACTTTCCGGCTTTCTCTTTCTCCTCCTTTCTCTTTCTTTTTCTTCCTTTTTCAAATTTTCTTTTTTTTTCCTCCGAGAAAAATCCGGAAAGTTTTCGTTTCTTTCTTAGTTATTCTCGTAGACGAATTCAATAATAGTTTTTCACTTATCATGACAGTAGATTGTTGCCCATCACAAAATATTATTGTTCATCTCTAGTATAAGTGTTTTTTTGTTTGTTTAACATTCTTGTCCACCATTAATCTTCATCTCAACCACTGCAATAAATTCACCAACTTACTTTCTATAATATAAGACTTCTCGTCCATGGACAAAACAAGTAGATAACTGAAGAAGGGTTGGACGTAAAACAAACTGATGGACATGTTACAGTTAATAGACCAATGGACATGAAACAAACCGATAAACTAGGTTTGAGGGGCACGATCAATTATAGACTATAGTTAACATATCAACTAGATTTGAGTGTCATGATCTAGATGTGAGAGACGAGATCTTGTTGAGGACAACAACTTGTGGGACGAACAAAGGAAGAAAAAGAGTAACAGAGAAGAAGTTGTTAACAAAAACAAAAAAAAAACAGAGAAGAAGACAAAGGTTCACGACTTCACCTAGTAATCTTAGAGCACTCACATCAGTGGTCTCTCACATGAGTTTTCTACTAAAAAATTAATATTAAAATAGAAGAGTATCTCAAATAGTTAAGAAACTCTCTCATGTTCTAAAAATCGCCCTCCGAGGCCGTATAATCGGCGATTAGGCGCGTGGCGGTTGGAAGCCGCCGGGATTTGATATAATCAGCCCAAAAATCAGATGGTTGAGAGTAGAAAAAGATTTATGAGTTTTAAGTTTAAAATCAGATGTTGGGTTATAGATATGTTATAACTGTAGAAAAACTACAAGCAAAACAAGTGAAATCGATAACAATCGTGAGAAACAAAAAACGGTGGAATTAGGTTATGAGTGTTGCATTTAAGAAGAAGAAGACAAGGAAAAATAGGTCATTCCGTGTTTCATTAAATCCGAAAGAGACAAAGTAACAAAAGGGGGGAAACACTACTTGAACATGAGACTTTCAAGACTTCACAATAGCAAAGACCACTAGACTAAGCTAACTAGTATACTTTTTCGTGTATGTAATATATATAATTAAAATGTTAACAAAAAAAATCTTTAATTATTTTCTGATTTTTCATTAATCGCTAGGTCCACCTTCACCGCCCAACTAACGTCTAGCGAATTTTAAAACATGTACTCTCTCCAAAGTCTCTAACTCTAACATGGGTTTCTCAACTATTTGAGATACTCTTTCATTTTAATATTAATATTGTTTGAGGAGAAACCCATGTGACAAACCAGGGTGCTCTTGGTTACCTAACCCCTGTCCTATTACATAATACTTATCGGGCCTAGAGTGTTGATAGACCCAGTAAATATGAGCTATCCAATAATTATATGGGCCGATTAATTTAATGGGCCTTTATAGCCCCAATCAAATTGTAAACAAAACTCTTCCTATTGATAAGAAACCCTCGTCTCGCTCCTCTCACTCTGCGAAGCGAATAATCAAATCGATGGCGGCGAAGAGAATCGGAGCCGGTAAATCTGGCGGCGGAGATCCAAACATCTTAGCAAGAATTTCAAACTCGGAGATCGTGTCTCATGGAAGACGCGCCGCAGGAGATGCCGTCGAAGTATCGAAGAAACTACTCAAAAGCACCGGAAAAGCAGCGTGGATCGCCGGGACAACGTTTCTAATCCTTGTTGTTCCATTGATCATCGAGATGGATCGTGAAGCACAGCTCACTGAAATGGAGCTTCAGCAAGCCAGTCTCCTCGGAACTCCGGCGGCTCCTATGCAAAGGGGGTTTTAAGAAATCCTAATGCTTCAAATTAGGGTTCTCCGTTTTTCGTTTTTTTTCTTCTCTGTATCACTAGTTTTTTTTTGTTTGTGTTTTTCGGATTCCAAATTCGTATAAGAGTGCTTACACAACATGGTGTATTCATAAAGTTGAACCTTGTTTGGTTTATTATCAACTTCAGATTTGATTTGGCAATTTATAAATTCAGGTTTCTCTGATCAAAATTATCCAATTGAACTTGTTTGTATAGCAATAAGTTAGTTAAATATTGGATCTTTAGGTTGATTTTTTTTGGTTGTGAAACTTGTTAATATGGTTGATTTTTTCGCTTTCTTGGAATAGATGATGATGGTGGTCTTCTTCTTGTTCATGGTACTTAGCTACATCGCAATAAATTAGTTAAATTTAGCAGGGCAATGTAAGTTGAAAGCTTTTTACTTCTCCTAGCTTCTAAAAAACGTAAATATGGTTTATTTTCACATTTTTTTGCTCGCCTCTCACTCTCGACGTCGCTCGCCTCTCACTCTCGACGTCGCTCGCCTCTCACTCTCGACGTCGCTCGCCTCTCACTCTCGCCTCATTAGCTCAGATAGTGTAAGGTTTGTTGGTCTTCTTTCAAAAGTGAAAGACATTGATAGATTTAGGATTCTTAGTTAGGTTCTTAGTTTGATTCACTTTGGATGTTCAATTTGTTAGTTAATTATTTCGATTAATACTCACTATTCATACTTGTTTCGCTTAAGCTTGGGTTAATTGTTTCACTTCGAGAGATTAGATACTTGTATAGCTCAATAATGTGTTCATTACAATTAAGTAGTTGGTCTTGTTGGAGAATAGATCTGGATTTTTAGTGAAAGAACACTATTTTATGATAGTTTGAAAGCTTTGATTTACGGTGTTTTAGTAGTTTTGTTCAACATGGTATCTTGCTACTCTGGTCGATTCATATTTCATCAGTTTCATACCAATAGCTGTGTTAGTTGTTTTGTTTTTCAGCATACAATATAAATGAATTATCTCTATCATATTCAAGCCTCTATGATTTTCAATTTCATGTTACTTCCTTCTGCTTCTCTATCGTGTTCAATCCTCTATGATTTTCAATTTCATGGTGACTTTTTGATTGTTTAAGTAACTAGGCATAATTATTTTATTGATCTGTTTTGAACTATTGATTTTTTTTTTTATTTCTTGTTGATATATGTTCATATTTTTTACTAGTTCAGGTATAATGTTTTTTAATAATGGCATAACCGAAATACTATTTTAATTGAAATAATGGCATAACAAATATGCTTTTGAAATATTACAAGTAACAACATAAAAACGCTGTAATTAGATAATTAATAACAAAATATACTCGCTATTAAATATTATAACATTGCATAAGGAAACACGCTTTAATAGGAGAAGATAAAATAGCACTACCCAAAACCGCTATGTCAAGCCGTCGACCTATTATAATGGATGCAGATAGAGTGCTTTCTACTCTGCTATCGTATCATTATATAGCGTTTTTTGGGCGTTAAGGATACTCAATTTTCTTGTAGTGCATGGACGCAATAGAGGATAGTCTACCACAAATCTGCTTTACGGACGGATCGTGGCACGAATCGGATAGGAGGAGTGGACAAGGGTGGCTCATAACTATTGGAGATGAAATTCTAAATGTAGGGTTGAAGGGATCAAGACGGTTTTTATCCCCACTGCATACTGAGCTGAAGGCCCTGCCATGGACTATGCAGTGTTTGACAGCTATACCCCATACCGATGTTATCTTTGTCATGGATTGCACAGATCTTATCGCTATGATCCAAACCCGGTAAATTGACCATCATTTGCCTCAGAGCTGACAAATTTCATATTATTTAGGGATTTGTTTATGTCATTTAGGATTAGATACATTCCACGCCGTGAGAATGTTCGTGCCGATCATCTTGCGAAATGTGCAAGAGCACGTGGTTTATATTTTTTCCATGTAAGTAACTCGGTTCCCACATAGTTTTCCCTAGAAGAAAATCACTCAACCGACAATTTAATATATGGGGTTTAACGACAAAAAAAGTAACAAATGATAGCACTTTAAATCTTGAAAATATTACACTAACATTTTAAAATTTTAAACTATTTTGCTAATATTTTAAACCTCCAAATTATCCGCTCCGCAAAACTAACCCCTGTGTTTTTCTATCGTTAACCTTGTTGCAAGAGAATGAGAAACAAATAGTGAAAATGAATTTTAAAAAATAAAATTCGAAGAGAATGAACTCTAAAATCGAAAATTGTGGTATAGCAGAGAAGAAAGGAGCAAAATTTGAATGTTTTGGAGTGAATGAGAATGAATCGATAAAGTTAAAAGAGATAAAATTAAAGAGAGATTCAGATGGAGTTACCCGTTCCATCTACTTTTGTTGCGGAAAATTCGCGAAAACTGAAAGTTTAAAATGTCAGCAAAAATATAATTTCAAGATTTAAAGTGTTATAATACTTTGAAGGTTTAAAATACTAACATTTGTCATTTTGGAGGTTAAAATTGTTATTTTTTATTTTATTTTATTTTTTGTATCTAATACATTATTAATGAAATAACAAATATTAATCCTTAAGATGAGAAATCTCTATCATATTTTAAATCAAAATAATAGTTTTGAATATACAATTGGACAGAATACTATTCATTACCTTCTCAAAATTGTTGATTTTTTTTGTAGGGTTAATAAGAATTAGTAGATAAAAAATCAATAAGCATCATATTTACTCTTCTTCTTCATAGCAGATCTCAAAACCAACAAACAAACAATCACAAACCCTAAAACTGCAACTCCACCCACCGCCCAAGCTATGGTCCTTTGCGTGTGTTGTCTCTTCTCTCCACCTACACACACTCACACACACCCATCAATGGCCGTTTCATTATATAAATTTAGTCCACATATAACCTATAATGATGTGTCAACTTTTTCTAAATTCTGAAAAAAAAATCTCTTCTTTTCTTCTAATAAAGTAATATATTTCCCCACTTGTTGTTTTATTTAATTTTTTAATTGCTTCCACTGGTTTTGTTGTCTTTTTACCTCCATTTGTTGTTTTTGTTTAATCTGGCTGACAACGAAACTACAAAAAAATAAAAACATTCTTCTACGAGATTCATGTGTTTCTATGACTATCACCAAATTATTAGAATTTTAATACTAAATCTAACCCTCAAAAACCAATTAAGCAGATAAATAAAGAAATAAAATTTGGTCTATTCTATTGATTTTGTTTTTTCTCTTCTTTACCTGAAAGTGGAGAAATGTTGGGAACACCATGAGAGTAATAACTGTAGCTAACAAAGCACTTATGAAGATAAATCTGACCCGAGTTCGAATCCCCACACTCACTTTTGGCTTTATCAAATCCATCTTTAACACATTCTCCACAATCTGAATTTCCCAAACTACCCTCACACTGTCCCAACACATACACCGACTCATACTCCCCCGCGTAAAATCCTCCGCCTCCACCGCCACCGCCACCGCCACCGGTTTTAACACCGTTCTCCGCCATACCAAACGCCGTATCCCTCTTCCCGGAAAACTCAGGATCGCCGGATTTTTTGTTCCCACAAACACGGTACAACATCTCCGTACCGGAAGTCTGCCGGAATCCTGAGACTTCATACCGGATATAACATCCGGCGAGCTGTACACGCGCTGCCACCACATTGCCACCATCTCCGTCTCCGCCGCAGAGCTTATAGAAGAGTTTGGGGATTTTTTCGACGCAATCGGAGCACTCAGCGGCATGGAGATCACCACGGCACTGAAAAACGCCGTTTACGGCGGTGTTGTTATCAGTTCCGGAGGTTGTAGCGGCGAAAGAGCTTTTTGCTGATTGAGAAACTAAAGAAGTGAATAGATTTTTGAGATTCTGTGAGAAAACACCAGTTTGGTCTGGAGATTTCTGATTTGCACAACCTTTAAAGATCAGATTTTTATAATCATCAGCAAAGATTACAGAGAAACGTAAAAAGAAGAAGAAGAAGATGAAGAATTGATAGATTAGTTTCATCATAATTGAGTGAAAGAGAGAAATATCAAAATTTTGTTTCTTCTTTTTGTTTTGTTTAGTTTGGTATTCAAAAATTTAAGTAGTTTCTGCATAGTTTGTGTTGTGTTTTTATGTCCGGATATAAAATTAAAAAATTTGCCGTTTTTTTGTTTTTTTTTTTGTCTTTTGAGTTTAAAGACAAAAAATCTAATGGGATTAGAGAAAGAAGAGCTGGTTTTGTGGTATGAAACCATGAATATAAAAGAGTATACTTTTCTCTGGATCTTGCTTCAACGTTAAGATAAAAGAAAGAAACTTTCAGACGACAAGTGTTATTTTTTAGTATAGATTTGTTAGGGACTGATTATGTATTACAGTATCAAAAAGATGATTACTGTTGGCCTTCTATGTTTTTTTGAAATTTCAGTCAAATTTATTTAATGCCATTTGAATCTGACTTTATTATTGTCTGATATTTGAGTTTGTTACATAACATTAAATATCATGAAGAAAAACTTATTTGTGGATGGTTATGGCGGTACCACGATATGGTTTTTGTTGAAGGCACTATGATGTGTTTTAATCTAAATTGTTAGACCTTGTCTAAAATAAAATTATCGTTTCGATTTTATTTTTGTTAAAAAAAACGGAAATGATCATTTTTTAGTTTGCTTAGATTCATATAGTTGTGGAGTTATTCATAGACTTGCATAGATTCATAACATAGTAGATATTGACAGTGAAGCTATTTAAATTTTAACAGATCTCTCAACTATTGATGGATCGAATTTGAAATCTTCAAAAGAATCAAACACAGTTCAGCTAGATTAAAAACTAGATTTTTCTTGCAATTCTAGTATACATATTTTACCATATACAGTATCTTTGTCTTATAAATTTTCTATTTGTTTTTTTTCGTCAGAATGAATAGTTGTACAGTTTATGAAATTGAACATATTCATTCTATGGCTTTTGATTGGGAGTTTAAGGTCAAAAGGAGAATTTTATTAGTTATTTTTTTAACAAATGATAATTCTATTATTCAAATTTGAGGTAGTCTGACGAGACACACCAAAATATAACAACTTACAAATAAAATTATTCTATAAAAATTAGGAAAATGTCATTTCTAACTTTGAAAGTGTTTTATGCTAGCATTTTAAACCTGCTAGCACTTTAAATCTTGAAAGTATTACACTAACACTTTAAACTTTTAAACTATTGTTACTAACACTTTAAACTTTTAAACTACCTCCCGTGTTTTACCGCTATAAAATTCATTACAAAATATTTACTAGAAAAACTAACGGAATTTCTGACAAAAACTTTTGATGGTAATCTAACAAAATAGTTTCATCTGAATTTTCAAAATTAAAACGGTTATATTAACATACATATTTTCCAACAGATTTTCAACGGTTATTCGAAAATCCGTCAAAAATTTTTCGATGGATTACCGACAGAACTATTATGTCCAAAATCCGTCAAATTAAGATCTTGTCAGAAATTCTGTCAGTTTTCTGATTAATTTTTTCTGGTAGTAACAGAATTTCAACATGATCTTAATTCGACGGATTTTCGACATAATAGTTCCGTCAGTAATTTGTCAAACAATTTCTGACGAATTTTTGAATAACCGTCGGAAATCCGTTGAAAGATATGTACATTGATATAGCTGTTTGAATTTCTTAAATTTCGTCGAAAAATATTTTGTCGAAAATCCGTCGCATTACAGTTAGAAATTTTTGTCTGATTACTATCAGAAATTCTGTCAAATTTTCAGTAATTATTTTTAGTGAATTTATGGCGGAGAAAAAATGGAAGGTAGTTTCAAGGTTTAAAGTATTAGTAAAAATACTTTGAAAGTTTAAAGTGTTAGTGTAATACCTTCGAGGTTTAAAGTGCTAGCATCTGACGTTTTCAAGGTTAAAATTGCTATTTTCCCATAAAAGATCTAACAAAATTCTTTGAGCTCTGTTGAGAAGTTTAGCCAGTCTCCCAATCTCTCAGTCATTGAAATACTATCTTGATAGTATGTCCCAAAGGAGAATTTTATTAGTTAACCGATCAAAGTTGAGGCTTGAAAAAATCTTTGAAGGTTTAAAACTCGTTAATCATATATTCCTTTTATTTGACAAAAGAGTCGTTTAAAAGTTTTATGTTTTATCCCCTATTAATATATTCTAAAACTAAAAGTTACATTTATATTAAATTAATAAAATAAAATAAATTATAAAGATATTTTGCGGTGTAGCAGGTATTTTTCTAATTTAACATAATATATAAACATAACATCTTATTTGATCAGTCGAAGTAGTGTCATGCTTTATGTCCATTAGAAAATCAGGTGAGGGGCTACTCGACGACTACACTCATCCGGGAAAGATTAATAGGGTGTTAAAAGCCCGGATCACCTCTTGGTTATAAAAAAAAAACTCTAAATATAACATTTCTCATTTCTCAACATTTTAGAAAAAGTAACATAGTTTCCTCTGCTTCCGGTTTTATCATTATTTTCATCGCTGTCTCCCGCCTCTGGCATTATCTCTCCTCCTACGGCTTTTTCTCTCACTCTCTTTCTCTCCAACTTTCATTGCTAAGACTGTGATCATATCTAATCGCTACTCTTTTAATTCCATTGCATCTCTCATCTCTGTTTTCAGTTCTAGTTGATTAATTATATAGTTTTCGTTTCATTAGGTAAGTTAGATACCATGTTTCATTTTAGTTTGAGATTGGTTTAAGGTTAGATTAGATTTTTCTAAACCCGAAAGAGATTTTAAGGATTGATGATTTTGGTAGATTTGAGATGATATAGGCTGATTATGGGATTTTGGGAGATTTGAGATGACATAGGGCTGATTATCGAGACAAATGAGATATAAATGCTCAGTTCTCTAAATAAAATGAAGAATCTCTTGGTTTTTGTTGTAATTTGAGTGGTGATATTTCTTCTCGTATGGAAACAAAACACATTTGGTTTTATTTCCATGCAATGATATTCGGCTCTCTTACTTGGTTCAAATGTGTGTCTTTAAATATTGTAATACTGTAATAACTTGCGTCTCTTGGTTCAAACTTGAGGTTTATTATGTGGTAGTTTGTTTAGAATTATGTTAATTTGATGAATTTATAATACTCGTCCCGCTACACAGACCAAGACATCTTATTATCATCTAGTTTCGCCAAAAATATTTTTTCTTACTAAAATATTCACCAATGAACAAATTCAAACTGCAATTCTTGAAACTATTATCCTGGGGAAAAAGGATAAGAAGGGGTGAGTAAAACAAGTTTTATCTAATGAAGTGATCATTTATGCCCACTTAAAATACAATAAACATGTTCCAAACATATCCAACAATAATTATTTAGCATAGAATCAGAAATTCATAAACTCACTTGAAAACCTATCAATTTCCTGTGAAGAATATCCCACATCGGACGTGGGAAGGGACCTTCACTAACATATAAGGAATATGGGCTACTCCAATCATTGCCAATTAGTTTTGAGTTGGAAGCCCATAGAACTTAACATAGTATCAGAGCCCGAACACATGCTAGTCCGCTAATCTGGCCCATAAAGTGGCCGATCACCCCATTAATTGATGGCCCAAAAAGAAAGCTCAATTCCATCGAGATAGCTAAAAGAGCATTATCTTGAGGGGGAGTGATGGATTCTGTCGAGATTAATAGCTAGAAGAGCCATTATCTCGAGGGGGCGTGTGAAGAATATCCCACATCGGATGTGGGAAGGGACCTTGACTAACATATAAGGGATATGGACCACTCCACTCATTACCAATTGGTTTTGAGTTGGAAATCCATAGAACTTAACATCCTACAGCCCCAAAATCCTAGTGTGAACCCATAGAGTCTGACAATCCTAGCTCAAAATTCTAAACATATGCTCCAGCCATCCTTGCTCAGAACTCTATATATGCTGGTTCTTTACTCTAGTAACATGCTTCAATGCTCTAGCCATCCTAGCTCTATACTCTAGTCATCATGGCTCTTTACTATAGCCATATTGGCTCTTTACTTCACATGTTATCTCATCTCATGTCATCAAACATCATCATACATTATCATTATCAACTATCATTAAAACATGTCATCACACATTCTAACATATCATGCCCTTTCAGAAAACTAAGCAACCTAACTTTCATGTATTCACAAGCAATCAAAGAAAACAATAACATTTAACACACATGCAATTCTAAGTCTATACTCAGTAATTCTTGAAGAATACAAAAGAAAAAATATCATTGGAAGTCCACAGATCACACCCTCAACTAAGCCATTATATGTGTCCTCATTAATTTAGGGATTGGGCTTAGTGGAATTTTAACAAGCCTCAACTCCGTGATCTAAAACTTCGGAATCGAGGTGTTACATAATTGATGATGTTTTGATGATGTTAATGTTGAATTGATATTGAATTGATGAATCAATCACTAGTTGATGATGATTGCTGGTTGAACCAAATCTAACCAACTTAACTGAAAGTAATTGAAATTACCAGAATCACCAAAATTAAGCAACTCGAATAACCGAAATAACCAAACATTTGCACATAACCGAAATTACATGAAACAATTTGTCTTTTAACATGTTCGTTTCGATTCAATAACCAAATAAATAGACGAAATAACCGTTCTTAACCAAAATCTTTTTTGTTTTGTTTTTTTCTCGGCATATAAACCCATTATCCAAACTAATAGAATATCCTAAAAACCAACCTAAATTACTCGATTTACTCGAAGTGGCAGGCATAGTCAGAGAGTTCTTCATAAAACTCGAATTGTTTAAAACTCGTTAATTTGTTTGATACTTGATACTTGAGAGTTCATTTTTCATAAAACTCGAATGGTTTGGGATTCATAACGGTCATATTTGCCCACCCAGAGTCGACACAACCCAGTTAAGCCCAGCCCATTAAACAGAGAAGAGCAATGATAATTTCCATTAAAGTCACATTTTAACAGAACGAACAAACAAACAAAGAACGGAACTTTCACCTGGCACTGTAGTCGCGTGTTCTCACGCTCCGACGTAAAACTCTGCCGTCGACGCCGACATTGGCTTGCCGCTCTTCTCATTCCTTTTCTCACAGCTGCGATTGTATACTAATCAGTCAAAATCGACTCAATCACTCTTCCGAGCTTCCGTTAAACCCTAACATCCCACTCGCCACATTTCATCACTCTGCTTTGTAAGTTCTTGAAATTTCCGGCGAAAGTTTTCACCTTTATGAGTCTTAAAGTGTTTAAAAGACGCTACTTGTTCTCTGGAAGAGAAAAACAACGTTTTATTAGGGTTTCTTTGTGCGTTTGTGGCGTTTACATAAGATCAAAACGAAAATTTTACGAAAGTCTTCTCCTTTATAAGTTTCAAAGTGTTTTAGCCTATCGCAAGCCCCTTTGGTTTCTTCAGAGGACATGTTTCAACCTTTTAGAGCATCTAATTTCTGAGTTTCTGGTTTGTAATGTTGATTTTACTGGGTCTATGTCTTTGCTTAGTTGTTCTTTAGTTTCGGTTCATTTGTTTTTGTTTTGAGTATTGGTTACATTCCTTTACTTGTAAATCCTGGGTTTTCATTTTGTTATATCGAACTGCTCTATATGGGTTCTTTAACCCCTGGGTTTGTCTTTATAAGGCTTGTGATTGAAATCAATTTTTGTTGTTGCAGATACAATGGCACCAAGTCCGCATGTCAAGAAAGCATTTGTAGCTATGAAGGCTCTTCAAATAGAGGATTCGCTAATAAAGCCGGTCTTGAAGAAACTCCTCGGCGTTTACGATAAAAATTGGGAGTTAATTGCTGAGGACAATTATAGGGTTCTTGCTGATGCTATCTTTGAAGAACAAGAAACTCAGGTGTCTTTGTTGTTTCATTGATTTCACTGTTTTTTTTTTTGGTTTGATTCTGTAGTTATATCATTTGCTTTGTTATTACCTTGAAGGCGATTGAAGAAAGTAAAGGAAAGAAAAAGAAGGCTGAAGAAGCTGAAGCCAGTAGTGTATGTTCTTTGCCTCACAATCTTCCTTTTATTAGTTCAAAGATTATATTTTTCTCTTGCTTTGTTATCATGCCTAGCTTTGTTGTTGATTAAAATGTTTCAGGCTGCACAAGTGGAGAGAGGAAAGAAGCCAGATCCTGGAGTAAGCAATCTGAATATCTTTGTTTTGCTAGAGTTATGTTTCTTCATGTTCTTGCATTTATTCAGTTTCTGTTGTGTATTACCAGTCTATCGAGGAATATGAAGATGCCCTGGCTGATCTTGAACGCCCTCTAAAGAGGGTGCGCCGCAGAGGGGAAGGAGGCTCTGCTTTGACAAGCCCTAGCTTGGACAGTTCCATTTCAATGGACCTTACAACTGCCCCAATTTTATTGCCATTTCATCCTATGGCAACCGAAAATGACCCTGATGCTGGTGCGCTCATTGTACCAAAAGATGAGCCCTTTCCAGATATGCCTTTCGGTTCTACTCATCCAGGTACCTTTTCATAAGTAGGAGTAACTAAATCTTCTTTGCATTGCTTTTTTTGTTGTTATGAAGTGTTGAAGCTACTTACTTCAGAACTGATATGTGTCTTGTATGTTTTCTCTTGTGTCTTTCTCTAGATTCATTAGATAGAGGGAACTCTTCTAATGGACATGTGGAAAATCTGGCTGGGGAAACAGCAAGTACTGTTGATGGTACTACTAATGATGTTACTCCTACAGCTATTGGGAGTTTTAGTGAGCACAAGCTGGCTGCAAGCTTAGACTCTTCAGCACTTGAATTAGCGTCTTCTGCTTCGGGTGAGGTGAAGATTAATCTTAGTTTTGCTCCTGCAACTGGAGGATCAAATTTACCTTTACCTTCTATGGAGGAACTACGAAGAGCAATGGAGGACAAGTGTCTCCGTTCATACAAAATACTGGACCCCAACTTCTCTGTACTTGGTTTTATGAACGACATGTGTAGCTGCTACCTGGACTTGGCAACAAAGGCGAAAGATTCAGCCAACCAGTTGCCAAAGGACTTGCCATTTATCACGACAAACATTGATGAATTGAAGAAATCTGCAGCAAGGATGGCCTTTACTTCTATGGGCAGTAATGACCATGTGCGTGATGTTGAAAGCAGCACAGTTGGTGATTCCCTGGGTTTGGTAGTTGTTCCTGAATGCCAAATTTCTGCGGATGAGTGGAGATTGATAAGCAGCATTGGTGACATCACACTAGGGAAAGAATTGGTTGAGATTCCTTGGGTGAATGAGGTCAATGACAAGGTTCCTCCAGTTTTTCGGTACATAGCCCAAAGCCTTATATATCTGGATGCTGCAGTGAAGTTTTCGCTTGGGAATATCAGAGATGACCAATGCTGCTCCTCTTGCTGTGGGGATTGCTTGGCTCCGTCAATGTCATGCCGTTGTGCTACTGGACTTAATGGCTTTGCATACACAGTAGATGGCCTCCTCCACGAAGATTTTCTGGAACAGTGTATCTTTGAGTCCCGTGATCCGCGGAAACAGGTGATGTGGTATTGCAAAGAATGTCCTTTAGAGAAAGCCAAAAAAGAAGCAATTCTTGAACCGTGCAAGGGGCATCTAAAGAGGAGTGTGATTCAAGAATGTTGGAGCAAGTGTGGCTGCGTCAAGAAATGTGGCAACCGACTTGTCCAACAGGGTATTCACAAAAAGCTGCAGGTAGACACATTCATCTTACCATTTTGGTTTTTGCCATCTCGGTTCTGTTAGAATTTAAACTGATTATGCATATCAATGAAATGTGGACAAACTATGTCCTTTCCTTTTTTGATGCAGGTGTTTTTCACGCTCGATGGGAGAGGTTGGGGACTCAGGACTCTAGAAAAGCTGCCTAAAGGAGCATTCGTCTGTGAGTTTGCTGGAGAGATATTGACTATTCCCGAGTTGTTCCAACGCAGTGCTGAGAGGCTTACTTCTCCAGTAATATTGGATGCACACTGGGGTTCTGAAGGCGTTTCAGGGGATGATAACAAGGCTCTTTGTCTTGATGGAACACAATATGGAAATATTTCCAGGTTCATCAATCACAGGTACAGGGCTTTTATGAATACAGAGTTTGCTTGACCAGTATAAATTTGCAAAACTTTAGAAACTGATTTGGTGAACTTGTCTACATGTGCAGATGCTTAGATGCAAATTTGATTGAGATCCCAGTTCATGTGGAGACTACTGACTTACACTACTATCATGTATGAAACAGTTTCTGTGTATCATTTCTACTTTGCTTATAGAAGTCTCATCTGTTATGTGGAAACAGTAGATCGATTAGCTAATCTGGTGTGTTTTCCCAGCTCGCGTTCTTTGCAAACAGAGAGATCGATGCTATGGAGGAACTTACCTGGGTGTGTTAGAAGTTTCTCCACTTGCTCTTAACAGATTTTTTTTTTTTTTCTTTTTGTGTGGTTCTGTCTGAGAAGTTTTATACTTAACCTGCAGGATTATGGAGTAGAGTTCAACGATCATGTGTTTCCCACATCTCCGTTTCATTGTCGATGTGGTAGCAAGTTCTGTCGGAACATTCAGAAGATAAGCAGTGAGTAATCATTACAAGATTTCTAATTGATAATCTTTATCCTCTGTTAAATGCTTATCTCGGATTTGGTACATGAGCCGTTGACTTTTCTTGCAACTAACATGCAATTTTCTGATTGTGCAGAAGGCAAGAGTGTGAAGAAGAGAGCATGAGAGCTTACACTGGTAGTTTTTGAAGATATGTGGTGGACCAAATATCTTTCTGTGAATGGCAAAATTTTCCATTGGAAAAAAAACCTTTATTGTCAAATCCGACAAAGCATATATGCAAAATCGGTAGATATCAACAGATAACACTTTGAATCCTTAGAATCTGAATAGACTTTTTGTCATATCAAAACTCATGTTTATATCGTACTTAATTCAGGTTCTAATGGCTGTGGCTTTTGTTTATAATTAATATAAAGGTCTCTCTCGATTTAGAATTTTATAAAAGTGAAGTGTTGAAAGTAATCTCAACTTAAAAGGAAGAGCTTCCGTGAGAGTACTTGTGGAAGGCTTCTCTGTATATACAGTATATGTAAGGATTGTACAAAGATCAGAGCTTATTACATTATATGATAATTTGAGTGCTACCGCATCATCCTATCATTTGAGTTACAGTTTTCTCTGCTTATAACGCGAGCTGTGCTTCAACGGCTTTACCCACCAAGTCTCTGTTATGAGGTCTCAAGAGAGAATCTTGATCGCCAGATGAAGAAATGGCTGGTTGAATTCCACTTGCGTTTAGCGGAAACAACGTTTTGTAGTACCCATCCATTATAGCCGGAATATCACAAGTAGCCGCAACACCAGGAATCTGTTTTAACAACAACAAACGCAGAATTTGAAAACGCACTTCCAAACACATAATGTGGGCATTAGAGAGAAAGCTAGCCAAGAAAAGGAACCTGGTAAATGTCACGCAAATAGCCATTGAGATTCGGGTACTCGACCAGCTTCTTCTTAGTGCATTTGAATAGAATGTTGTAAACAGGATCGAAACGAATCAGAGTTGTGAATAGACATACATCAGCCAAAGTTAACCTTTCTCCACACAAGTATCTATTACTACCTAAATGATCCTCAATCTCATCTAACGTACTGAAAACTTCATTCACTGCTCTATCATAAGCTTCTTGGCTCTGCGCAAATCCACACCTTTCAAATCATCACACAACAAAGCCATCAACTTTAGCAACAACACACACATTGCAACATCAAGAACACAAGCTATGAGCAAAGACCTCATCAATTTCTAAAGCTTTTGATGGTTTCCAATTACCTGTAAACACCATTGTTAACTTTAGGGTACACAATCTGATTCCAATCTTGGATCTTTCCTTTCAATTCTGGTGGTGAGAGATCCAAATTAGGGTTTTGTGCTAATTCGTTTAAACCTGAATTGAAGAACTCGATGATCTCATAGCTTTCATTACAAACAACATCTTTCTTCCTTGAATCCCACAGCATTGGAACTGTACATCTCCCATCGTAACCTCCGGTTCTCGATTTATACACTTCCTTTAAATTCCGGCACCGGTTTGCCTTATCCAAACTCGGGATAAGCTTATCCTTATCCATGATTGGGATATTGTTATCCTTGAATTCCCATGATCCATCTTGACCAGGCGATGCGATTGAAACCGGAACGGCATCGTTTAAACCCTTGAGAGCGCGTACAATTAGGGTTCGATGAGCCCAGGGACAAGGAAGACCGACGTAAAGATGGAGCTCCGAAGAAGCAGCGGAAGTAAATTGAGTCGGGTCAAGACGAAATTTTGAAGTGGGTCGAGTGTATGACCCGGATGAATCGGATGGAGCGAGTTGGGTCATCATGAGTTGCCATACGGTGGTCCATGCTGTTCGAGCGGTGGAGATAAGTAAACCTGGTGGAAGAGAAGGGCCCCAAAGTAGCTTTGTGGCGGAGGTGAAGATGCTGGTGGTGCTCGTGCTTGGTTTTGGTGATTGGAGCGACATTCTTGGGCTGACGTGACGTGGCGCGAAGAATGGGAAGCTTAATTGTGGCGCGAAGCAAGTAGCCATGGCTGAGTTTTTTTTTTTTTCTTCCTCTGTTACTCGGCGAGAGAAGGGAGACGAAGGATTCAAAACGATGCGTTTAATGGAAATATGAAAACAGGCCCATTTACGTTTTCTCTTGGCCCAAAATAATATCGAATTTTTCCGATTTGATATATTTTGACTTGAGGAAAAAAAAAAAAAAGAGTAAGTCAGTCAACTTTTAGTTTGTGGTTATTGTCACTTGCAGCATCATTTTCTTGTTCGGAAACTTCAATTGACAAGTTTGGTTCTCAGCTTCGACTTGGACTTTTGTTTTAGACTTAAGCTAAAAACATTAAATTACAGTTGCGTAGTGAAAACGGTACTAGTTTGTTAAGAACCAGTTTTAAAATAAGTTTATTGCCAGATTCTTGAAACTATGTTGTGGCAAAATCGCATCTTTCTCACTATTTTTGCTTTATCTCTTTTGTTAGTACAAAAATCTTTCTGTCAAACAGATACATTACTACAAGGGGAATACTTGAAATATGAGCGAGAACTAGTTTCACCTTTGAATATCTTCAAACTCAAGTTTTTCAAATTTGAGAATTCAGACAATTGGTATTTTGGAATTTGGTACATCAATGCTTATGTTCAAGACAGAGCAGTTTGGATTGCTAACCGCAACAATCCAATCTCAGAACGCTCTGGAAGTGGAAGACTCATAGTTGACTCTTTTGGCAGATTAAGGATTTTAAGAGGAGCATTAAGCTTGCTTGAGCTAAGCTCTACGAAAACCACAAGAAACACAACTCTTAAGCTGTTGGATTCTGGAAATCTTCAGCTTCAAGAAATGGATTCTAATGGATCGATGAGGTCAGTTTTTTGGCAAAGTTTTGATTATCCAACAGACACTCTTCTTCCAGGTATGAAACTTGGTTTCAATGTCAAGACAGGGAAGAAATGGGAGCTGACATCATATCTAGGTGATACTCTACCTGTTTCTGGATCTTTTGTTTTTGGTATGGATGCTAATATTACAAACCAATTGACCATCTTGTGGCGTGGAAACATATTTTGGGAAAGTGGGCTCTGGTTTGAAGGTGGCTTTTCCTTGGAGGAGTTAAACCGGAAAGGTTTCGTCTTCTCTTTTGTTTCAACCGAGGCCGAACACTATTTTATGTATTCAACTGATCAGAGCTATGAAAGACCATTATTTCCTAGGATAATGATAGACCAACAAGGCATTTTGCATATATACATGCTTCATACACCTAGCATTTACCTAAAAAGAGACAAGGTTTATCGTGAGAAAATGCGTGACTATTGTTCTCTTTTTTCTCCTGAGAAAAAGAATATCTGTTACAGTCAATATTCCAGTCGTGTAAACGAAGGTTTCTTATTCGCGGATATGGCTTATAAGGCAGGGAACTGTTCGCCTTTTGCATCTACTTTCACCGACATGAGATCCACTTCCTTAGACAAAGGATTTGTACTTAATGAGACTGGTGGAAGATTCAGCAGATATGATTGCTATGTTCACTGTCTCCAAAACTGTTCTTGTCTTGCTTATGCTTCAGCTCATGTTGATGGTACGGGCTGCGAAATCTGGAATACTGATCCTACCAACAAAGGGTTGTCTTCTCATAGAGATAGAAGAACTATATCTATCCGTCAAAAAGGTACATTACTTGTGAAAATATATTATTTCAAGTGTGTTTCTTATAACTGTTGGACACTAAGTTTTCTGGAATACAGAATATGTGTACCACGAAAAGAACGAAAAAGCGCCAGTTTGGCTAGTTGTTGTGACATCAGTATGCGTAATGATATCTCTGATTTGGTTACTCATCTATCTTGTTCTGAGGAAACTTCAAATAAAAGGTAAAAAATTGTATCACAATCACTCCAACATGTATTTTTTTTCACAATGGTGTTACTTGTTAGTGTTCTTACTAATAACTTCACCACTATTTGTTATTTGATCCAGTAACTGCTGTGATTCGCGGATTATTCTACTTTGTTCGTAGATTACTCTACTTTATACATAGAGAAATCATTCCACAAAGTATGTACCTGAATCACTCCAACATATATTTTTCCCCCAATGGTGTTAGTGTTATTACTAATTACTTCACACTTTTGTTATTTGATCCAGTACCCGTTATGATGCGAGGACTATTCTACTTTATACGAGGACTATTCTACTTTATACATAGAGAAATCATTCCACAAAGTATGTATCTGAAGCTCAACTGAATAAATTTTGTCTAAGAATGTCTGAAAATGTGATTTTTGCTTAGTGATGGATTGCATACGGAGGAGGATTCTATCACAGAGGGTAGGTTCAACAATAGACCAAGAAATTTTACTACGTGAATTGGGAATTGATAGGAGACGCCAACACAGGAGAAGCAGTCTAAGGAAGAATAACAATGAGCTTCAGATTTTTAGCTTTGAAAGTGTAGCTTTGGCAACAGATTACTTCTCTAGTAAAAACAAGCTCGGTGAAGGAGGTTTTGGTCCTGTATATAAGGTACCGCATATTCTTCAGAATTTGAAAATTAACTTGCACATATTTTGATGTTTCTATTACTTTCTTGAAGGGGAGGTTAATAGATGGAGGAGAAGTAGCTATCAAGAGACTATCATTAGCATCTGGACAAGGATTAGTGGAGTTCAAGAACGAAGCTATGCTTATTGCAAAACTTCAGCACACAAATCTTGTTCAGTTGAGGGGATGTTGCATCGACAAGGATGAGAAAATGTTGATTTATGAATACATGCCCAATAAGAGCCTTGACTACTTCATCTTTGGTGAGCTTTCTCTAAAAAAAGCTAAGAATCTCTATAGAAACTGCATCTGAATAAATATTGTTGATTGGTTGTTCTATTCCGGTGTAACTTGCCACACCACATTAAGTTTGAGTTAATAGAAAATAGTATGTTTTTCGAAAAATAAATAAATATTGTTGATTCTTTGTAGACCCATTAAGGAAAAACATTATGGATTGGACGCTGCGGTTTAGGATCATGGAAGGGATCATTCAAGGGCTTTTGTACCTTCACAAGTACTCAAGATTGAAAGTGATACATAGAGACATCAAAGCTAGCAACATTTTACTAGACGAGGATATGAGTCCCAAAATATCTGATTTTGGTATGGCTCGGATATTTGGAGCTCAAGAATCCAAAGCCAACACGAATAGAGTCGCTGGTACATTGTAAGTTAAAGAGTGGCCTAGAAAACATTATTCTCTAATAATTCATAGGAATCTTGAATCTCTAATCATTTCATAGGCATCTTGAATCTCTTGTGTTGATAAATATAATATTATATATAGTGGCTATATGTCTCCGGAGTACTTCAGAGAAGGACTATTCTCAGCGAAATCAGATGTTTTCAGCTTTGGAGTTTTAATGCTCGAAATCATTTGTGGAAGGAAAAACAATAGCTTCAACTATGAATCGGAAGGACCTTTGAATCTCATAGTTCATGTAAAATGCTACACTTCTTATTTCTTTCATTTGTTAGCATTCTCAACTTGCTTGCTTAGTCTTTTGGAACTGTTTTCAGGTGTGGAATCTGTTTAAAGAGAATCGACTTCACGAGGTTATTGATCCATCTTTGGGAGATTCTGCGGTTGAGAGCCCTCAAGTGTTGAGATGTGTTCAAGTTGCTCTGTTGTGTGTACAAGAAAACGCCGAAGATAGACCAAGTATGTTAGATGTTGTTTCGATGATATATGGTGAAGGCAATAATGCTCTATCTTTGCCTAAAGAGCCTGCTTTCTATGATGGTCCTCGGAGAAGTTCACCGGAGATAGAGGTTGAGCCACCGGAGATGGAAAATGTATCGGTGAATAGAGTTACCATCTCGGTGATGGAAGCAAGGTGAACTGGTGAATCGTTAAAAAAGATAAGAAAGATTATATGAGAAAATATATAGCATGAGATTTTCTTACTCTATTAGTCAGCGAGAGAAAGGAGACGAAAGACTCAAAACGATGTGTTTCATGTCTATATAAAGTACACTCATTTCTGTTATCTCTAGACCCAAACAATATCAATTTTTTTTAGGGAAGATGTGTAACACCCTGACCCGAATGTTCCGACGCCCGGTGATGAAGCTGTTTCCCTTCGTGCATATTCACGACCAAACCTCCTTTTTTCTTTCAAAATTCCTTCTTAGAATTATTTCCTTTATTATTTCTTTAAACGCAGCGGATTCCTTTCTTTTCTTTGTGTAGTTCCCATCAAATCCTTGAACGAAACTAATGATTACTCGAGCGTTGGCTGAGGCTGCGTGATGATCATACTTGGTAGCGGTTACCCGGTAGCGATGCGCGATAACGTTTACCAGATGGTGATGCACGATTATGACATGAATCGTAGCGGTTAGTGATGCGCGATGGCAGTTACCCGGTAATGATATCTGGTAACGGTTATCGGTAGCGATCAAGTGATGGCGATTATGCTAGTAAGCGAGTACTAGAATGTAATTTTACCATATAGTGATTATTCGGTGGAGATCCTGCCTAGTTGTGCCAATATGATTATGTTATGGTCGAGATGGTGTGATCTGAGACCAATGCAGTTAGTGATTGTTTCTGTCGAAAAATCTGTGGAGAATCACGATAGATTCCGTGAAGGAAAATTCAAAAAAAGAAAGAAAGTGAGTTGTTATTGGAATAGGAAGATATGATTCAAAGGCGGTGAATCACTTAGAATCCAAGAGAAAGGTCGTGGTTTTTAACCAGAACGTGAAAGGATTCAAAGAGTGATGTTCCGATATACATGGATTTTGAAAATCTCTCCGATTATTTGGTCATGTGGGGATGGTTGGTTGAGTGACTAGGTAACAGAAAAATTGTTTGATTTGCTTTGTCGATACTTGGAGCTAATGTAGCAAAGAACCAATGAAGTAGTTTGATGGTGTGCATAAAGAACGATGGAATGGTTTAATGAATCACATGAATCGATCAGATTCTACGGAAGTAAGATAAGTAGATAACAATCTAGATGAAGAACAAATTGAGTAACTGTTGGATTATGTTAAGTTATCGAGTTATAATTTGTGAGAAACCTCTTTGAAATGTTTTGGCACATAGCCTAAAATTTCTAGAGATGTCTCTTTGGCCATAGTTAAAAAAAGAGAGAATTAATAAAATAGGCCAAATTTTATAGTAAAATTAAAAAAATAGGTTAAACCTTTTTAAATTAACTAATTAGTTAATTTACTGTGTAAAAAATCAAAAGAATCCTTGAGTATTTTTTTAACTCCATCGTCATTTTTTAATTTGAAAAATAAAAAAGATCGAAAAAAAACTTATAGATCTAAGATTTACGATTCTAGATCTAAAAGTTATGGTTTCTCTTTATTACAATTTACAATTTGTCCAAAGCAGAACTAATAACTTCAACATCACCGTTCAAATTCGTAGATCCTTGCCGCTTTTCTTTGTTCAAAGCTTCAACTCTTTTTCAGTTCTCGCTGACGTATGTATAGGTATTATTTCTGTTTCGAATTTGGTTTTTGTTTGTGTTTCAAATTGAATTGATAGACTCGAAATTACTTGGAAATTTAGTTGGTTATTGTTTGAAATTTACCTGATCATGCAACCGAAACCACCTTCTTTCAATTTGGTCATTGTTTCCTTGACTTAGGTCTATGTCCCTTTGTGGCTCTTTAAAGCTTTTCGCGTGGCTTTGTCTTAAATAATTCAGTCGTGTGAACAGAGTAAACGATTATTGTATAGGACTTCGAATGAGAAAAGATTAATGATCTTTTGCATCATACATCGAATTTCTGACATTATTTTGGTATAATGCAGGTTTTAGTTAGAAATGTCTGTTAGTAGTGATGATTCTTTTCATCTATCGGCTAAACTCTTTGAACCAGAAACGGAGCCTAGACTTGAGTCCTATATCAACTATTACACTTGTTTCAGTCTATTTGATGAATGGAATAAGCATTTTAAAGATGAGTTAGATTACATTAAGACATCTCCGTTTGGGCCAATTTATCGGCTAGCAAAGGAAAATAAATTCGTTTTATTTGTCAGAAACACATGGGGGTGCTTTATTTGACATATTCTCCATCATTATTTGAGGTAATTGATAACTAAATTGAATATCATGCACCTGAATATCTAACTGATATTTTTCTTCAACCATCTGAAGTAATCCAGCATATGACATATCATCCATAGAACAAGTAATTTGCTGCCTTTTGTTTGATCAATTTTAATGTGACATACATTTTTCAACATCCAACCACCAAAAACAGTAATTATATGCACCGTTTTACCCATTAAGTAAAATCTGCATCATAGTGTTAAAAAAAATTACATTCTTCAACATCCAACTACCAAAAACAGTAATTATATGCACCGTTTTACCCATTAAGTAAAATCTGCATCAGTGTTAAAAAAAAAATTAGTTTTGAATACCTTTTCACCAAAACTTATCAAACAAAATTAATATAATAACTGTTCATAACAACTTTACGAAACAACTAATATTGTAAAATAGTTATAATAACTCTCTGAAACTAATTTGGCAAACAAGTGTACATAATAACTTTACTCGAAAACACTACCAAATAACTGTACATTGAAATTGATTTTTTACAAAAATTTTACCAAACATATAAAACTTTATCCGAAAACTTTATGAATTGATTATGCAATCCTAATTTTTTCAAACAACTATGCATTTTAACTTTTGCGGAAAACTCTATCAAACAACTATACATAATAATTTTATTCGAAAACTCTACCAAATAACTGTACATTGAAATTGATTTCTTACAAAAAATTTACAAATTTACCAAGCAACTATGAAATTTTTTTCGAAAACTTTATGAAATTGATTGTAACAACTAACAACTATGCAGTTTAACTTTTGCGAAAAAATCTATCAAGTAACTGCACATAATAATTTTACTCGAAAACTCTACCAAATGTACATTGAAATTGATTTCTTGCAAAAATTTTACCAAACAACTATGAAATTTTTTCCGTAAACTTTATGAAATTGACGGTACGAACCTAATTTTTCAAACAACTATCAGTTTAACTTTCGCGGAAAACTCTATCAAACAACTATACATAGTAATTTTACTAGAAAACTCTAGCAAATAAATGTAAATTGAAATTGATTTTTTACAAAAACTTTACCAAACAAGAATTATTTTCCGAAAACTTTATGAAATTGATTATGCAAACTTAATATTTCAAATAATTATGCAGTTTAACTTTTTCGAAAAACTCTATCAAATAACTTGTACACTAAAATCAATTTAATAATTGTATGAAATTAAATTTGCCAAACAACTTTGCAAACTTACTTTTTGAAAACTTTACAGAAAAAGTATTATCGTGAAATCAATAAAACTTTCTCCATAATTTTTGTTTTTTTTGTATTTTTTTCATAATTTTCCGTAAAAAAAACCGTGATAGGACATTTTAGAAGAGGCCTAGACTTATTAGAAATTAAGATAAGAAAAGAAAAACACCTAAAAATGGACTTTCAAAACTAAAAGCCTAAACTTTTCATGCCCAAGTAGAAGAATAACTGCCACGCGGAAGAAAGGAGAATGATCTTGATCCAGCTCATAGGACACGTGTCGCAAACAGGTACTTTGATGAGGACACGTGGGAAGGCGAAGATTAGGGTACACCACCAATCGCCGGCGACAAATTTGTTTGACCCGATGAACTCCAAAAACCACAGGAAAAAGCCTTTAGAATCGCCGATCATCAAACTTCACTTTAATTATATCACTTTCCAAATTCAGAGCTCTGAAGACCATTCTCCATCTTCAGTAAACTTAAACTTCAAATTCTTCCCAAACGAACCAAAAGCGGCTCAAAAACCAACCGCCAAAGCAGCACGTAAACTTTTTTATACACCGTCGATCCTATAGATCCGGCGCCATGTTGGTTTCAGAATCACTCACGCAAAAGCTGTGAAAAGCTTCGATAATATTATTAGCAACTAGAACTGGCTTTAAATAGCCAAACAAAGAAGACAAAGTCTTCGATACAAACTGAAAAGAGCAAAGAACGGAAACAAACAGAAACAAAGAAAGTGGAGCATAAAAAATTGAAATCAGCCCCTTAACTCCTACATTCTCGGAGCCTCTTTCTTGATCAAAGGCTTATTCAAATCTTAACACGCCATGCACTTCTCGGCGGTAGAAACTCTCCTGATCTGGCGATCTCGAAAGTCGAAACTATACCCGACCAACGCCGGCAGGTAAGCCCGATCTGGATATTTTTTTTTAATTGAGAAATAATTCGAATTACTAAAAAAAAAAAAAAAAAAGTCAGTCAACCTAAAAAAAAATAAAGAGTCAACTCAGTCCCACCTCCGACTTAGACTGTTGGACATAAATTATATCTGCGTAACGAAAACGTTAGTAGTTGTGGTTGTGGAGAACCAGTTGTTTGTTTATTGCCAAATTTTACATTTTTCAAGTTCCAAATTCTTGAAACTATGTTGTGGCTAAATGGCATTTTTCTCACTTTTGTTACTTTATCTCTTTTGTTAGGACAATCTCTGCTGTGAAACAGATACGTTACTGCAGGGACAATACTTGAAAGATCGGCAAGAGCTCGTTTCAGCTTTCAATATCTTCAAACTCAAGTTTTCCAAATTTGAGAATTCAAGCAAGTGGTATCTTGGAATTTGGTATAACGATTTTTATCTTTATGGTAAGAAGCATGCTGATGTCCAAGATAGAGCTGTCTGGATTGCTAACCGCAACACTCCAATCTTGGAAGGCTCTATAAGACTCACCGTTGACTCTCTTGGCAGATTGAGGATTTTAAGAGGAGCATCAAGCTTGCTTGAGCTAAGCTCTACGAAAACCACAAGAAACACAACTCTTAAGCTGTTGGATTCTGGAAATCTTCAGCTTCAGGAGATGGATTCCAATGGATCGATGAGGTCGGTTTTGTGGCAAAGTTTTGATTATCCAACAGACACTCTTCTTCCTGGTATGAAACTTGGTTTCGATCTCAAGACAGGGAAGAAATGGGAGCTGACATCATTTCTAGGTGATACTTTACCTGCTTCTGGATCTTTTGTCCTTGGGTTGGATGCTAATATTACTAACAGATTGACCATATTGTGGCGTGGAAACATATTTTGGGAAAGTGGGCTTTGGTTTAAGGGTGGCTTTTCCTTAGGCGATTTTAACCATCACGGTTCTGTCTTCTCTTTTGTTTCAACTGAAAACGAACACTATTTTATCTACTCAGCGGAGCAGAGCTATAGATTTCCTAGGATAATGATAGATCAACAAGGCGTTTTGCAGATAAACATGCTTCATGGAGAGCAAATGTGTGTCCGTTGTTCTCCTAATCGCTACAACCAAGATTCCACGGGTTGTGGGAGCGAAGGTTGCTTATTTGCGGATATGGCTAACTGTTTACCCTTTAAATCTACTTTCACCGAGATGGTATCCCCTTCCTTAGACAATGGATTTGTACTTAATGAGACTGGTGGAAGATTTAGCAGATATGATTGCTATGTTCAATGTCTCCAAAACTGTTCTTGTTTTGCTTATGCTTCAGCCAATGTCGATGGTACGGGCTGCGAAATCTGGGGTACTGATCCAATCAACAAAGAGTTGTCTACTCATATTTCCAGAACTATACATATCTGTCAAAAAGGTACATAACTTGTGAAAATATATTAACTAAGTTTTCTATAACTAAGTTTTCTGGAATGCAGAATATGTGTACCACGAAAAGATCGAAAAAGCGCCAGTTTGGCTAGTTGTCGTGACATCAGTGTTCATAATGATATCTGTGATTTGGTTTATTATCTATCTTCTTTTGAGGAAACTTAAAATAAAAGGTAAAAAAAATTGTATCATAATTACTCCAACATATATTTTCCCCCAATGGTGTTGGTGTTCTAACTAATAACTTCACCGCCTTTTGTTATTTGATCCAGTAACTGCTCTTATTCGCGGATTATTCTACTCTATACGCGGATTACTCTACTTTATACATAGAGAAATCATTCCACAAAGTACGTACCTGAAGCTCATCTGAATAAGTATGTCTGAAAATGTGAATTGTGTATGTGATTGTTGCTATTAATATGTTAGTGATGGGTTGCATACGGAGGAGGGTTCTATCGGTAGGTTCAACAATTGACCAAGAAGCGTTACTACGTGAATTGGGAATTGACAGGAGACGCCAACACAGGAGAAGTCTAAGGAAGAATAGTAATGAGCTTCAGATTTTTAGCTTTGAAAGTGTAGCCTTGGCAACAGATTACTTCTCTAATGAAAACAAGCTCGGTGAATGAGGTTTTGGTTCTGTATATAAGGTACCCCATATTCTTCAGAATATTTTTCTAGTAAATATGTTAAGTAGATTCTTCAGAATTTGATAATTAACTTGCGCATATTTTAATGTTTCTATTACTTTCTTGAAGGGGAGGTTAATAGATGGAGGAGACGTGGCTATCAAAAGACTATCATTAGCATCTGGACAAGGATTAGTGGAGTTCAAGAACGAAGCTATGCTTATCGCAAAACTTCAGCATACAAATCTTGTTCAGTTGATAGGATGTTGCATCGACAAGGATGAGAAAATGTTGATCTATGAATACATGCCCAACAAGAGCCTTGACTACTTCCTCTTTGGTGAGCTTTCTCTAAAAAGTTTAAGAATCTCTATAGAAACCGGATCTGAATAAATATTGTTGATACTGTGTAGACCCATTAAGGAAAAACATTATGGATTGGACGCTGCGGTTTAAGGTTCCGCCTCTATTTCAAGCTCATGCGATCCAGAAGAAGAAACGTTGATGAACATGAAGAGAAGCTGAAAGAACTGAAGAGAAAGCGTCAAATACGATCAAGTTTATGTTGTTATTTTCGTTTTCATTATATTCAATTTGTGAGAAATGAAATCAAAATGAGGCCAGCAGATATCAAAAGCATCCATACAGAGGTACTTCTACAAATACTATTATGCCAAAATATATAAGAGAGAAGGATCGCGAAGATGAAAAAAATGTTTAAAGAGTCAATTGGTTGGGAGAGATGAAACCTTCTCCGCAAAATTAAACCATGATCCATAAAAAATTACGATCGAATCTGAAGCCGCAAAATCACTGAAAATCTATCCATATTGTGTGATCATGTATTGAGTGTTAGTTAGAAACATCAAACATTGTGTGATATTTGTTGATGTTTATGTAACTGATTTGATTACTTCTTTAATAATCAAATGACATCAATAATTTCACTTTTGACTTCAACATTTTCATCTGCAGAAAAATAAAATTTTGAATATTTTATGAATAAATATTCTTATTATTCAATTTCCAGAAAATCTTAATTGGTCCTATATCTTTTTCTTCCACATCAATTATATTTTTTAAATATGTAATTTATGGGTTTACTAAAGGCTCAGCTGAAGGTTTAATATGATCAACACACCAACATTTTACTGCCTTAAACTTTATTTCGTAATTGAAGGTTTTGACACGTAAAAAAAAAGCAGCAACATATATCATTTATGATCAATGGAAAATAGCTGTAAATAGCGTTGTATACAACATATAGAAAACAACAAAATTCAAAAAAGATTATTCTCATAATAATAAAAATCCCACAGCCATTAATAATTTTGTAGGATATATATATTTCAATATCTAACAGGTATTTGAATTCGGATCAAATACTATATATTTTTTTTAAGGAAATCACAAACTAAATAAAGCGTATGTACAGAAATTTCAAGATCTTGCAATTTTGCTCGCAAGAACACACGAAAATAGCCAAAATATTTTTTCAGATTGAGAACTCTTAATTACATACAAAATATGATAAGAAAAAGCTCCATATACACAATACAGACACTAATAATAACGTCTGCTTATCTAAAATCACCGTCGGCGAGACCAACCATCATCAAAATTCAGATGATAACTCCGAAGATCATAACTACACTGAATATTATTATGATCACTTCTCCGCGACCACCTCAAACGCGATTTAAGCCTCCAAACAAACTGTTTCACAAGAACACGCGTTTTTCCACAACATGAGAACGCAAACGCCACAATACTTCTTTCCTCTGCGTTTCCTAGCGCCCCGGAAGCGGTCTTTGAGCTCCCGATTCGTTTTCCCCATTTCTGAAACTGAAGTCTCTTCAAACTTTGTTTACTCATAGCTTTAGAGTTAGTATAATCTCTGTTTTTGATTTGTGAGAGTGAGAAAATGTGTAGATATAACAAAGAAGTAAGGAATGAGAGAAATATTTAAAGAGCTAAAGTTTGATAGAAAGTGATAAAGATAGAGAGGTTATGGGATTTGCAACGTGTGGATTCATAATTCGTGGACAAAAAGTGTATAGTCAAAGCGTTTTAACAATAGTCCAAAGTGCGTCATACACTCACCATATATCCAAACTTTTGTCTAACACGTACCAATATGAAAAAGTTCTTATTATAAAAAAATAATTCAATCTATTTCATCATCTATTACCACTTTAAGAGACTACCGCGTGACATATTTTACATTAACTTTATGTTTTATTGGCTAAACGAAATCATCTATAGGCAAATCGTATGGTCTAGCAAGGTTTTAAATGACCCTTTTAACAAACAAAAATGGTTTTTAAATGACATGAGTTTAGATAGAACATCAATGTATTATCAAATGGTAAATACAAAAGAAATATAGTAAAATGATAAGTGTAATTCGCACTAGTTTACGCACTACATAAAATACATTAAAATGATATGTTAAATTATTCTTTAATAAAAAAACTATAAATTATAACAATGGTTCATGCAGTAGTTGTACTACATTAAATTATGTTTGATTCACCTTTATTTTAAAAACTGATATTCAGTTTTTTCTATATCAGCAAATAATAAAGACAATATTTTACAAGAAGTAACTAGGCTATGAATGTTTTGTGGTTTTCAAGTGGTTTTTAGATTACAATTTATGGTTTTTAGATTTTTGGATTTTGGATTTTCGTTTTTGCAAAAAGATAAAAAAAATAAAAAATATAATTAAATAAGACAAACTCTAAAATATGTACATTTAAGCCTCATTAGAAAAATAAGAGTAATGATAAAAGGTAAAAAACCAAAAAGGATGGGTTTTAAATATCCTTTACAAATAGGTAAAATCTTAATTCCCTATTTTACAGAAAAACTACTTTTCAGAAAATCTTGAATGGATAAATACTATGTTTTTCAAAAATTAAATCCAAAATTTACTCCTAAAAACTGTAAACATTTTAAAATTTTAAATTTCTTTGTGGCATTATTATATGTCGCTAGGCGCTAGTCAGACGCCTAAAGTGGGCCTAGCGCCTAATCAAAAAATCGGAGATTATACGAAGTTTAATCGGAGATTAGTTTTTTTTTATCATTTTTAGTGTTTTTTATAGAAAATAATGTTATGAACTTATAATATAAATATACAACTGATAATATAGTTGATTTGTTCTCGATTTCATTAGTACTCTGGTAAATTTTTGTATTTTGGTTTCGATTAAAGTTCAAAATTAGGAAATAGATGTAGAACAAATAAACATAAATGGATTGTTACTGATTTTTTTTTAATTGAACCAATTTTTTATTAAATTGTGAAAAAAAAAATTTTGGTCAATTTTTTTTTTTGAAAAATAAAATCGGCTATGCGGAAAATAATCGGTGAAAAATCGATCCAGCGATTAGTTACTCCGATTAGACAAAAACGCGACGGAAAGTTACCGTTGAACGATTAGGCGGCCGCTTAAACGACTAGAACAGGGCATATTACCATATTCAAATATAGATTATATTATGACAGTAAAATATTGATACAAACCAATCAATTACAAATCCCAGTCTTTTGTGCTCTTGAAAAAAAAAATTAATATGAAGTTTATAGATATGTTTGAAGTTTGGTTAGTGTCAGCTCCACATCACACACCTAATTTATGGGTCATAACTTTTATTATACCAACGGCGCCAGCAAAAAAAAAAATCAACGGTTTAATAATTCCACTTTTGAAACACCTTTATCAAAAGCCATAATCTGATGCAAACTCATTGTCATAAACTGTTGGAAATATTCGGTTTAAAGTGAGATTTGAGTGTGTTTTTTCCTTTTATAATTGCAACCGATCAGTCTACACCGTTCATAGCAAAAACGACAAGGTTTCCAGGATAAAGAGTGATACAAGAATGTACCAAAAATGACAAAAGGTTATACCTAAATAAAAACCCCACGCGGAATTGCTTTCTTGTTGCCTGACGTAAAAGTAAAGAAACATGAGTCAAAGAGACAACGATTGATAACAATTTCACAAAAGAGAATTCAATTTTAAACAACAAAAAAACGCAATGAAATATCTCAAACCAGAAAACAAATTCATTTCTAGATCTCTCTGTTACTTATCCATCATATCATTTATTGAACAGATTGTGATTTTTTTTCTTTCATATAATCGCAAACGCAAGAAGAAAACAACGTTTTCATATCATATACTACAAAAAAACATCTGCATCAATGTGATATCTTACCTTGAAGAAACTGATCTTCTTGTATTGATCAATGACCACTCGTTTGGTTAGTGGCATCCACAGATATGGAATACGTACAAACACCAAACTCTTTCCACAAGCTCACCTACACATATAAACAAAATGATTTCAAAAATATCTCAAGGCATTATTGTTGAGCAAATGATCTGAAGAGTTAAGTAAAAAGGCGATAGAAACATGTTGTGAAGTACTATGTAGTTGTGTAACTTACAGTCCTTGTGTTCGTTTAGATTTGTATCGCAGCTACAACATCTGCAGAAGAGAAGAGAATTAGATATATAGATGTCGGTTTTTTGCTTCTGTTTAGGTTCAAGAACATTGTGAAACTTGAGGTTTCGAGAGATACTTAACCTTGTTGTTGTGAGGTCTAGTTTTAATTGTTTCTCTATTTCGCCAAAATACAGAGCAAACAGAGGAGACCTGTTTAACAAAATGTTACTTTAAACAAGAAACAGTTTACAAAATATTTGTTGTAGCATCTGTGTATAAAGTGAGGGATATGAAAAATGAAATAACATGATGCATAAAGAGCAGTTAGATGAGTTTATTCAGGTGAAATGGATTTGGCTAAAGGTTTAAATTTACTCAAGCCCCTCAATGAAAGTTTCAGTATTGAATTCACAACTACCAGAACCACAAGAGAACATAGCAGAAAGCACATGATAAGCTTTATTGGTATTATTTGTAATCAACCTCTCGCTCGAAGCAAGAAAACAAAACTTATAACTATATTATAAGTTAAAATGATGAATCATACAGTTGAAATTACCATGATGGAATTGCAGCTGCGGTAAGGGCAGAAGGCAATTTCCAGAGTTGATGAAAACGACTCTCTAATATCTCTGTTAGATATTCAAGAATCTCTTCAACCTATTCAAGAGGAAGCCAAGAAAGTTAGAAACATCGTTTACATACAGCAAATATGTTATGTTACATTTTGAAACTTCGATAAGTGATTGTAAACTGAGAAAACTGACCTTTGAATTCAAAGCAATCTCGTTCTGTTTTAAACTTTTAGATCTTTGAAGAAGCAGCTTACATAACTCCTCGTATTGTTCTGACACAGTGACAGATTTGTAGGAAACTGACATGATACTTTCGATTAAATGAGTCCATCTACTTGTTACGCATCCTAGTAACAATAGCTCCTGCTCTTCAACAATATCACCACAAGTGTTCAAACACAACAGATGAGGCCAAAATGGATACACCTAGTTCAAAGAATCAGATCAAACTTACAATCTTTTCGATGAATATATCATCATCATTCTCAACTGAAACACGCAGCCTTCTTAATACTTCTCTCCATTGAGTTTTTGGTGCAGAAAATATCAAGCTGGCTCCTGATACCAATCTTAAAGTTCTCTTACTAAGAAAATACGATAGACCTTTCGATTGCCAGATGTTCCATGTTAAAAGTTCAATAGGCTGTTGTCCCAAACTAAGAAAAAGAAACACATCAAAGTTCATCCACAAAGTAACCACAAGATTATCACAACATACGCTATCTCGTGCTTCGAAATATTAACATACCCCAACAAAGTTATATCCTTGTCTTCTCTCAGTACTGACTCTTTAGGCTCTATGTTTTTGGAAAGGATCTTTAAACCAGTCTCTAGTGCTGATACACATGATACAACAGCTTGCCGCTTACAGAGCTTCTTATCGATTATATTCGTAATACCGCCACCTGAATCCACAGCTGCAACCAGAACAGCTTGGAGTTGTTTATCCTTCAATGTCGAGTTATTCATCAAATGCTCTAACACAAAGTCTCTCGCTTTTAAAAGAGTATTTGAAGATAAATTCTCTAAACCCTGAAATTATGTCCAAACAAACGAACTTAGAATCTACATTTCGTTTCAACTATGATTTCAGCAAAACCAAGAACACACCTTTGGGAACATTGGGTTAGATTTCATTTCGGAGATAGCTTCGTCAAGCTCTCTAACAGATTCCTCAAACATATCTGAACTATTTATGCTTCTTACAACCTAAAAAAAAATCTACCAATTAACAAAACGAAAGCAATGGAGATCACAAGAAAAAAGGAATGATTTTTATAATGGGAGTGAGTAAGTAAGCCAACATTTTCGATGAAGAGACCCCATTGAAGAGCTTTTCTGCAATTCTCAGCATCCCAATGAGCAGGAACACCAGAAGATTGAAACCCAGAAGCAAGGATGAGCAAATCCATAAACCCTTTCAAAAGTTTGATGAAATCTCCCTTGGAAATTTCTGGGTAATTCCAAACCATTTCTTCTTATTTTTGATTCGATTTCAATGAGAAAACTCCTAATTTACAAACCCACAAGCGATTTGACTGATCGGCGAGCGGCATGATCGTGAATCACTGAAAAGCTTTTGTCTTTGGGTTCTTTCCCGCGTGTTCGTGCTGCCCTAGGAGACAATTTGGTATTCTGAATGATAAGGTTTTGGTTTTCTAATTAAGCAATTTGTGACGTTTTCGTGTATTGAGAACTACAAGATGTTTAACTGTTCTAAGAAAAACGTTAAGCTGTGTACGTGCAAGACAAAACAAGAGTTATGACATCACATGTGACAAAAAATGGCTTGTCTGTTTATATTATATAAAATACATCCGAAATTTGGAAATTTGGTTTTATATGTTTTGTCAACTGAGTTAATAAATTTGATTAATGGTCTGTTTATGGAGTAGTAAACATGACTTATGGGAATGAGCTGTGATGTTCATTAGATCCCATTGTAAATTAGAATTAGAATAATTCTTATAAACAATGAAATATTTAAAGCAAGTAAGACAAACATATGATAGATTATACTTTTCAACGAAAATTGAATTTGTGTTCTCCTAAATGCCTACGTTTTCAGCTTACTTAGATTCAACCATTACCACAATTCCACAATATTCATAAACCAGAAAGCCAATCTAGTCAATAATTTCACACAAGGAAGGAGATAATCAGAGAAAGCATGGTCAAGACTCAAGAGGGCCATCAATTATTATTTATCCTAATTTGGTCAAAAATATTTATGATAACGAAATGGTCCAAAGTATGAATAATTGACAAATAATTTGATAAAAAAAAGTTGAAACAATAATTCATGATGAGAAGCATACCCTGATTGGCGATAGTGTGAATCCAGACTGATTAAGTACTGAATGAGTCATTGACAATATCTCTTGAAGTCGCATCATATTAAACAAAGAAAAATAAATTAGAACGTGTGAAATGCTGTTATGTAAAGTAAACGAATAAGGGGTCAGTATTTGATGGGTTAAAGTTGTCGATGTTGGATTCTTTGCGAGCATGGATAGTGGTTTGACTGCTAAAAACGAACTGAACTCGACTCTTTTGGGAGTTTAACGTTTATTAGTTTCTTTTGAGAGGTAGCCCTGAGCATAAAATCTGAAATTTGAATCAAAAGCGAATAAAAAAATCTGGTTTTGAAATCAAACCAAATTGTCATGAAATCTGAATGAATTTTAAATGTTTTTATTACAATTATCGAAACTGAATCCGAACCGAATTGTAAAAACCGAATAATGTATTTAAAAATCTGAAATAAAATTATATGTTCGAAAATATTAGTTATATTTAATTATATAATCAAAAATACCAAATAAAAAATATAAAAATAACTTAAATATCCGAAATATTTAGTTATATTTTTAAAAATTATATATTTTCTGTAAAATTAAACCAATTTTTAGATTTTTTTTTCCTTTCTCGAATACCGAACCGAATCTGATCCGAACCCGACATCTATCCAAATTAAAACCAAAATAAACAATCAGAAAATCGGAATGGATATTAAACTCCCTTAACCGAATTACAATCCGATCTAAAACTCGAATGCTTAAACCTACAGTAGAGCATTCCATAAACAATAGCATAGTCATGACAGCATATGAAATGAAAAAGGGATTGTAATAACTCCATAGTTTAAAATTTAGATAACCATAATTTTCTTCAACATCTTTTGGATGATCATGGTCTACAACATTTTTTTTTTTTTTTGTATATATGTTTTTGCACACACACAATATAAATATATATATATATATATATATTTAAGTTGATCATATTCTGATGAGTATATATTAGCTAAGAACACATTTATTCAGACAACCAACATTATTGATGATTATATTAAATTGCATGAGCTGGAGTGGATGTTTCTCACCTTATTTCTTCAAGTTGCCTATTCCACATAGACATGGTGCCCACTTTCTTCTCACTCTAGAGTTATTAATATATCTTTGTAAAAATGTGCTGTCGTTCACATTCATCTCGAAAATATTTTATTTGGTCACATGAACATGATAAGATTTATCTGTAGTAGGACACAAAATGTTAAGTAAAGATATTAATTATATTCTTAACTTTTTGTTTGTTTGTTTCTATTGTTGATAAAGTAAAAATAATTATTTGGTAGTATATATAGACAAACTAACGTTTGCTTATATTACATTATTAACTAATTTTTGTTTGTTTCTCATCTTAACAAAAGAAATATTAATGAGAAGTTTAATTCGAAAGTTTGACAGTATACTTAAAAATAATTACAAACAGATATATTTTGTTGTTAAAGTTACAAATAGAGATATATAAAAACATCAATATATAATTATATTCTCGCTTTAAATGTAAGAAATAAAATATATAATGCCTTTTGTGAAAATAAAAAATACTAGTGATTTGACCCCAAAAAGTGAAACCTTCTTCCGAAACAAAAATTAAATGACAATGTGGTGGCACAGTACTTGCCTCTACAACCAAATGCAAAAATTCGATTCGATCGTATGCAAATCATTTGGATCGACAAAACTTTATATATAGCTTAATTTCTTTCTGTTTTGCAGGATAATGAAATCTCCTAGAATCGAATTTTGGTATAAAAAAAAACCGCTGAAATAGATTATTAACTGCTCCACTAAAAACATTTCTGGATTTAAGCGCTTTAATCATGGTAGGCTTGGGAATTTATTTATTTTTACCATAATGTTTGTTTATCCGTAGATTAGTCAGACATTTCTGCTAATCTAGATGTATATCCGGTACTAAGTCTTAACAAAAAAAAAAGAAAAAAAAATCATTTTTGTTATGTTGACTTGCACTTCTACATGCTCTATATTTTATATATATACACATTATCATAATATAGATAGATCGCCCAAACCAATCCTCTTCTTGATCGATCATCATCTTCATCAACAACATGGCTAGATCCTTGTTGCTCTCGCTAACCCTCGCTGCCCTCTTCATGACCGGAATGGTCTCAGCTCGTGACTGGAACATCTTGAACCAGCTCAAAACCACCAAGACTAGCCACATCGGAGTCACATCTTTAAAAGGACCAAACCTAAACGGATACTGCGAGAGTTGGAGAGTCAACGTGGAGCTTCACAACATAAGGGACTTCACCGTGGTGCCACAAGAGTGTGTGTGGTCCGTAGAAAAGTACATGACGTCAGCTCAGTACGAGTATGACGTGGAGAGAGCCGTTGATGAAGCCGTCCTCTATCTTGGAAAACATTGTTGCGGAGATAAGAAATGCGATGGCATGGATGCTTGGATCTTTGACATTGATGACACTCTTCTCTCCACCATTCCTTACCACAAGAGCAATGGCTGTTTCGGGTAAATTAATTAAATTAACTCGATTCGGTTTGATAAAATTTTTAATTTAGTTGGGGTTTTGATAAACATCCTAATTAAAGAAAAATCTCAATTATTAATTTTATATTTTAATTAACATCATATTAATTTAATATGAATAATTTTCGTTTAATTCGTATATATAATTAAGAATATGAACTTTTAATAAATTTTGGTTACATTAATTTTAGTTTAATTTGGTATAAAAGAGGAGAAAAGTTGGTTTAATTCGGTTATGGGTTTCAAATCAATTGGTTTAAGCAAATACTAGTATTTTAATATAATTGTTTTTGATATAACTAATTAAATGAAAAGAAAAAATATAACTAATTCAATGTAAATAATTCAGTTTTAAACATGTAATAACACAAAAAAAAAATGTAATAACAAAAAAATTGGTTTGAATTTCGGTTCACTTCGGTTTATGTCTACCACTATCATATTTCTTTTGTGGTTTGTTTTATTCCGGTTTAGAATAATCGGGATTGAAAATGTTATATTGATTTGAATCAGTGGTGAGCAACTAAACACGACCAAATTCGAGGAATGGCAAGGGTGGGGCAAGGCACCAGCTGTTCCATATATGGTGAAGCTGTACCATGAGATCAGAGAGAGAGGTTTCAAGATCTTTTTGGTCTCTTCTCGTAAAGAGTATCTCAGATCTGCCACCGTCGAAAACCTTATCGAAGCCGGTTACCACGGCTGGTCTAACCTCCTTCTCAGGTATATATATATATATATATATTTCCCGGTTCAAGTCATATTTAATAACCGCGTAAAACCGAAATTTTACCAAACCAAACCAAAAGTAAAACTAGAACAATAATACAGGTAGGCTATTTCAGCATTTATGGTTGTGTCTAATTTGTTTATTCAAGTAAATTAATGGGTTGAGTTGTTAAATCATAAAAATATGTATTTTGTCGAATTTGAGGCAAATTATATATTTTTTCATAACAAATATGAATATAGAGTTTGATCTTGGGTTATGACCCAAAAAAAAAAAGTTTGATCTTATGACAATGTGATCAATTAATTGAAACAGTATGAAACTCTATGAGCAATCAATTAATTGGAGCATTTTGGTATAATAAAATTGTTAAACCGGAAAATTAATTGCAGGGGAGAAGCAGATGAGAAGAAGAGTGTGAGTCAATACAAAGCAGATGTAAGGACATGGCTTACAAGTCTTGGATACAGAGTTTGGGGAGTGATGGGTGCACAATGGAACAGCTTCGCTGGTTGTCCTGTTCCCAAGAGAACCTTTAAGCTCCCTAACTCCATCTACTATGTCGCCTGATCAAATCTTTGTTTACTAACCAAACAATAAGAAGATCAGATATTCAAATCTGTTTCTTGAGTCTCTTTTATTTCTCTTCCTTTTTTCTTCATTTCTGGTTTATATAACCAAATTCAAATGCTTATGAATTCATAAACCATGATCATCTTTGTTTATATACTTGGTTGTTTTTGTTTTTCGTTTGTATTATCATTTTGGGCCTTTGTGAAATTGATTTTGGGCCTTTGTTAAATAATCTCTTCTCTCTCTATCTATTTTGATTTATGAACATTTGCTAGATTTGGTGAAGTTCAGATATAAGATCAAAGTAGACCAAATAAATAACTTGAAAGCTACTCTTCAGTTATAAATTTTTAAAGAACTAAAAAGAACAACAAACAGAAGAATTTGGAAGCTCAAGCAAATAAATATATAAAAATACTCTGACTACACTGAGCTGTCTCCTTCTTCCACCAAATCTTTTTGCTGTCTCTTGAAGCTTTCTTATGACACAAACCTTAGACCCAATCTCAACTCACAGTTTGGTACAACCTCAGTTTTCTACACAACAAATTCTAACATTTTCCCCTTATATTACCACTAAAATTATTGACAATCATCAAAACACATAGTCACATACATTACTCTATCTCTCCTTCTGCTCTGCTTCCGAGCTCAGGCGTGCCTCGCCATGGAACCAAACACCATGGCCAGCTTTGATAATGAGGTAAGAGAGAAAGAATCAAACAAAATCGAAACTTGGTTCATGGGTTTTTTTCTTTACCAAATTCTTTCATTTGTGTTTGCATTAAAATTCCAAAGTAACATAACTTTTTGTGAATGCAGCATCGTCATTCCTCCTTCTCGGCCAAGATCTGCAAAGTCTGTGGCGATGAAGTTAAAGACGGCGACAATGGACAGACTTTTGTGGCTTGCCACGTGTGCGCTTACCCGGTTTGCAAACCTTGCTATGAATATGAGCGTAGCAACGGTAATAAATGTTGTCCTCAATGCAACACTCTTTACAAACGCCACAAAGGTAAAATTAAATTAAAAGTTAAAACCCTGTTTTGGTCTTAACGAATCCATACCTAGCTTGACTCTCATTTTGAGATTTGTTTTGTTTAAAGGCTCTCCAAGAATTCAAGGAGATGATGAAGAAAACAATGGCCCTGATAATTCAGATGATGAATTGAATATCAAGAATCGCCAAGATGCTTCCTCCATTCACCAGAATTTTGCCTATGGATCGGTACTAGACGACTTTGAGCGATGTTTTTCTTTTCTTTCCCATTTGAAATCAAGATTCTGAGTATTTTCTTGGTATTCCAGGAAAATGGAGACTACAATAGTAAGCAGCAATGGCGTCCTAATGGTCAAGCCTTTTCTACCACCGGAAGTGGTAAATATATAACATACATATATGTGATCTATATAAACATAGAGATGTATTAAGAGCAAAATTTGAGACCTGTCTGTGTGATTTGATTTGATTTGAAGTGTTGGGGAAAGAGTTTGAAGCTGAAAGAGATAGCTACACAGACGCGGAGTGGAAAGAACGAGTTGATAAATGGAAAGCAAGGCAAGAGAAGAGAGGTTTAGTAACAAAAGGAGAACAAACAAAGGATCAAGACAATGAAGATGAAGAAGAAGACGAATACCTGTAAAATACAAAAAAAAAAAAGATCTTTCTTTAATCTCAAGTAATAAAGACTTGAAGCGCAAGTAACTAAGTTCTTGTTGTTTACAGAGATGCTGAAGCAAGACAACCTCTATGGAGAAAAGTCCCAATCTCGTCGAGCAAGATCAGTCCTTACAGAATCGTGATCGTTCTTCGTCTTGTCATCTTAGTTTTCTTCTTCCGTTTCCGTATCTTGACACCAGCCAATGACGCATACCCTCTCTGGCTTATCTCAGTCATATGCGAGATCTGGTTCGCACTCTCTTGGATTCTCGATCAGTTCCCAAAATGGTTCCCGATTAATCGAGAAACCTATCTTGACCGTCTCTCAATGAGATTCGAAAGGGAAGGCGAAAAGAACAAGCTTGCACCTGTTGATGTGTTTGTCAGTACAGTGGATCCGCTTAAAGAACCTCCGATAATCACAGCCAACACTATTCTTTCGATCTTAGCTGTTGATTACCCAGTGAATAAGGTTAGCTGCTATGTATCTGATGACGGTGCATCGATGCTCCTGTTCGATACATTGTCTGAAACTTCCGAGTTTGCAAGGAGATGGGTTCCATTTTGCAAGAAGTACAATGTTGAGCCAAGAGCTCCAGAGTTTTACTTCTCTGAGAAAATTGATTACTTGAAAGATAAAGTCCAACCTACATTCGTCAAAGATCGCAGAGCAATGAAGGTCAGTGAAAAGAAAGATCTCTAACTTCTAAAATCACACAACAGGACAGATCTTCAACTTTCTTATCAAACGTTTTGCAGAGAGAATATGAAGAATTCAAAGTGAGAATCAATGCTTTAGTAGCTAAAGCTCAAAAGAAACCTGAAGAAGGTTGGGTGATGCAAGATGGTACACCATGGCCTGGTAACAACACTCGTGATCATCCCGGAATGATTCAGGTCACAACAAAACTGATTCTTTGCTTCCTATATACCATCAAAGATCCAACCTTAAAACCTGAAAAATTCAATCTTTTTGTTCAGGTGTACCTAGGAAAAGAAGGAGCATACGACATCGACGGTAACGAGCTCCCACGTCTTGTATATGTATCGAGAGAGAAGCGTCCTGGTTACGCACATCACAAGAAAGCAGGAGCCATGAATGCAATGGTAAGCACTAAGCAAATAGTCAAAACTCAAAATCTCTGAAACAAACCAAAACTAAACTGTTTTGGCGTAATGTTACAGGTTCGAGTCTCAGCAGTGCTTACAAATGCACCATTTATGCTGAATCTGGATTGTGATCATTACATCAACAACAGTAAAGCTATAAGAGAATCAATGTGCTTTCTAATGGATCCACAGCTTGGTAAAAAGCTTTGTTATGTTCAATTCCCTCAACGATTTGATGGAATTGATCATAATGATCGATACGCCAACAGAAACATTGTCTTCTTTGATGTAAGCTAAGTGAGTAAAACCCCCCCAAAATCAAATTTCTCAAAACCCTAAAAATCTGTTTTTTTTTTCTTCCCAATTTTGCAGATAAACATGAGAGGATTAGATGGGATTCAAGGACCAGTCTATGTAGGAACAGGATGTGTATTCAATAGACCAGCATTATACGGATACGAACCTCCGGTATCGGAAAAACGCAAAAAGATGACTTGTGATTGTTGGCCGTCGTGGCTTTGCTGTTGCTGCGGCGGAGGTAACCGTCATCACAAATCGAAATCATCGGATTCTAAGAAGAAATCAGGGATTAAGAGTTTATTATCTGGATTACGGAAGAAGAAGAAGAGCGATACAACGAAGACGAACAGCTATTCCAGAAAACGATCGACGGAGGCGAATTTTGATTTGGAAGATATTGAAGAAGGTCTTGAAGGATACGATGAGCTTGAGAAATCTTCGTTAATGTCGCAGAAGAACTTTGAGAAGAGATTTGGGATGTCTCCTGTGTTTATTGCATCGACGTTGATGGAGAATGGAGGTTTGCCGGAGGCGACGAACACGAGTTCGTTGATCAAAGAAGCGATTCATGTTATTAGCTGTGGATATGAAGAGAAGACTGAATGGGGCAAAGAGGTAACTAAAATAATTTATTTGGTTCTAATTCGTAATATTGCAGAATGGAATGGTGGGATTTATAAAGTAACAAAACTTTGGGGTTTGATTAGTAAAAAACTAAATATAGTAGAGTAGTCGCAGTATTTTATCAATAGTACTAATTATTTTGCAAAATTGACATTTATATTTAACAACACTATGAGAAATGTTTTAAAATACCATATTTTAAGTTTTTGCTCTAAACATATTATCACTATTTTTTTCTTCAAATAATACCATAAATTATTGTGTAAAAATAATTGTTTACCTTAAATTAATTACAAATAAAATAAAAAAATTATGATTGGTCTTCCTTTTCATTTTGGGGTTTAGATTCTCTAATTATGTAGGAGATTTAGTCATTTTAAGAATTATGGTAATATTAAGAAAACTAATGGTGGTACAATTGGAGTTTATTTATTTATTATAAAATGCAGTATTAAGATAATTGTTCTTTAACTATTTTATAATTTCGAATGATTAACTAGCATGCACTGCAGATTTTATCCGTAATTTGTTATTCATGTAAACTATGTTTTTCCAATTAGGATTTCTAAACTGTTTTAATAAATTTATAAATGTTGACAAAAAAAAATTTGAATGATTAACATTAATCGAAAAAAACTATCATAATTTTTTTCTTGATTCTAGAATCTAAATGGTGGAATCCATCAACTAAAAAATTGAGTTTTGATTTGAAAACTATTAAAATTTATGAGTCATAATTGTTAGCAATTCTGCAAGGTCAACAATCTAAGATATTGTAAGCTAATTTACTGATAATGATTTTGAGTATGGACTTTAATGCTTGCATTTTGTTTCAGATTGGATGGATTTATGGATCGGTAACAGAAGACATCCTTACAGGCTTTAGAATGCATTGTAGAGGTTGGAAATCAGTTTATTGTATGCCTAAAAGACCAGCTTTTAAAGGATCAGCTCCAATCAATTTATCTGATCGGTTGCATCAAGTTCTTAGATGGGCACTTGGTTCGGTCGAAATCTTCTTTAGTCGACATTGTCCATTGTGGTATGCTTGGGGAGGCAAGCTTAAGATTCTTGAACGTCTTGCTTACATCAACACCATTGTTTATCCTTTCACTTCTATTCCTCTACTTGCTTATTGTACTATTCCAGCCGTTTGTCTTCTCACCGGCAAATTCATCATTCCTACGGTAAGTTTTACTTCTTTACCCCTAAACTCTTAAAAGTTCAGGTTTTTATCCCTAAAGTTACACAGATGCCTTTGATTTCCCCCCCCCCCCCTCAAACTTACAGACATAATTATTCAGTATCCTAATCTTTCACCCCTTAAGTTTCTAAAGATTCAAACTTTTACCCTAAAGAGTTTTTACTACTAAAGTTATAAATAATTTTGATTTTCCCCTAAAAATTACAAAAAAAAGATTATCTACTAACTATACTAAAACTCCTAAAAGTTCACTCTTTCACCCCTTAACTTTATAAATATTCAAAAATTTTACCCTAAGAGTTTTTACTCCTAAAGTTATTAATAATTTTGATTTTCCCCTTCAAAATTACAAAAAGGATTATCTACTAACTATACTAAAATTCCTAAAAGTTCACTCTTTCACCCCTTAAGTTTCTAAAGAATTAAACTTTTTACCCTAAGAGTTTTTACATCTAAAGTTATAAACCCCCCTCAAAATTACAAAACTAATTATCCACTAACTAAACTAATTTTTCTAAAAGTTCACTCTTTAACCCCTTAATTTTTTAAAGATTCAAACTTTGACCCTAAAGGTTATTACTTTGTCCCTTCAAACTCACAAAACAGAGAAATTTTCAAACCTTTTTTAACGCTCATATCTCTCTTTTGATTCAGATCAACAATTTCGCGAGTATATGGTTCCTCGCTTTGTTCTTATCAATCATCGCGACAGCAATCTTAGAGCTCCGGTGGAGCAACGTGAGCATCAACGACCTCTGGCGTAACGAACAATTCTGGGTAATCGGTGGTGTCTCAGCTCATCTCTTCGCCGTCTTTCAAGGTCTACTCAAAGTCCTCTTCGGTGTAGACACTAACTTCACTGTCACGTCTAAAGGAGCCACTGATGAAGCCGATGAGTTTGGAGATCTTTACCTTTTCAAATGGACCACTCTTCTCATCCCTCCCACAACTCTCATTATCCTCAACATGGTAGGTGTTGTCGCCGGAGTTTCTGACGCTATTAATAACGGATACGGTGGTTGGGGACCGTTATTTGGGAAACTGTTTTTTGCGTTTTGGGTCATTGTTCATCTTTACCCTTTCCTCAAAGGTTTGATGGGTCGCCAAAACCGAACGCCGACAATTGTTGTTCTTTGGTCTATACTTCTCGCTTCGATTTTCTCCTTGGTGTGGGTTCGGATCGATCCGTTCTTGCCGAAACAGACTGGTCCATTGCTGAAGCAGTGTGGTGTCGACTGTTAATGAAGAACTGCGTTTGCGTTTTAGTCGCCATTTTGGTTTGGCATATTTTCCCGATTTGGGTGTTCTTTTGTTCGATAAAAGTATTAATATGGATTTGTATGTTTTGATGCTATAAAGAAGAAAACATTTAAAACTTTGAATCACATTTGAAAAAAGCATCAAATTTGAAATAAGATTGACACATTTCTCTTACATACAAACAAATAGAATGAATATTATTAAAATAAAATCACATACACAAACACACAAATCGATTTGGTTTAAAAACACACACACACACACACAAAACACAACACAGTAATTTAATAACAATGATAAATGAATGATACTTTTACTCACAGTAACAATGTAACCAAACATGTGTGGAAGAGATTGTTTTCTCTGTTGTGGAATTTGAGGTTTAAGAGCTTCGAGTGTACTTGCTTGTGGCCATTGAGTGATTGTTCCAATAACCACCAACAGTTCCAATTATAGGTGATTCAGGACTTCTACATGGAGATTTCCTCGGCGAATTCGTAGCTGAGAACTGCTTGATCTCCTCTGAAGTTAAAGCACCCAATATAGGTCTTTCATCGTAACTTTGAACCGGTTTCGAGTATTTCTTCTTCTCAGATATCGTGGTTTCAACGCTGCTGCATCCGCTGATCGTGGTTTGCGATGTGGATAACCAAGTCGAGAGACTAGCATCAACAGCTACTTCTTGAGTTCTCTGTTTCTTGATTTCATCAAATCTTGATTTCGGGTTCAAGCTGAATGATGATAACTCATTATCAATCTGAGGCTCCAAGCTAATTGAAGAAGTGTTCTTTTTTCGAGACTGTGTCTGTGTTGTTGTTGTTCTTCTTCCTTTGGATTTCACAGCTTTCCATTGAGATAGATTCTCGATCGGGTTTAGTACTGCGTTGACATATCCGCTTCTGTCTCTAACACTTGTATTAGTCTTCTCTATGTCCATAACATTATCCACAATCTCCTCAGTATAAACTTCTTTATCCCAGTTGTTCAGCTTATCCTCGTAATTATCACTATCATAATAGTCTTCATGAAGCAGCTCATCATCATCATCTTCATCCTCTAGATCACTTTCGTCGTCACAATCTGTTATATCCTCCTCTTCATCATCACTTTCTCTGCAATTCTGGTATCTATGGTTTGAAGGATAAGATCCAGACGAGTTAGAGGTAACATCACTCCCTTCAGATGAACATCGAGCCTGCTTCAACTTTACATCTTCTTTCTTCTCTTCAAAGAGCTCTATAGATTCATCAACCACAATGTGTTCATAAGTTCTGACATTAGAGTCAAAAGTCACTTTCTTACGAGCTGGACTCGGACTAGGACTGGGACTGGGACTGGGACTTGGACTGTGTTTCTTCTCCTCAGGCTTGTCACTACGATTCAAAACGTTTGAAGAAATCAATAAGTTAAATCTGTTTAGCTAAAAAAAAGAGCAAAAACATAAAGGACATAAACAACACTTAGTGATTGGAAGAACAGAAATTTTAGGAACTTGCTCAAAACTCAGATGATCATCCACAACACTAGGGATCTTAAGATTCAGAAGCTTTGGGACTTCCTCTACAATAGGAACCCTAAGATTCAAACCAACATCTTTTGTAGACCCATCAGAGATTCTCTACAAAAGAAACAAACCCAACCAAAATTAAGATAATCTGGTAACTTAATTAATCAAAAGATGTGATTTTTACAGAGAGAAGAAAACTTACGTTTAAACGAGGCTGGAAAGATTCTCTACGACTGTGACGGCGACGATTCTTCCGACGGCCGAAGCAACCAAAACAACCCATTACAAGAGCTAGTGAAAGAGTTGAAGATAGATTAATTTGATGGCTTTGATTTCACAAGTATTATTGATCGACTAAAGGTTCAACATCGCAAAGGAACTTGATTTAGAACTCAGGAGAGCTGGAGAGAAGAGAAGTGTGTGACTCATGGATTTGGGGATTTAGGGTTTTTTATTTGTCTTTTCAAATTTCCTTTTTTGTTTCAACGGCAAATTTCCTTTTCTTTTTAATTTTTTGTTTATTAATATATTAATTTTAGGATGGTGGGGTGGGGGGGGAAGTAGATGACCGTTACAAGTCTGACTTACAAATTAGACGGTAAAGAATTGGACCGTTGCTTTGTGGGCCCCTGCTTTATTATAAACGAAATAGTTTTTTAATCGGGGAAATAATGGGCCGTATCAAACCCAATTATATTATTATTTTTTGTGTTAATACTTAATAGGGTTTTTTATTAAATACAAGAAATAAAATAAGACAGCCCAACATAAACAACTGTTTATGGGTCTATAGCCCAAATGAAAATAAACCAATGCAGCCATAAAGAAGAAAAGAAGCGTAAGTTGATTAATCAGGTTGTCTTGAAGGAGATGAGCCCAACATATAATAATAGGTCTAAAGGAGGAATCTGGTTGCACGAAGTTCTTCAAGCGACAAAAGCTTCGACAGGAAGAACAATATTCAATTTCCAAGAACCCGGATGAGTGCCATCAGAGTAAATGACGACCTGAAAGACCGTTGTCGATTCCGGTGAGGAGGAATTCAGGCTCGAGCCACCGAAGTTGGGAGAGTTCTTCATGATCTCTATTCTTCTATGCTTGTTCTATCTCTACCTTCTATGTTTTCACTACTACAAGGTTGACAACGAGCTCAAGTGCTCGATCCTCATTAACGCGAAGTTTAGTCATGTAGCACATCTTGGGCTTCATTTACTTTTGCATTGGGATTTGGTTTTTATGTTTTCAGTTGTGTCGTGAGCTGGAGATTTCTGTTCCAGCCGCAATCTTATTTTCGATTTGCTTTTATCGTGTTTTAATTTAATCTTAGCGTTAGAAGATTAACGTTTATCTTCAAAGTAGTTTAAATAGATCGAGTCTGTTCTTTCCAGATCTTCAGTTTTGAAGTTCATAAATCAGAAAACCTCAAAAGTTCGCTCTAAAAAAAAAACTTATGTTCTTCGTCGCTCTGTTAGCTCAAAGAACACAGTCGAGTTGGTCATGTTGATCACTTGTTTCTCTTTGTCTCGTTACCCGCTGCAACAGTTGGTATCAGATTCAGTACAATTCCGGGAGATGCCGCCTTAGAAAAATGTGCAAGAGCAACGTGATGATCAGAATAAGGCTATGCGTGAGACGCTGGCTGATTTCCAGATCGAGTTGCGTAATTCCCTGCAACAGGCTGTTCAACAGGCGTTACGGGCGGTGCTCCAAGCATAACCACCTCATCGGGCCATTCCTCCGCGTGACGAGGATGAGGAAAAAGAAGAGGATAATTCATTCGGTGGTCGCCCTGACCCTCAACAGCAACAAATTGCGCCGATGGCTCCTCGTGTGTTCGATAATAGGCGTTGGGAAGCTGATTTTAAGCTTAATCTACCTGAATTTCACGGAAGTCTGCAACCAGAGGAGTTAATGGATTGGGTCAGTTCTGTCAAAGAATTATTAACATTCAAGCAAGTGCTAGATGATATGCGAGTTCCATTGGTAGCCACTCGATTTAAGGGACAGGCCTCGGCATGGTGGTAACAGTTGAAGGAGAAAAGACGTCGAGAAGGGAAAGAAAAAATTGCGACATGGGATAAATTTACAAAGAAGATGCGTGAAGCTTTTCTTCCTTTCAATTATTCTCGTACAACGTATATTCGTTTGAAGAACCTACGCCAAGGAAACAAATCTGTGGATGAGTATGTGGGAGAATTTTTTTCTCTCATAACTCGGAATTCACTAAACGAAACCAAAGATCAATTGGTTTCGTGGTTCATTGGAGGTTTTTGACAACAGATACAAAGCACGCTTTTGTAGTTTAGTCCATGCTCTGTTTCCGAGGCACATCAACGTGTTGTGCTTCTGGAGCAGCAACCTCGAGCTTCGGGCTCGTCTTAGACTCAATTGACATCACATGTGCAAATCAACAAGAATGCGGGATCCAGTCCTAAGGTATTCATGGATCCTACCTCAGTTACAAGGACGGAAGCAAAGCCTGACAGTGTAGATCGCCCTCCTACTCGTGTCTCGGCTGTGGGTTGTTTTCGTTATGGCAAACAGGGGCATCGATAAGTGTCATGTCCTAAAGTTGGGCGTCGTGGAATGTTTATGGAGGATGTATGATGAAGATCCTGAAGATGTCAACACTGAAGTAATCGAGGAAGTTCTGACAGGGGATTTAGGTATGACTCTTGTTACCCGTTGCAGCTGTCTTCTTCCACAGGGTATTGAGGAGTCTTGGATGCACGCGAATATTTTTTGTTCCTCCTGCACCATTTGTGGGAAGGTCTGTAAGTTTATCATCGATTCGGGCAGCTGCACTAATGTGATTTCTGAAGAGGCAGTCACCAAGCTGGCAATGTTCACGGAACCCCACCCATCACCTTATAAACTCGTGTGGTTAAATTCTAAAACAGATGTGCGTATTTCCAAGCGTTGTCGTGTTCCTTTTTCAGTTGGGGCTAACTACAAGGACTTGATATGTTGTGATATAATGCCCATGGACGCGTGTCATCGGCTGTTAGGATGACCTTGGCAATACGATCGTCAGACAACTCATGATGGTTTTGCGAACACTTATGCATTTTTATATGAAAACCGTCGTATCACTTAAATTACATCGCATGACAAATTGACATCGATCGTGGTTAGTACGGACCTAGTGGCTCCGCCTATGTAATCCACACTTGCACGCTCCGTTTTGCTACTTGACAAATCAGTGTTTGGGGTTAAAATTTGGGCAGCGGGTTTGGTATTCGCCTTAGTCGTTTCACCAGCAAACGAATTGGTATCCTTGTCTGTTCCTCCTGAATTTAAAGCTTTGGTTACCGATTTATGGACATTTCCCCAATGGATTTACCCTCGGGGTTACCTCCTTTGTGAGATATTTAACTATGACTTAACTTGGTACCCAATGATGCGCTTCCAAACTGACCGCATTACTGCATGAGTCCACATGAGCATGATAAGCTATGTAGATAGATTGAAAAATTACTAACTAAAGGTTATATAAATGGGAGACTTAGCCCTTGCGCAGTCCCGACTCTCCTTATCCCAAAAAAAGATGGCACGTGGCGAATGTGTGTTGACAGTAGGGCCATTAATCAAATCACGGTCAAGTATAGCTTTCTAATTCCGCGTTTGGATGACCTGTTGGACCAGATTGGCACAGCATGAATCTTCATGAAGCTGGACCTTAAGAGCAGTTACCATCAGATCCGCATACGCCCCGGCGACGAATGGGAAACTGCTTTCAAGACACGTGAAGGGCTTTTTGAATGGGTGGTGATGCCTTTCGGTCTTTCTAACACCCTGATTACGTTCATGCGTGTTATGAACCAGGCGTTGCGCCTGTTTATTGGTAAGTGTGTGGTGGTGTACTTCGATGACATTTTTATTTTTAGCATTTCTCTCGCAGAACATTTGGCGCATTTGCGTGATGTGTTGCTAGTGTTGCGTTGGGAGAGATTTTTTGGTGCATCCAAGAAGTGTTCTTTTAGGGTTTCACAAATCCTTTTTTTGGGTATGTTATGTCGAGTAAAGTGCTCTCGGTGGATCCAGACAAAATATCTGCAATACAATCATGGCCGGTTCCGCGTTCTACAATGGAGGTACGGAGTTTTTATGGCTTCGCATCCTTCTATAGACGCTTGGTGGCTCACTTCAGCAGCATTGTGTCCCCAATTACAGACTGTATTAAACTCTCTCATTTTTTTTGGACAGAAGAGGTTGACCGTGCATTCAAGTCATCAAGGATAAGCTTACCTCAACCCCAGTTCTAGCGCTCCCAAACTTCACCATTCCTTATGAGCTTCACTCGGATGCCTCTAAAACTGGTATTGGGGCGGTCCTTAGCCAGCAAGGTAAACCTATCACCTTCTTTAGGTTTGCTACAACACTTACGATGTGGAGTTATATGCCGTCGTACAAGGAATGAAGTATTAGCATCATTATGTTTTTCACCGGGAATTTATTCTCTTTACGGATCATGATGTCAGATAGACATGCCTTGTGGTTTGCGTATCTCCAGTAATTCATTTGTTATTAAACATAAAGCTGAAGTTCTAAACCATGTGGCCGATGCGCTGAGTCGTCACCACGCCTTACTATCGACACTCCATGTTTTCGTGCCGAGCTTTGGAAGTTATTGCACACTAGCTTGGATATGAGCTCCACCTATCACTCGCAGAGTGACAGGCAGACGGAGGTTACTAACCGCGCACTGGGAGACTTGTTGCGATGCTTGGTTGGCGACAAGATTAAAACATGGGACACAGTGTTGTGTCAAGCTGAGTTTGCCTACAATCATGCGGTGAGTCGCAGTTCGGGTTACAGTCTCTTCAAAGTGGTTTACGGAATGCTCTCGCGTGGGCCGTTGGACCTCACCATTCTGCCCGATCGGTGCCGGTTTCATGGTGGTGCCTATGATTTACTTGAGAGCTTTGTTGAATTGGATAAACAGGTACATGACAACTTGGAAGCGGCTGCGGCTAAGTACAAGGCAACCTTTGATACACATCGCAAGGAGCTTCAGTTTGCAGTGGGTGATAAGGTTTGGGCGGTTCTGACTAAAGACCGTTTTCCACAAGCTCAAGGAGCAAAAGATTAGACCTTTGGAAGTCATGAAAAAGATTAATAATAACGCGTATTGCTTGCGTTTTCCCAGTTATATGCGCACTTCCAATGTGGTTAATGTCAAACACCTGGTGCCGTATTCAGACACTGACGCGGGAACTGAAGAAAATTTAGGGACGGATTTTTTTCTCACCCCGGGTGATCTGATGTAGCACATCTTGGGCTTCATTTACTTTTGCATTGGGCTTTGGTTTTTATGTTTTCAGTTGTGTCGTGAGCTGGAGATTTCTGTTCCAGCCGCAATCTTATTTTTGATTTGCTTTTATCATGTTTTGATTTAATCTTAGCCTTAGGAGATTTTCATTTATTTTCAAAGTAGTTTAAATAGATCGAGTCTGTTCTTTCTAGTTCTTCAGTTTTGAAGTTCATAAATCAGAAAACCTCGAGAGTTCGGTCTAAAAAAAAAAACCTCTGTTCTTCGTTGCTCTGTTAGCTCAAAGAACACAATCGAGTTGGTCTTGTTGATCACTCGTTTCTCTTTGTCTCGTTACCCGCTGCAACACTTAGCTTAGTCGGGTTCTTCGTCACACTGAGTTTAATGCTCTCCCATAGACTTTTTGCTGGATTTGTTTAGTGGATCCATATGGGTGTTATACACTTTGGAATGACTGTCTCCTATTATAATTTTGTTAGCAATGGTAAGTGAGAATACCATTCTGCTTTGTCATGTAAGATCTTCCATTGATACAGTTTCTCAAGTGTGGTTAGTTTTGACCATTATTCCTATAGCTTCTTTGTTCATTTTTGGGTCTTTCCAGTATTTTATTTTATGAATCTTCCTTATTTGAGTTTATCTTTTAATATTTTCAATTGCCACACAGAGTGACAGAGCCAGTATGGACTTATTTGATGCCTAAAGCCAACAAAAATATAGCTGCTCCATAACTAATATTTTTTCAAACGTTTAAATCGAATAAAAAAAACGTAAAATCCAGTTTTCTTTGTCATAAAATATAATAATTGAATGATAAAACAATAATACAAACGAAAATGGAACAATTTTCAATCTTAGTTGGTGAAATATGAATCCCTCAATCGTTGAACTAGAGACTGAAGGTGGAGAAGAAACGGACAAAGAATGGTGGTGTTTTGGTGTGATGGCGGATGAAAACTGAACGGTCATGTTAGGAAGGAGAAGCCACGAAGACTAGTTTTTTTCTTTATTTTCTTCTAGTGTAACTGTTCATTAAATAATTTAATGTTAATTAATCTAACAAAAGGAAACTAATTAAGTTTATTTTTTTCTAACAAAACAGTAAAAATTAGAAATTCACTCCAGTGTTGGTAGCTCAAACTAATTAGGTTTATTAGAAAATTGAATTTAACAAAAAAAAATTGTCCTTAAAAGGACTCTGAAAATAACTTAATCATATGATGCGTTACCACTGCACTAAGAACATAATATTAAAAACTAATGCCCCTAATATTTTTTCGAGTCCATAGCACGATGACATACATTCTACTTTCTAATTGTACTTTAACATACATTTTATGAAGTTAAGAGTGAAAGATTTTAGTACCCTTAAACACCAAAAAAAGCAACTCACGCTTAGTTTTATTTGATTTAGTTACTTCCCCCCCCTCTCTCTCTCTCCCCCTCTCTCTCTCAAACAATTTTCTCAAATCTGGGTTTTATGTTCTGTTTGTTTATGTTGAATCTGGGTTTTTAGATTTGATTTTTGAGGTTGAGGTTTATACTTTGCTCCCTTGCAATTTTATTCAAGCTTGATCCATTACAATTTATCATTTTGCTAATTTTAGATCTTTCAATTTGCCTTTGCTATGAATTCATTACATAAAATAATATGATTCTTAGTTTGAGGTTATTGTTCAAATGTTGCTTCAGATATGTAGAATATTCACCTTAAAGGCAAACAGATTGTAAAGATTAAAAAATCTGGTGTTGAGTTTCTGATGTATCCACGAATCCTTGTCCCGTCGGTGTATTCTATATGGACAACCGCTTAATGGACAAAAATCCATCCATTCTATAATGAATATTTAGTCATTGTTGTCTATTATCACATACATTGTCCATTGTGTTAACACACATTGATTATACAAAAATAATTAAGAACCATTTATAACCTTTTTATCCACGTGTTTGTAGTATAATACCGGTTTTAGGGTAATTAACCAAAAAACTAATCGAAAAAGACAAAAAAATTATGTATGTACCAACTATAGACAACTAATTAGCAAATTGATAAAAACCTAAATGAGAAATCCAAAATTTGTATTTTATTTATTTCACATTTAAAATTTTTTTGTGTATATGTTTTTTGAATAGGTGTGTCCACACAAAAATAACCAAATGGTCAAAGAAAAATGGATGATTCACGTCAAAATCGATAATGGATACCAATATAATTGAATTGTGATTTTTTTAAAATATATTTTGATATCAAATAGGAAAAAATATTAAATTTAGTTTGTAGAACATAAAACATATACAAAAGTAGAAGATGAAGAAGTGAGAGAATATAAAAAGAATAAAATAATAATATGTAAGGAAATATGTGAGAGAATATGTTATTTAATTTCATCCACTGATTTATAACTAAAGTGAAACTAATCCAAGAGTGGAGAAAGAAGGAAATGAATTGGTTAAATGTTTAGTTGGGGTAAAATGATATTGATGAAAAATGAATAGTGTAAAAATCTAGGTTAGAGTGTTAGAAGTTTACAAAATGTAGGTTGGAGTGCAATTGATTCAATTTTTATAATAATTGTTGCCTACAAGGTCGGTTTAGATGAGGTGCAAGGGGAGCAAGGACCCAAAAGTTTTTGAGTCATTTTTAGGGTAAAAAAAAACTTTTAGGGCCCAATTTATTTTTTAAATTAGTAAGGGCCCAAAAATATTTGATGGAACAAGGCCTTCAAATATATTGGGTTGCCAACTGGTTGCCTAAAGCAGTTGCTTCATCAGCGTTTGCCCAGACCAGGACCTGCAGAGTGAACACACTATGTCGACTCGCTAAATGCTTGCTTGTCATAGCAATATGCAATCATCACAGAATATGCACTACTCCCTTCTGACGTTTAGATGCTGAAAACGATACTGTTGTGAAGTATTTCATTTGCACATATCATTACTTTAATGCGTAAAGTGTTTGTGGCATTCACATACTATTCTAAATTTATAGTTTTAAACCATGCTGTCATTATTTTTGTTTTTATCAAACATGCTGTCATATATCTATTACTTCATCCATTTTATTTAAAAAATATTTATGTAATTGATTTTAAATTAAATTATCAATTGACTATATAGAATTTATCAACCGGCCAAATACATATTTTTTAATTTATTTATCTACTATTTTGTAGAAGAATAGGTAGAATAAGATCCCACTATATATTTTTGGGGCAAAAAACCTCTCGCATCTTTTCCTTTGAAACCTAATTTTCAAGCCGCCGCTTTAGATCTTGCTCTCAGGCCGACATTGGTGGCTCTTCTAGCACTGGAATCAGTCACCATTTCTTTCATCCTTCATGTTTTTATCTTTTCGGCTTAAGAAAAGTGTGGCGTCACCAGATCTGATTCATCTTGGAGAAATCGGTTGGTTGTTCTCTAACAATCCATAAAAATCTAGAGAAAATTAGGAAAAAAGTGGGCTTTTGAAAAAATAATTTGAAGTTGGTTTTAATTCGTTGGCTTTATGGGTACTTTAACAAATGTCATATGTAACATTCTCTTACATTACCACCAGATGATTGCAATATCGTCTGGAGTAGCACTTGTGGTTCACATATTTATGTGCTGGCTTTTTGTGTATGTTCTTAAACTTGGAGTCATAGGAACCATCACTAGTGCTAATGTGTCATGGTGGCTCAATGTCTTCATCTTGTAAACTTACACCACTTGTGGCGGTTGTCTGATCACTTGGACCGGTTTCTCCATCGAATCTTTCACCAGACTATGGGAATTCACAAAACTCTCGCCTCATCCGGAGTTATGCTTTGGTATTACTCATTAAACGCCATTAGTGTCGTATTTATTTTCTTTTATTTGGTTTATGGATCGTAACACAACTTCTTACGACAGATTTTTTATCGAGACAGCTTGGAGAATTGGTATTATAGGATTTTGATTATTATGACTGGAAATCTGGACGATGCAAAAATTGCTGTAGACTCTATGTCTATATGGTACGTCAAATATATAGTTTTCAAAATTAATATATACTATTAGATATGAATTTCTTAAAATCATACTCCTATCACATATTTTTCTGTACAAATTTTATAATTACAACAGCATGTCGATAAATGGTTTGGAGATGATGATACCACTTGCTTTCTTCGCTGGGACCAGGTAACTAATCTCTCGTTTTGTGACTATATCGTATAATTTGATTTTAATTTAGTTCAGTTTATATTATTCATGATCTAAACTCTAAAGGCCGGTTAAATTTAAATCTGATTAGGCTAGTTCATGGCTTATAAATAATCGTTTATATGATTAAGTAAATATGTTATATATTTTTCAGCAATTCTTTTCTAAATAGATGAATATTGAATCTTCGAAATTTTACGATTCTATTAATTGTTTTGAGGGTTTTTTACAAATTAAAATGCAAATGTCGGATTACAAGACCATAACTTTTTGGGTCATGCAGTTTAACTAGTTGAAAGTTTAGAAAGTTAAGAGATTGATGGTATAATTAATATATATATATATATATATAGATGAGTAGATGTAGTAAAGTAGTAAAATCCTTCTCACTAGAAGACGTTGGAACTCAATTTTGACATAGATTTTTAAGCTCAATTTTTGGTGAAGTCCATCACCCGAGTGACCGGATCTTGGGGTATTTAAATTTTTTGTAATGAGTACTATAAGATATTGTATTTACATGTCAAAATTGAAGTAAATTTGAATGAGAAATAAATGTCCAAAGTGGTTAGATTGAATAGCTTGTAATAATTGTAATTTTGACTAAGTATCAAAATGAGCAAATGTCCCACATTGGGTAGAGAGTGAGAGATATATGTCTATTATGCAAAACTAAAGTGGTTAGATTGAAGAGCTTGTAATACTTGTAATTTTGACTAAGTATCAAAATGAGCAAATGTCCCACATTGGGTAGAGAGTGAGAGATATATGTCTATTATGCAAAACCATACACACCCGCCGCCGATGTGTTGGGCTTGGGTTTGGGTCTTGGTGAATGTAGGTATTTGGACCACAAAAAAAGATTATTCTTTTTGGGATAAATTTTTATTAACAATTTAGTTAATTTTCCCTTAAGATTTTTTGCATAATTATTCTGGATAAATCTAGAAGATCCTAGAGTGAGTTTGAATCCTTATCCTTGTGGAACAAGGTGGAATATTCAGAATATTTGCAGAATATTTTATTTTTGCGGATCAAGGTGAATCTCGCAAAGCTTATCTCTTCCTTGGGGATCAAGCTACTCTTCTCTATAAATAAAATCTCACCTCATTCTCTCAAATCATCCAAAAAAGAAATTCATAAGCTTCCAGCAATCATCTTCTTCTATTTTCTTAAAAATAAGTCTCGAGAGTATATCATAGAACTAGTTCGCAGATTCTATAATCTAGAGTCGCGATTATAGTCTCAACACGGTTGTATCCTGGGATTCATAATCTCGTCAAACCGCCACACTGCAAGAGATTTATTGAATTAAGGAATGAGATCATATCTCGCCTCCGCGTATTCATTTTTTCTTAATCAGATTTTTGTTAGTGATTTTGAATCTCGGATATCGCAGTCCTATAGAAAACACTAACTTGGGTGACCATCGCCTCTACGGTTTGGTTATGTGACAAATTTAAAAGTGTGCTTTCCTAGATTAGTTACTATATACACAAGTAATTAGCGGGTTCATGGTTTCAAAGTTTTTTTATGTATGACTTTTTAAGTATTAATTTTAGATGTAATATTTTTATATCATATGAGTCATGTGTATGTATTGCACTTTATGTTGTTGAAAAATATGATATAAAAAATATTAAATTTGATTAAGTTTGTTTATTATATATTTTAATTAAAATTTTGAAAGAGGTCAAAAAATGATTTAGAAAAGATTTGTTTCAATGTATAAATACATTTCTATTTAAACAAAATAGTAAAAGGTATCATATTTTGGTATTAATTAGTTAAAAATCGATGGGCTCTTTAGGTATAATGAATTGATTAATATTTTTAATAATGATAGTTGTGTAATATTTTACATTTTAATGACATTCTTTGAAATATATTTCCATAATATTAGTATTAGGATATCTGGTAAGATAATAATCTATTTTTTTAGCGTACGAGTGGCGAATTAGGAGCAGGTAATGGAAAAAGAGCAAGATTTGCAATGATCATATCAGTGACACAATCATTAATCATTGGAATAATCTTATCAATGCTCATACTGTTTCTTCATAACCAAATCGGTTGGATCTTCTCTTCAAGTGAAACTGTGATAAAAGCAGTCAATAATCTTTCTATTCTCTTAGCCCTTATGATTCTTTTCAACAGTATCCAACCGGTTCTTTCTGGTATGCACATAAACAAATTAATTGTGTTTTTATCCCAAAATAAATCTCGTCAATGGTTATGTGGTAACTCTTGATTTTTTATTAGGTGCTGCGGTTGGTTCGGGTTGACAATCAATAGTGGCATATATAAATTTGGTGTGCTACTATTTCATTGGACGTCCACTTGGATTTGTCATGGGCTGGATTTTCAAGTTTAGTGTCAATGTAAAGCTAATTTTCTTTATTTATTTGATATCAAACTAGCTAATAAAGTATGAAAACCAAACATTTCCTTACATTGTTCTAATTTGATATCAAATTAGAACAATTTGCTTATTTAATAAACACTCTATAAATTAATACTCAACAAATTGATAAACACTATAAAATACAGTAATAAAATTCTCCGATCCCAAGTAGGACCATGTAAAAATTAGTAAAACTCAATAAGACAATAAGTTTTTAGAAATCACTATGTAAGTATATGGTCCCAATAATATCATAAATTAATAATTTGATGAATATACAAAAATATAGGTAAGATAAATATACGCTACTTTCCTATATTTGAATTTTCTGATATTTTTCTAGTTTTCTCACATTTTTTTAATTTTTCTTATTCCATTACACATTTACCTGGTGTTGTGTTTTCGAATTGCAAAATTGTTTTAATAGTTTCAAATGCTATAATCAATTTTATAAACATTATGATATATCATTTGTTAATTACAAGATATATCGTTTGTTAATCAATTATATCATCATCTTTAACTTTATAATCTAACCTTATAGATAGTAACCATAATTTATTTGATCTTTCGACATATATTATTATTGATGAATTTTATTTTCAAAAATGAATCATCTGAATTCTTTAGCATTATATCACCAAAACAAATTTTGTTATGTCAAATTTAATTGGACTATGTCCAAAATGAGATTTCAAGGTTGATAGTTTACAAAATATTACTATAATGTTATTTAAATCTTTCAAACTTATGTTTTTTTTAAAAACATTTCACGGTAAAATATTTATCATAAATATATATTTAGAAAATTCTTCGAATTAATATTTATAGATAAATTAATATCATGATAAATTAATAAACTATAAAAGTCCCAAAATTACTAATTTATAGAAATTTTACTGTATTTGAAAGTTAATAAACATTAATTGTGATTATGCTTATAGGGTATTTGGGCGGGTATGGTATTAGGAGGAACCATGACACAGACATTGATATTGATTTTTATTACTATGAGAGGTGATTGGGAAAAGAGGTAGTTCAATTTGTTTGTTTCATTTTTTTTGGTTTGCGTCTATAATTGATTACATATATGGTTTCTAATACAATTGTTTCATAGTTTATTTCAAATTTGTAGGAACAAAAAGCAAGTGTTCACGTTTAGAAATGGTCGGTCTCAAACACAAGAAATTAAAAATTGTATTTAAAGTTTAAAATAAGCACATACTCCTTAAATTTTTATTGTTTTTGTTGAGTAACACACACATATATATATTCTCAAAACTGATAGACGCTAAATAAAAGTATGGTTATCTATACATTCTTATAATTTATATTAGGTTATTTAAAAATATTAATAATTATAGTAATCGACTTTAAATTAAATTATCAATTGACTATATAGAATTTATCAACCGGCCAAATACAATCTAATATTTAGTAGAAGAATAGGCAGGACCGACTTTGAAAATTGTAGGACTAGATGTTAAAAAATAAAAGGCCGGATTTGCTACATAGGGGGTGGGGGTCAAACTCACCTCCTCATCTCAACTGTCAAAAGTTTTAACCATTGGGCTACTAGGATATTTGGACAACTAAACGGCCAAATTTATATAGCTTGGGCTCAGGGCCGGTACTGAGAATATGTAGGATGATAATCCACTATATTTTTTTCTATTTACTTTTTTTTTTGTAATTATTAAAAACTCTCACATATTTTCCTTTGAAACCTAATTTTCAGGCTGCCGCCTTAGATCGTGCTCTCAGGCTGGCCTTGATGGCTCCTCTAGCACTGTAATCGTTCACCACCACCGGATCTGATTCATCTTGTATATTTCCCTTTGGAACCTAATTTTCAAACTACCACTTTAGATCTTCCTCTCAGACCGAAGTTGGTGGCTCCTCTAGCACTGGAATCGATCACCATTTTTTCAATCCATCATGTTTTTCTTTTTTCGGCTTATGAAAAGTGTGGCGTTGCCGGATCTGATTCATCTTGGAGAAATCAGAATCAAGGGGAGGGAGGGATATCCGAAACTCGTGGATCACATATTTTCCCTTTGAAACCTAATTTTCAATCCGCCACCTTAGATTCTGCTCTCAGGCGGACCTTGTTGTTTCCTCTAGCACTGGAATCGGTTACAATCTCCTTCGTCCTTCTGGTTTTTCTCTTTTCGGCTTAGGAAAAGTGTGGGATTGCCGGATCTGATTCATCTTGGAGAAATCGAAGTCACCGTGTGGGTGGGATGACCGGCACTCGTGGATGGTAACTATGAAAACTAGAGGCATCGGGAGCTATTAGATTAAATGCCGTCCTCTCACTAGGGAATAAGTTTCTCAAGGCTACTTGCAGTGTGCGCGGAATTGATGGCTAGAGGCAGCTTCAGGTAGATGATTAATCTCTCAATGCTGCTAGTGATGTCCATAGTTGTTGATGACAATTTTCGAGTTTCATTTTTTTTTTTTTGCAGGTTTTATATTTCCTTTTGTTCTCGGAGAAGGTGTAGATGCCGCTGGAACTAAGGTTTGATACCTAAAATGTCATGGTAAGTGATATCTGACTTCATAAACACCATTAAGAATGCTGTCATGCGCTTAATAGTTTGGCTTAGTACATTTATGTATACTAGTACTATGTTTTTTAATTATTAAAAACCATATCTTCTTGTTTTCGCCAACAATATCCTATTGTATATATATAAACTGAAATCAATGAAAAACTTAACAGAAAACAACATATGTTTTTTTTTTTATCTTGTGTATATTAGCGCAACTATAATTTATTCAACCGTTAGTATAAAAACTATAATGCTAGTATATAAGAGAATAAAAATGGACATAGCTAGAATGGTTAGTTATTACATAGTTCCAAAATGATTATGAGATTCCTAATAATTCTGAAATCGTTTCAAGAATCTTCGGCGTCAAATGTCAATACAAAAATTTAGCTTCCAGAGATTTCATGTATTTTCAACAGAATAATTTTTATGCAAGTATATAACAAAACTAAAAAATTGGAAGAGTCACTTTAAGAAGAAAAAAAATCACTTCAAACCAATCGTGAATTATTTCAATAAACATTTAGGGTGAAACAGAAAATCACTTAAAAGAATATGATGAATCACGTCATGAATACAAATTAATAGAACAAAATTACTGGAATAATAGTTGGAGTTTTTTCTCTTACTAAGAAGTTTTAAACCTAGATTCGTTCATTTACATAAGAGAACATGTCAAATTCTTATCAGTTTTTCAGACCAACAAAATCTGTTAAAAATTTATTGACTAATTAAATTACAAGAAAATGTGAAATTATCAATATTTCATCAATATTTTTCAACCAATGTATTTAGTTGAAAAATTGTCGGAAATTTCTGAGCGCTGACCATTTCAAATTTTGGTTGAAAATTGGTGAATCTTTTATGACGAAAAGCATTCCACGCAATATTGTCAAAAATTATTGATAAATTATTGACTGTTATAAAAAGAATTAGAATTTATCATAAAGATAAATATTAATAAAGAAGAAAAATTTATACCCGTAATAGAAAAAGATACCGAGAGAGAGAGTAATTGATATTACAAAAATTTTTCTCTCCCCTTAAACGAACGAAACTCGTTCGTATATATAGACGTGAAAAAGTAAGTTACTATACATGTATAGTTACGGTGGGCTCCATATAAAAATATTTTCGTCGCAGTTTCTTTTGACGCTGCGTTATTTTGACATTTACAACACTCCCCCTTGCAGACCAGTGTCACTATCGTTTTTTGCATTTTCTGTTGCATCATTAAAAACCTTTCTTTGGAAAATCCAGTGGGAAAAACCATAGCAAGGTAAAAAGAGTACAACTATGCAAACTCCCCCTCGAATGATTATGCGTCATCTTGTAAATCTCTTTGATGACGCATTCCAATGTTATACACATGTTTTTTGAACATAGTGGTAGGAAGTGACTTTGTGAAGAGATCTGCGGCGTTTTCACATGATTGTATATACTTGACTTCAATGGCTTTATTCTTCTTAAGTTCTTGAGTATATGAAAAGAACTTTGGATGGATATGTTTGGTTCTATCACTTTTGATATATCCTTCTTTTGTTTGAGCAACACATGCGGCATTGTCTTCACATAAAATAGTTGGCTCTGTTTTTACTTGAATTCCACTGCTTGATTGGATGTGATGGCTTATTGACCTCAACCATACACATTCCCTACTTGCTTCATGAAGCGCCATGATTTCAGCATGATTTGAAGAAGTGGCCACAAGTGTTTGCTTCTGAGAACGCCAGGATATAGCAGTACCTCCAATTGTAAACACATATCCTGTTTGTGATCTAGCTTTGTGTGGATCTGATAAATATCCTGCATCTGCAAAACCAATCATTTGACTATTAGAATAAAATAATCCTAAATCGGTAGTTCTTTGAAGATATCGAAAGACATGTTTAATCCCATTCCAATGTCTTCGTGTAGGGGATGAACTGAATCTTGCCAAAAGATTAATGGCAAATGATATGTCAGGTCGAGTGCAATTTGCAAAATACATAAGAGCTCCGATTGCACTTAGATATGGTACTTCAGGACCAAGTATCTCTTCATTTTCCTCAGACGGTTTGAATGGGTCATTTTCAATATTAAATGATCTAACGACCATTGGAGTACTGAGAGGAGTTGCCTTATCTATATTAAAACGCTTTAACACTCTTTTGGTATATGTGGATTGATGTACAAATATACCTTTTTGATTATGTTCAATTTGTAATCCAAGACAAAATTTTGTCTGTCCGAGATCTTTCATCTCAAATTCTCCTTTCAAATAATTTGCAGTATTTTGTATTTTCCCTTGAGTTCCTATTATGTTTAGATCATCAACATACACCGCGATAATCACAAATCCGGATATTGTTTTCTTGATAAAAACACATGGACATATAGGATCGTTTACATATTCTTCTTTTGTTAAATGCTCACTGAGACGATCGTACCACATACGTCCAGATTGTTTTAGTCCGTACAAAGATCTTTGCAATTTTATCGTGCATAATTCTCTGGGTTTAGATTTTAATGCTTCTGGCATCTTAAATCCATCGGGAACTCTCATATAGATATCGGTATCTAATGATCCATATAAATATGCTGTAACAACATCCATCAGACGCATCTCTAGATTTTTATTAACCGCTAGACTCATTAAAAATCTAAATGTTATTGCATCCATAATAGGAGAATATGTTTCCTCATAATCAATCCTAGGTTTCTGAGAGAATCCTTGAGCCACAAGACGAGCTTTATATCTCGTAATTTCATTTTTCTCATTTCGTTTTCTAACAAAAACCCATTTATATCCAATCGGTCTCACATCTTCAGGTGTGAGTACAATAGGTCCAAATACACTTCGTTTATTAAGCGAATCAAGTTCTACTTGTATTGCATCTTTCCATTTCATCTAGTCATGTCTGTTTTGACATTCATATACAGACCTTGGTTTTGGATCCTCGTTTTCTTCATCTATTTCTTTTGACACAAGGTATGAGAAAACGTTATTAATATCAACCATTTTACTTCGATTCCATATATTTCCATTATGGACATAGTTGATAGAAATCTCATGGTTTTCTCCAGGCTCATGATGCTCAATATTATCGTTCGACTCAAGATTCTTTTCTTCCAAAATATTTTCTGTTATCTTGGGGATATCGTGGTTTTCAGCTTCCTTTCGTTTTCTAGGATTTTTATCCTTAGAACCAACAGGTCTACCACGCTTCAAGCGTGTCCTAGACTCACATGCATCTTTTGTATTTCCAATATCTTTTGGGATTTTAATTCGTGCAGGAACATTTGCAGCTGGTATATGTGATTTAGTTACCGTTTTGGTATCTGTAAATACATCAGGTAATTGATTTGCAATACTCTACATATGCATAATTCGTCGAACTTCTAGTTCTGACTGTTTTGTAGGAGGATCAAGATGTAATAGAGATGGTACATTCCATTTTATATCATTTCCTACGTGTTTATTTTCTCTCCTAGAATCGGGAATACTTTCTTATCAAAATGACTATCAGCAAATCGTGCCGTAAAAATGTCACCAGTCTGTGGTTATAGGTATCGTATAATTGATGGAGAATCACAACCAACATATATTCCCAACCTTCTTTGTGGTCCCATTTTTGTGCATTGTGGTGGTGCTATAGGTACATATACCGCACATCCAAATATTCTCAGATGAGAAATATTTGGTTCCCGACCAAACGCTAATTGTAATGGGGAGTACTTATGATACGCACTTGGTCTTATCCGAGTAAGTGCTTCTGCATGCAAAACGGCATATCCCCATATAGAAGGTGGAAGTTTTGATTTCATGATCAATGGTCTTGCAATTAGTTGTAGACGTTTAATTAATGATTCAGCCAAACCATTTTGAGTATGAACATGAGCTACGGAATGTTCAACTTCAATTCCCGTTACCATACAATAGTCATTGAATGCTTGGGATGTGAATTCACCAACATTGTCTAATCTAACTCTCTTAATGGGATAATCAGAGAACTGAGCTCTTAATTTGATTATCTGAGTTATAAATCTCACAAATGCCATATTTCGAGATAATAATAGACAAACATGTGACCATTTGTTGGATGCGTCAATTAATACCATAAAATAGTGGAATGGTCCACATGGTCGATGTATTGGTCCACAAATATCTCCTTGAATTCGTTCAAGGAACTTTGGTGATTCTTTATCAATTTTGGTTTGCGATGGTCTTATGATCAATTTTCCAAGAGAACATGCAGCACATGTCAACTTATTTCCTTGATATATCTCATTGATTTTTAGAGAATGACTGTATGAGTTCTCAATAATTTTTCGCATCATGGTAATGCCTGGATGGCCGAGGCGATCATGCCACAATGTAAAATCTTCTGGATTTCTTTTAATTATTAGATGCGATTCGATTACACTTATATGAGTATGGTGCAATCTGAAGGAAGTTTTGGAAAATTTTCCAATATAAGTCTTTTCCCAGATTTATCAGAAGTTATATACATATATTTCTTTCCATTCTCAGTTGCAGACTGAGTATCTAATCCTTGGAGATATATGTCTCTGAAACTCAACAAATTTCTTCTGGAATTTGGAGGATATAAGGCATTATCTATGGAAAATTTTGTTCCATTGGGCAACATAAAGTTGGCTTTACCAATTCCTTCAATTACGTCTGTTGGACCTGATATTGTATTGATAATAATATTTTTAGGTTTTAAATCGGTGAAATATTGTTTGTTTCTCAGAATAGTGTGCGTTGTTCCACTATCTAGTATACAAATTTCTCTATGATTTTCTTTGGATATTGTGGCGTTGCTTTCGTTGTCTATTTCTGTAAATAAGATAAACATTAATAAAAAAAAGTAAATTTTATTCATATAAGAACACACATAATAATTATACAATAATTTGTTATTTAAAATAACATTATTTTTAAAACAAACATAATATTATATATGACATTATTGAAGACTTTATTCAGCTTTCTCGCTCCAAATATTTCATTTAGCCGTAAAAGTGGTCTTATTGAAATCGTTTTCAAAATCGGCAGATTCAAGGTACGATGTACCCTCAAAATTTTCTGCAAGGTTCACCTCTTTCCCTTTAATTGATATCATGTATAACTTGCAAAGACCACGACTAAATTGACGGCCACGACCACGACCATAGTAGGTTTGAATCTCCCTTTCTGGGGTTTTTACATCTGTTGCATTCACTTCAGGGAATGCCTTGGTTCCAGTCGGTCGAGCGTTGTAGTTTTTGATGAGAAGCTCATGGTTCTTCTTTGCTATCATTAGTGCCACAATCAACTCTGAAAATCTTTTATATCCGCAATTCTTGTATTGTTCTTGCAGGACATAATGATTTTTATGAAAGGTGAGGTAAGTTTTATTAAGCATTTCTGCTTATGCAACAGGTTTACCACAATATTCCAATTGTGCTGCTATCCTCAGCATGGCAGAATTATACGTTTTCATCTTTTCAAAATTTTGGAACCTTAAATTTGTCCATTCATCCAGAGCATGGGGAAGTGTTATTTCCCTCTGGTTGTCAAACCTTTCTTTTAGAGCTCTCCATAACTCCATTGGATCTTTTAAATGTGCATAATCATGCATCAAAATTCTCATCCAAATGTTTTCTTAAAAAAATAATCGCCTTCGCCTTTTCTTGGGGAGATGATGTATTTTTCTCTCTTATGGTGTCGGATAATTTTTCCGACTCAAGATGGAGTTCAACATTTGTGGTCCATGCTATGTAATTTGCTCCAGTTATTTTGAGAGCCGAGAATTGAAGTTTTTCAATATTTGCCATTTGATTTCTAAACAAAATAATAGAACATTATTAGAATTTTATTAATTAAAAATGAAACATTTACATTAATAATTAAAGTGATTACAAAAAGAAACAATGCACAAAATATTAAACCAATATTCATGAGAAATTCACCGGGAGCAAATTCTCCTACGAAAAGATTATAAATACTAGAAATAATGATTCCAAAAATAAAAATTAAAAATAATCAAGACATTCTTCAATTCTTCAAAACGAAAAAGAAAATTTTTTGGATAGAAAAAGAGAGAGATGAAAATTTTGGAAGAGAGATAAAATGTTTTGAAGTGATGAAAATGAGTGAAAGATGAATGTATTTATAGATTAAAAATCACTGTTTATTAGCCGTTTGAAAGTAGATAAATTTTTTGAAAATTTTCTTTATGACCATTGGAAGTAAAGAAATAAAACAAAAATCAATCTGAAAATTTCAATTTTAGAGAATAATTTTATTTAGATGATTAAAGAGTCTGTATAATTATCATAATATAAACAAATATTTAACATCAAAATTATGATGACATGATTATTAATAACAAAATAATAAAATGTATATATATAGCGGCTTAGCCGTCCGGTATAAATAAATAATTAATGGCGTCTGAAACGTCCATAACATAAATAAATAATCAATGGCGGCTAGGCCGTCCATAACATAAATGAAATAATTAATGGCGTCTGCGACGTCCATAACATAAATAAATAATCAATGGCGGCTAGGCCGTCCATAACATAAATAAATAATTAATTGCGTCTGGGACGTCCATAACATAAATAAATAATTAATGGTGGTTTAGCCGACCGGAATTATGGTGCATAAAGCAGCCATAAGACATAAATAATAAATGAATAAAAATGAAAATATTTTTAGCATAATCGCAGAGCGATCGTGCTGATAACGTGTTATAAAAAGAATTATAATTTATCATAAAGGAAAAAAATTTATACCCGTAATAGAATGGGATACCGAGAGAGAGAGTAATTGATATTACAAAGTTTTTTCTCTCCCCTTAAACAAACGAAACTCGTTCGTATATATAGACGTGAAAAAGTAAGTTACTATGCATATATAGTGACGGTGAACTCCACATAAAAATATTTTCGTCATAACTTCTTTTGACGCTGCGTTATTTTGGCTGCTTTATGCACCATATTTTCGGTCGGCTAAGCCACCATTAATTATTTATTTATGTTATGGACGTTCCAGACGCCATTAATTATTTATTTATGTTATGGATGGCCCAGCCGCCATTGATTATTTATTTATGTTATGGACGTCCCAGATGCCATTAATTATTTCATTTATGTTATGGACGGTCTAGCCGCCTTTGATTATTTATTTATGTTATGGACGTCTCAGACGCCATTAATTATTTATTTATACCGGATGGCTAAGCCGCTATATATATATATTTTATTATTCCGTTATTAATAATCATGTCAGCATAATTTTGATGTTAAATATTTGTTTATATTATGATAATTATACAAAGACTCTTTAATCTTCTAAATAAAATTATTCTCTCTAAAATTAATAAATGTAACTGATTGATTATTAAAATTTTCAGATTGATTTTTGTTTTATTTCACTTCCCCATGCTCTGGATGAATGGACAAATTTAAGGTTCCAAGATTTTGAAAAGGTGGAAACGTATAATTCTGCCATACTGAAGATAGCATCACAATTGGAATATTGTGGTAAGCTTTTGTAAGAAATGCTTAATAAAACTTACCTCACATTTCATAAAAATCATTATGTCCTGCAAGAACAATACAGGAATTGCGGATATAAAAGATTTTCAGAGTTGATTGTGGCACTAATGATAGCAGAGAAGAACAATGAGCTTCTCATCAAAAATCACAACGCTCGACCGACTGGAACCAAGGCAGTCCCTGAAGTGAATGCAACAGATGTAAAAACCCCAGAAAGGGAGATTCAAACCTACTATGGTCGTGGACGTGGAAGAACTTATAGACAACGAGGAAGAGGATCATTCAAATGGATTCGTTCTGAACAAAATTCTAAAGAAAAAGAACACGAAGAAAATTCCACCCAGAAGCGTGAGAATGTGTGTTACAGATCCAAAGGACATTGGGCTCGTACATGTCGAACCCCTCCATATCTTTGCAAGTTATCCATGGAATCAATTAAAGGGAAAGAGGTGAACCTTGCAGAAAATTTTAAGGGTACATCGTACCTTGAATCTGCCGATTTTGAAAACGATTTCAATAAGACCACTTTTGCGGCTAAATGAAATATTTGGAGCAAGAAAACTGAATAAAGTCTCCAATAATGTTATATATAATATTATGTTTGTTTTAAAAATAATGTTATTTTAAATAACAAATTATTGTATAATTATTATGTGTGTTCTTATATGAATAAAATTTACTTTCTTTCATTAATGTTTATCTTATTTACAGAAATGGACAACGAAAGCAACGCCACAATATCCAAAGAAAATGATAGAGAAATTTGTATACCAGATAGTGGAACAACGCACACTATTCTGAGAAACAAACAATATTTCACCGATTTAAAACCTAAAAATATTATTATCAATACAATATCGAGTCCAATGACGTAATTGAAGGAATTGGTAAAGCCAACTTTATGTTGCCCAATGGAACAAAATTTTTCATAGATAATGCCTTATATTCTCCAAATTCCAGAAGCAATTTGTTGAGTTTCAAAGACATATATCTCCAAGGATTAGATATTCGATCTGAATCGAGAATGGAAAAAAGTATATGTATATAACTTCTGATAAATCTGGGAAAAGACTTATATTGGAAAAATTTCCAAAACTTCCTTCAGGATTGCACCATACTCATATAAGTGTAATCGAATCGCATTTAGTAATTAAAAGAAATCCAGAAGATTTTACATTGTGGCATGATCGCCTTGGCCATCCAGGCACTACCATGATGCGAAAAATTATTGAGAACTCATACGGTCATTCTCTAAAAATCAATGAGATATATCAAGGAAATAAGTTGGCATGTTCTCTTGGAAAATTGATCATAAGACCATCGCAAACCAAAATTGATAAAGAATCACCAAAGTTCCTTGAACGAATTCAAGGAGATATTTGTGGACCAATACATCCACCATGTGGACCATTCCACTATTTTATGGTATTAATTGACGATCCAAAGAGATGGTCACATGTTTGTCTATTATCATCTCGAAATATGGCATTTGCGAGATTTATAACTCAGATAATCAAATTAAGAGCTCAGTTCTCTGATTATCCCATTAAGAGAGTTAGATTAGACAATGCTGGTGAATTCACATCCCAAGCATTCAATGACTATTGTATGGTAACGGGAATTGAAGTTGAACATTCCGTAGCTCATATTCATACTCAAAATGGTTTGGATGAATCATTAATTAAACGTCTACAACTAATTGCAAGACCATTGATCATGAAATCAAAACTTCCACCTTCTATATGGGGACATGCCGTTTTGCATGCAGAAGCACTTATTCGGATAAGACCAAGTGCGTATCATAAGTACTCTCCATTACAATTAGCGTTTGGTCGGGAATCAAATATTTCTCATCTGAGAATATTTGGATGTCTTGATATATGTACCTATAAAGACCACCACAACACACAAAAATGGGACCACAAAAGAAGGTTGGGAATAAATGTTGGTTGTGATTCTCCATCAATTATACGATACCTATAACCACGATGGTGACATTTTTACTAAGACGATTTGGCGATAGTCATTTTGATGAAAAAGTATTCCCGATTCTAGGGGAGAAAATAAACACGTAGGAAATGATATAAAATGGAATGTACCATCTCTATTACATCTTGATCCTCCTACAAAACAGTCAGAACTAGAAGTTCGACGAATTATGCATATGCAGAGTATTGCAAATCAATTACCTGATGCATTTACAGATACCAAAACGGTAACTAAATCACATATACCAGCTGCAAATGTTCCTGCACGAATTAAAATCCCAAAAGATGCATGTGAGTCTAGGACACACTTGAAGCGTGGTAGACCTGTTGGTTCTAAGGATAAAAATCCTAAAAAACGAAAGGAAGCTGAAAACCACGATATCCCCAAGATAACAGAAAATATTTTGGAAGAAACGAATCTTGAGTCGAACGATAATATTGAGCATCATGAGCCTGGAGAAAACCATGAGATTTCTATCAACTATGTCCATAATGGAAATATATGGAATCGAAATAAAATGGTTGATATTGATGACGTTTTCTCATACCTTGTGTCAAAAGAAATACATGAAGAAAACGAGGATCCAGAACCAAGGTCTGTATATGAATGTCAAAACAGACATGACTGGATGAAATGGAAAGATGCAATACAAGTAGAACTTTATTCGCTTAATAAATGAAGTGTATTTGCGCGATAGAAATAGAATCTCAAATCTCCTCTGATTTTCATTATAAATAACTCAATAAGGTGAACCAACAAAGATTCCGTGACAAAAGAATTGAATAAGCTTGCAAGCTAAATCTTGATACCTCATATGCAACCATTCCACCAGATGTGGTTAAAGAACCGCATTGGAGATGAAACCAACAACAGAAAAGACACACACAACACGTGGTGTATACATGTTACACCTCATTATCTTGGCTGTTACCTTATATATCATGGATTAAATAGCAGAATAATAATAAACAAATATGCTTTTTTAACCCTGAAAAAGTCAAATATGTCAGCATTACATAAACAAAAAACCAAAAAACAGATTTTTTGTCGGTTTGATCAAGTTTAACCCTTGTTTAGGTTGGAGCTATGAAGCTTTCCTTATTATCAGAGAAAGGGGAAAGCTCCGCCCCGGAATCATTTTATACCTCTCCTTTTAGTCGAGTTTGTGTTCTTCCCGGGCAGGAAAGAGAACGAAAAGAGGCCGCTGATGGTGTTCGTGGTAGGTTGGGGTGGGGCTCGGCCTCCGAACCGTACGTGGGACGAGTTTCTGCCTCATACAGCTTGTTACAAATAGGGATCCTCAGGCGATCGGAGCCTATAATATGATTATCTCTCAAATATCTCTCGAACCTATGATCTTTAGGTTTTGTCTTTGATATTTTTCGAGTTGAGTTAACTGTACTTCGTAGAATGATAGTTGTTAGAGTAATAAGATCAATTAAACGAATGATTGCAACAAAAACAGAAACATAAAGTGTTTTGACTGGGTGCAAAATATCGCAAAAGTCTTAAAAATGGTCATGAAACATTTCCCTTATACTATAAATGAGTGCATTTCATATCATTCTGTCATTTTAGTTATATATTAACTAGTATAAAAATAAATTGTTTATACTTTGTTGTGCCATTTAAGTTATATTTTACTGTGTCATATTAAATACATTAACCAATGTGAATCCGCCCCTTGCAAAATAGCTATATTTGTTAACATATTCTAGTATTTGATTCGAGGAGATTATGTACCTAGATTCAAAATTTCTTAGTTCTTTACCATCAGATTAATATATCAAGTTTGGGAAAAAATTTACATGATCTTAGACAAGCTAACTTTAATACAAGATGGAGGGTAAAAAGATGACATGTGAATTAAAAAAAAAAAATAGAGTCGTAACTTTTAAGTTTCTGGTATCATTTACGTGTTTTGGGATATCATCAGTATATGCCCTGTGATTTTGTTCTAAATGTGAAAAACTATCTACATTTTTTTTTAATATAAAATGTTAATTAGATATCATTTTAAGAGTTTGTGACAGAATTACATAAGCAACAAAGAAAGCAGAATGACAAACAAACTAAAGAAACATCGGAAGGCACAAAAGACAAAGCAAACAGACAAAAAAAAAAACCGAAAATGTGATGGTAAAGAACCAACAAAAGCTTAACCCGCTCGCCACAGAGAGCCATAGGCGAAGACGCAAAGCCCTCACACTACCGCTGCCTAGCCAAAGACCAAGCCAATGAAGCTAGAAACTCGGAAGCCCGAACCAATCCCGAAGCAGGCAAAAGCCGAGCCTTAGCTGAAGACACAAACCTCCAGCTACCGCGGCTCCATAGAAGAACTAACATACCACCGGAAACTAGACCCCAACTGCTCACAAAGAAACTCGGAAGCTACCAAACCCAAGCCACCTCACTGCGTGGAGCCCCAACTATCTACATTTTTCTTATTATTTCTATTTTTTTTTCCTTTATTTATTCGAAGAGATAGGACACAACAACGTTAGGTGTAAGAGCCCAGTAGTGTTTGAGCGTTTGACGGTTTTGTCGAGCGTGTGTTTGATATGAGGCATTAGCAAAACCAATTGTTATGGTCCCTCAAAGTGGGTCCTTCTGTATACTTAGGAGTAAATTAAAGGAATGCATTTTTTGTGTCTATTGTTATTTAATTTATTTTTCCTATCGATATTATTATTATTATTATTATATCATTAAATTGGATGAAATTAAATTAATTTGAGTTGGCAAGCTGACGCGGGATGAACATTCCGGTTTATGGTTCGGTTCTGGTTCAGTTTTTCGGTTTACGGTTCCATAGAAAATGAAACTATTTTGAAACCGATTGAAATACGGTTTGGTTCAGTTTAGTTTTCTTTGGTTTACGATTTTATCGGTTTTAACTATAATTAATTCGGTTCGGGTTGGTTTGGTTTCGGTTTCAGTTTTTTTGTAAATTATTTCATAAAACAAAATGAATCCTAGGTATGAAGTTCAAAAAAATTGAATCCAAATCAAATAAATAATAAACCCAAATTGCAAATCTAAAATCAAACCTATAAAACTATAAGAAAAACAAGAAAAAATTAGAAAACTACCATCATCATCATCAGCCACGCTTGTTCACCTATATACGTTATTTCATGAATCTCTAGTCAACATAAAATAAAATATTTGATTTGTGGTAAGGAATCCATAAATTCAGTTTCTTCTAGCATTTTCTAAATGTTAACGTTTGCAACTGTATAAGATGACATTTTAAGCCATTTTTGTGTTAAAAACAGGGTTTCGGCCATAAAAAGAATTAATGTATTTCAATATGAATCTAAGATGCGATTTCATGTGCTAAAAATAGATTCTAATAAAACATTAGAAACGGGAATAGCAAACACATCTCTTGCCATTTCTATCTAGAATTGTTTTTCTAAGAAAAAAAGTTTAGTTTTTTTAAAGTTAGCTAACTATAATATTTATTAGATTTATTTATTATCTATTATATAAGCACATATATATATATATAATTTTTAAAAATTCAAAAAACTAAAAAAACGAATGGTTTTACGGTTTTAAACCAAACCGAACCGAAACCGAAATAATTTCTATAATAGTAACCGAACGGGTTTATAAACAAAACTGAAACCGAACCGAATCACTAATTTACGGTTCGGTTCGGTTCAGTTTTTTCGGTTACGGTTATTATGCCCACCTCTACGCCTAACTACCATAAATCAATGAATTCATTGTCTAAATATAAATAAACCCATCGTTAGATTGCTATCATAGTTTTGCAATATTTGTTTGTTATATAATTTGGTTAATTACTCTATGATTAAAGATTTAAAGTGATCCATACAAGTATTGTCCATTAGTCTATTCTGAGGTTGGGCCCCCGATGTTAAGTCTACGGTTAGTTTTGATTTCCAGCTTTTAATTGCCATGAATAAAAGTGTTACTCGATGATTTTAATTGAAGAATACTTCTTTATTCTGGATGAGTTTAATCTACAGTTTTATAATCGACAAACCTATCAAAGCAGAAGCGATGCAATCTGAGCCGAGGATTACGAAGACCATAATAAGAGCATTTCCAATGAGAGTTTATCAGTGAGATACTTTTATTAAAACAATAATAAAATTATGAAAAGGAGGAGAGAAGGTGAGAGACTCATAGCCAAAGTATCTCAAATACCTATTAGACTCATCAAACACTTGTCTTCATGTGATTGGTTTAATTATTTTTTACATTAATTTTAATAACATAATTAAATTTTATTAAAAATAGCAAAATTAAATTGGTAAAAAATTCTAAAGGTAACTCAATGAGATACTATCAATAGAGATGCTCTAAATGCAATGGTTTGAGATGTCACAGTTGAGCTGTTGAGGTTCCATCGACTTTGTTAGATCCCTAATAAAATGGCGACATGACATCGATATTTGCAGAAGGGTTCTAAGTGGCTAACAAATAGATACAGTTGAGAAGATTGAGCTCTCACAAAGGATGAGTAAACTCAAGGGTGAGCTCTCGAGAGTCGGACATGTCTCCATTGCTTTGAAACATTTGTATGGATCTCACTTAAAACAATTTGTTAGATAAATTATTGAATTAATTTTAATAAATTTTAATTATAATAGAAAAAATAAAATTAGTAAAACATATATTAAAAAGTTTTCAAAGTAATAAATTATTGTTAAAATAATTATTTTATAATTGTTAAATTTTATTTTAAAATGAAGATTTATTTATAATTCTTACAATTCAATATTTTATTAATATCATATAATTTTGTATAGAACCCCGAAAATTTCAGAACCTGGAGCCTCTACTAAAAAAGGATTAACTAGAGAGTAATAACATTTTTTGGGGATAATGGGCTTCCAGTTCCAACAATGTTTTACTCCATAGGACCATAGAATATGAGATTAATTCCTTGTTCAGTTGTAGTTGCTGACTCGTTCTGATGCATTAACTTTTTAATCACGTCTTCTGGACCAGAAATATTCGGTGAAAATTTTTCTATTTAACATTTGCTTTTGGATTCTTCTAAAAAATCGTGTAAATAAACTTTACTTTTGCTAATGGAATATAAACTAAATGATTATGATTATGCAGTTAAGATTATACGTAGGCTCTTATGCTTCCACAAGAGGTAAGGGTTTTTGGATCATGCTAGTATGAGACGTAAACCACCGAGAGACTCCACCCATATTTTGATATCTACGTGCCATACAGACGGATTCATTCATACCTAATGAATGAAATTCATCCCTAATAAAAAAAATTTTGGATGAAATTTCTCAATCAGATAAAAATTGAAAGTATAGAATAGAAATAAAAAAAATCTGTTAAATAATTATCTGATATCTAACGTACCCTGTATTATTCTAATTTTAAAGTACTTGATTTAATTATTGTAATTTTTTTAAATTTTGATAATTTCTAAAATATAATAAATTAAATAAAATCTAGATGAAGTTAGTTAAAAAAAAAAAAACTTTGTTGATTAACTTATATTTAAGTTTGTGCATAATGTTAAACAAAATCGTCATAGATAACTGAAATTGAAAAGTAGTAATCATATATTAGGACTAAAAAAATTCAAAAAAAATAATAATAATATGTTTGTTGAGAAATACCACTTTCATGAAATTTCAAAGTTACCACTAAGGAGTTATTGTTTTGCAAAATATCATATTATAACATTTCTTATAAAATCTAATATAGTTAAATATTATATAGCCTTATAAACTTTTAAAAAATTTAATAACATGCTCTACAAAATTTATACATCCATATTTTGTTGTAATATTTTGAAAATAAATAAAAATAGTTGTAATCTTGAAAATACTACTAATAATTAATAGTATTATATTTTAACAGAAAATAGAAAAAGAAAACAATTTCAACATAATAAACATAAAATATATCAGCATACTGTAACCGTTGCATGAGGACATGGAGTATTAAGTTACAAAATTAAAGTAAAATCAAAAAATTGGAATTCATTCATGGGATTAAGGGGACAAAAAAAAAGAAGAGGTATTCCCTTTATTTTTTTGTCGTCAAGGGGATTCCTTTTTATATCCAAAAAGCTATTTAATGTGTGTATTACTTGTTCCAATGGAAACCCAAATTATAAGATATGGTAAAGAAGAAAGGATAATTAAGTCATTTACTCATGAATGACATTATCTGTAATTTGTACTAATATTAAAGGGTAATTGATGCGTCCTGCTTCTATAAATTGTCGTAACCTTACTCAACACCATTGTTCTTTCATTACTCGTTCTCGCTCTCGTTGTCTAATTCTCTCCCTCACTCTTTTTCTAATTTTATTATTTCTTATTCTTAAATTAAAAGAAAAGAGATAACTGTTATTAAAAAAAAAAACGAAGGCTCTTGGTTTTTTTTTTTAAACATCCGGTCATCCTGTCACTTTAAATTTACTGTTTCACCGCAGTAACTATTTTCGTAAAAATTACTTATTGCTGACGTGGCATGCCAAACCGCTATGAATACCAAAACGATGCGTCTTCCTCCACGCCGAGTTATCTCCGGTGCCGTTGCCGGCAAACAGACAGAAACCGCCGTGCTAAAACCGCCACCGCCGCCGATTAAATCTATCCTCAAGAAAACACCGACCGTCACTCTACCACCGTCTACAACCGCCGTAGCCGAGCCGGTTGGTTCGAACCAGCTCTTAGCCGGATACTTGGCTCACGAGTTTCTCAACAAAGGCACACTCTTCGGAGAACAATGGAATCCGGCTCGAGCCCAAGCCGGACCATTTACGGACAAATCTATTGAGCCGAGAAAGACAAAGCCGAACCATGATATTGAGCCGATCGACCATAAACGGAGGAGATATGTGGAGGTGGCTAATATCCTCCGGGTAGATGGGGTCCACTTGCCCGGTATCGTCAACCCTTCACAGCTTGCCCGTTCTTTTAAATTGTGATGGCAAAAAGCCACGTGGACTCAAGTTATTGGTCCGTCTTCTAGAAAAACAAGACAGCCGTTTCATAGAAACATTCCCTTTTCTTTTCTCTTTTCTTTTTGTTTTTTTTTTCTTCTGTAAAGCGTTGTCTTCATCGTCTTCTTCAAAATTGACTCAGAAATGTTAGGGTTTTTGTTGAAATTAGATGTCTTGTGTTTCGTAAATCAGGTTATTGTTATCGATTTAGCCAATGGATTGAAAAAAAATTGATCGCTATAACAATTTTCTAAAATTTCTGATTCCAAAACGAAGAAGAGATCAATGGATGATGAATCTTCTTAGATCCGAGTTGTTTCGAAAATGTGAATTCTTTGAATATGTGCAATTTGAGAAGCAGATGAAGTGGAGATCAGTCCCTTTGATTAACTTAATTAGCTTTTACTTAATTTTCGAATAAAATTGATTTATCATCTATATATTGAGCTTGCAAAGTTTTGATGATGATGCTGTCTTTAATCTGAGAAATTTTCCTTAATTCTGAGATAATGATAATAAAACATCACTGGAAACTGTGTGCTAATTATTCAAATCTTTTTAAAAATCTTTTAATTTTGATTACAAGCTAACAACTCTTAAACAGAAACTAAACAAATTCTTATCCTTCGTGTCTAGTTAAGAGCCTGATTTTTTAGATGCTGCTGCATTTTACATGTGTGCCTTTGTTTTCCTAAATGTTTTTTTTTTCTATTTTTGTTTTTGTAAAATGTTAAAATTTTAAATACCATTTAAATATTTTTGGCCGAAGTTACAGAGATAACCAAGAGATAGAAAAACCGAAAACTACAGTAAACAGCTGTGAAACTACAGAACAAAAGCAGACGGACCAAATAATACAATGAAGCAACACACTAAACATTGAAAGCCTCGCCTGCTCTCTGCAGTTAGCCTTAGTCGATAACGAGATCACCATCGATCTACCGCATCCAAGCTTAAAAACTCCACCAAGACCCCGGAAGCTAGAGCCCCAACTACCCATATCAAGCATACACACAATCAAAAGCCGAGTCTACTCAGTAACTGAGCCTTAGCTAAAGATGAGACCACATCGTTGTAGCCACCACCAACGAGCTACCACAGCCTCCACAGAAACCTACCATACCGTTAGAAGCTACAGCCACAACTGCCCCGGATCAACCAACAATCAACAGGTTTTGGTAATCGGCTTGGTTGTCGAATTGAATTTATGTGTGATACTTTAATCTCAATATATAAGTTGATCTTGAGGGTAATAATAATGATATAAAACTATGGACAATACTTGGAAAATTTTGGTTATCCATGACATAGATTTATATTCGTTTCGAATTTTGGTGTTCACCGGAGTGATCACTTGAATTATATTCTATCATTATGGTTTTGTCATTTGTGGTATATATTGTCTTTTAAGTGTAATGTAAAGTTTGTGTTGGATTTGTAGTAATCATAGTGGACAACAATGATGAGTATGTTTGAGATCATTCTTCAACACATTCAAACAAGAATCTTTCGCATTGATCTGAAGCTCTTTCTTGTTTATTGGTGATATATATAATCTTTGTGGCTGAAGTGTTTAGGCTCTGATGATGAAGATGGATGCAAGTCATGGTGCAAAATCACAGTGAGACGAAGACCAAATGTTGGTACACAACCTCATGAACCTCGGAATCTCTGTAAAGCTCTATAAGTGTTTTAAGTGAGTTACTTGGGTAGACTTTACTCTGGTTCTTTTTTTGTCTTCTTTCCCTTCTCATTTTTATTCTCTTTTCTTTCTTTTTTTGAGAAGGGAAAGTTGGAAGCGGCTCTAGTCGACAATTCTGCACCAAAAACAAACTCAAAAATGTTTATGAGCTAGAGAGCATTGGATATTACTAGAGATCCGTGGAACATAAAACTGTGTCGATCCGCATACTTCCTAGTTTTTGCACTTGATTGCACATGATAATGATGAATCAGAAGACATGTGGTTTGAAAGAATAGATAAGGTGAAGGTGTGGTACCAAGCTAAAAGTGAGCTTGGCCAGTCGGAATTCTGAAAAGGATGGTAACTGTGGTAGAAAATGTGGATTTGAACTCCGAATGTAGTAATCCATTATGCGATATCAAGCCCATGAGTGAGAAGTTAAGTCAGTGTTAAAGGCCCCGTAAAGATGGAGTCAACGTTAGATCATTCAGATTTCCAAAGGATAGAGAAATTCTGGTAATGTTGATCCACTAATGGTGTTTCCAATCTTCATGTTCTGAGAACAATCACTGTTATAAGTCTTTTAGAAAGTTAGCCAACACCAGATGAAATCCAAGAAGAGCATAAAATTCCCAAGTATTGACTCAATAAAACTGAAAAATGACTCAAAGAAAATTTAAAAAAATAAAAATAAAATAATTTTAGTAACTTGGAGAATCCTCTCTCAGACTTAGTTTACACCATCACAATGTAAAAATAAGTCAAAAGGAAGAGAAATACTTAGTCAATGAAAAATATAAACAAACTAAATGAAAAAAATAAAAAGTTAAGGAAAACCTGGTGATCATGCGTCTGCGTTGGAGTCGATACCGCTCGGTTGACCCTGTGTACCGATCATTTGTGAAGGAGAACTGTACCGATAAAAAACATCTATGTCATTCGCATCTTCTGCGTGTAGCACATGTTCCTGAAAACTCTTAACAACAGACGTGATCTCAAAGTAATAAAACCTAAGAAACAAACCAAAATCAAAAGAAAGATAAAATAAATAAAAGAACAGAAAACTCAAAAACTATGTGGGTTGCCTCCAATAAGCGCTTGTTTTAAAGTCACTAGCTTGATTGCGGTTTCAGGCACTAGGTGGAATGAGAATTTTAACTTGCTTCAGAACAAGTTCTCTAATCAATTTCTCAATCTCTAGCTTGTCTCTTTTCTTGACCTTCTTGGATATCTTAAAAGAAGAATGAATATCTCCATCCAGGACTTCCTTGATCTCATTCTTATCAACAAGCTCTTTCCTTGTCATGACATCCAAGTTCTTCTCATAAGACATAAGGCATGTGCAACAATTTCATGGGTGGGGATCGCATTGTAGAAGACCTTCTTGTCGATATTGGAAAAGGTGATCCTTTTATTAGGCAAATCTACAACTGTACCAACTATTTCGAGGAAGGGTCTCCCAAGTATCAAAGGCATGTAAGAACCTTTGCTCATCTCCATAACATGAAAATCAGTAAGAACCCAATAATATCTAACTTGAACATCTATATCGTTAATGAAGCCTTGTGGAGACATGGTGGAAGCATCTGGATAATAAGTACCATCGACTCTCTAAATCTCATGCAGCATACCAATCAATAACCACAATGTACCGATCGGTCAAAATGATGCTTAATACCAGCCGGTGGTAATCAAGCACCGATCAGTTCGAATGTAGCCGAACCACTCGTCGAAATCTGTCCAGGCTCTGATCTTGCAAAAAGCGCATAGGATGGATTTTGCATAATTGTATTGTATTGTATTGCACAACTCCTCAAATTGCTCCACTTGAATAACACAGAGATCAAATAATCATGCGATACTCCATTATTCTTAATTGTATTGCACAACTCCTCAAATTGCTCCACATGATCCATTGGGTTTCTAAAGCCATCCCATTGAAAATGTTTTGCTTCACCAATTAAATGATATATGGGTTAATCTTGTAATCATGCCTATGTGAAACTGGTGGAGAATAGCGGACCTATCAGCATATAACCGGTTTGGTATCTTGTACTAGCCAAGATTTCTAGGTCGCAGAGCTTCAAGTCGTGGTATCTGATGTTCACGGATAGGTGATGGCATGCCACCGATCGGTGCAGGAGGGTTTTTAATACCGATCGTTAACAGATGGTTACAGATCGATTCAGGAGGTGGAATCTCGATTCTAGATGTGTTCCTATCAACAGTTCCAGCCATATCTGTTTTTTTTGCTCTAAACGTGCTAGCTCGACCTTGGACTGATTAAGCAAGTTATAAGAACCTTAGCCACTACCCGACGAAGATAACTCATGTTTTCCTCTTCTGGACTTCTTCTATTGGTACTTTCCTTTTTGAGAAACTTTTCTTTTTAGGAAACTTTTATTTTCCAGCAATTTTCCCTTTCTGAAACTTATCTTTCATATAACTTTTCTTTCTTGAACCTGTCTGGACTCTTCTTTCTGAACTCAGTGCTCAGACTTTCTGTATCTGAATCTTCTTCGTCTCCGGTTTTTGAATTAGATTTTTTTTTTCTTTTTTGAAATTAGGGTTTCTCGAAACTCCATAAACTAGGTCACAACGCCATCAACTTCAACCCCTTATTCCTGCCAGAGGTTATAGCAGAATCCAGTGACATCTGGGGCTTTTCATTGATATGTAGATCGTCTCCTAACTATATGAGAGAGTATTCCTACTAATCGGTAACAGTGTCAACACCGATCAGTGAGCTTTTTCGGAACATTGTAAAAAATCGCATATTCTGCATTTGGACCAGTTCCTGCATCATTTAGCATTTTACAAAATATACAAGTTAGATACTTAGTAAAAATAATATATATCTATGTAAAAATAAGAAAAAAATTCCTAGACGAAATCTAAATCATGAATTCAAAGGCATTCTAATTGTTCTCCGGCAACGGCGCCAAAAACTTGATGTGCAATAAGTGTTAATCCTATAAATATACTGCAAGTGCACAGTGGATTATAATAGTACTTAAGGTATCTATCCACAGAGAAAAATAGAGCACACAATGAATTATGAGGGTTTAAATAAAGCTAGGTTGCAAAGGAGTTTACGGTGAAACCCATGGTGACTAACATTCTAAAATAGAATAAAAATATATATTAATTTACAAGGATTAATTCAGGGGTTCATGCATATGAATGTAACGATTACATGAGATGCATTAAGATTTGTCTATAACTCATATTACAGATGTAAAGTTATCCCCTTCTCGCGTGGTCTAACTATCTATGCAACCTATCCTCAAGCGATTAATAATTGTCGTCTTTCGGAAGAGAATCATGCATGCAATGAGAACCTAATCCAATATATTTACAAAGTGAGAATAGCAATTTTCGTTGACTATTATACACTTTGCCCATCAAAGATAGATCCACCCATTCAACAATACTTTTGGTGCCACGATGAACTGGAGTTTAGGGCAGAAGCTAATTGATCATATTAGAAAGGCATTAAGAACAATCTAATGATGAAGAACTATATATGACCAATCTCATAAAAACCCTAACATGATAATATGAACAACCCTTTAGAAACCCTAATCTATATGAACATATCTACTCAGATATGCATAGTAAAAAAAGAACAAGAACTGAATATAGAATAGAACACCTTAGAGCTTTTTGACTGAATTTTGCAATGTGTGAGTCATTTAGTGGAGAAAACCATGTGGTTTACTCCACAAGATGAATCACTCATTATGCCTCGAGATTGTAGACTACTCGAAGCCAATCAATCCTTGAGTTGGGTCCACACGCAGTAATGTGGATGCCAAACGATTCATTAGTCCCTCATGTTTGTTCGATTTTGTATGCCCCTCTGGTATGAAACTTCCAAAAACAATTTGTGATTTAAAAACCAAACATGTCCTTACATTTTTCTTATGAACATCAATATATCAAACATTTGAATTGGAAATAAGTAGGAATCACTTGAACATGTGTTGCTGCTATAAGAGGACCAACCACACTCCCACCAAAGACAACACCATCCATCGTTAATAAGGACATGCTTAGCCCTCCCATCATGCTTCTGAGACCAAGGCTCTCCGCAGAAAGGAAGGTGCCCGATAGAAATCTCAAATCTCCCATGATTTTCAATGTAAATAACTCAATAAGGTGAAGCAACAAAATAGTTAGTTACAAAGGAATCAAATAAATTTGCAAGTTGAATCTTGAGACCTTATATGGAACCATTCCACCATATATGGTGGGATGGCAAAGAATCGCATTAGAGATGCATCCAACTGCAGGAAAGACACACACAACACATGGTATATACATATTATACCCCCATTATCTTGGATGATATCTTCTATCTCATGGTTAAATAGTATACTAATAGTCTAATAATAAAATATTAGCTTTTAACCCTCACAAAGTCAAATATGTCAACACTACAAAAAAACAAAAAAAAAACAAACACAACATAATTTTGGTCGGATTACAAAACCCATGATCAAGTTCAACATTCTTTTGTTACAAATAAGGATCCTTAGGTCGGCGATCAGAGCATATAATATGATTATCTTCCAAATATCTCTTGAACCTGTGATGTTTAGGTTTTGTCTTTGGTATATTTCTAGTAGAGATAACCATATTTTGTGGAATGATAATTGTTAGGGAAATAAGATGAATTAAACGAATGATTGCAACAAAAATGTTATGACATGTGTGATTTTTGTTTTCTCTCTCAGGCACTTTTCCCAAGTTAACTAATTAAGCAAATGTTCCCTTTAGGAAACAGATCTCACCTACTTTATTGTTCCTTTTCGGGAAACTTTTTCAAATTTGAACCTTGATTGAGTTTTCTTCCGGTGGTTTCTCCGGCTCAGGCGAGTCTTGCCGGCAAGGAATCAGACAAGCTATGTACACAAGTGGAGTAAAAACGTGTTTCACTTCATTCCAAGCACCTGGTGTAACTTGGAAGAGATTGTGGCCTTCCTTTTTCATCATGTTTACTAAACAGGAAAGATCTTTCATAACTTAGTCAATCTAACTAGTTAAAGAACATTCACACCTTTAAGGTGAAGAACAATACTGGATAGTACCTCTATCTTGTTTTCTCACAATTTGGTGAAGATCTAGTGGCCCCTCATACGCAAAGGTATTCTGTACTCTCCTCTCCCACTAAAAGTCTAGCATTTGTACCTGCAGTTAAGGAAACAAGCAAAGGCCTCAGAGCTCATTCTCCTTGGATAAAGCAAGGACACAAAGGTCAAAACTACCAAAAGTTCTTAGAGATGTCTCACAAAATACCTTACAGTGATAAAGGGAAATGTACGGTGGAGTCTAGCCACACTTCCAGAGTCTCCAGGATAAGAGCGCCAAGCTTTGGCACCTCATATCTACTAAGAAGGCACTTTCTTGTCCTTATGGATAGAACCACTAACCCAGAACAGAGAATATGGTCCCTAATTCCTGTTCTAGCTGACCTCTGGAGGACTTATTCGAGAGCTCACTACAAGAAAATCGCTCATTTATAGCGGCCGAAAAACGTTATGTGTTGATATCTCAGCGTATTTAAAAACGCTATATCTGCGGCTGCGATAATAGGTTAGCGAGCTTTCGTAGCAGTTTTACGTTATGCTATGTAAGTTATTTTTACAATAGCGTTTTAGTATATGCAATAGTATTTTATGCAATAGCATTTTTGTGTGTTATTCATTTGTTATTTAACGTCATAATTTATACCTATATTGTAGCATTTTAGTTTTTTTGTGTTATTCTTTTGTTATTTAACGTCATAATTGATATCTATATTGTAGCATTGATCTGTTATCCATTTTTTTGCAATGAGGACCTGTGTAATACAATTTCTTGAACCAACAAATATTCATAAATCAGAAGATGTTTTATTAAAACCAAAGTACATGTTCAAACACAAACACAACACCACTTATTCAAAGTACACAAGTTTGTCGTTTGGCCAAACAACTATACTGCTCAAAGCATCAACAATGATTTTAAGTTCTGAATTTGTTCTCCAAAGTGGTGCATCTTCAATAGTAGGAACATCAACCCATACCTTGCTTGCATTGGGACCCAAGGGGACATGATGAACTACATCTTCTGGATTTGTTGAGAAAACTCGACCTTCTGCAACCATTTTTCCAGATCCTTTGCAATCTATGAGGATGCATTTCCTTTTCTCATTGTTGCTGGTTTTGGAACTGTTACTAAAACTCTACAAAGAAAATTCCAGACCATTCATCACAAATAAATTCCAACAACAAATCATTCAATTACAGAAAAAAATTTATCAGTTTCAACATTAGCAACAATAGATTATTGCTGACCCAAGATGACCCTCAGCAATAACTTCATCATCCTTAAGCCAATCATAGATGAGGATTTTATCCTCCTTTGCATCTGTAGCCTACAGAGTGATGTTTAAAAACAAAACCAACAATAGATTAGTTATCAACATGATTCAGCTACTTTAAAATTTACAACATTATATTTAAACTGTTACGTTGCTTCTGGGAGAAAAGGAAAATTACAAGTTAAACGACAATGATTCAAATTGCTAACTTAGAAGAACAGACTTGATGTTAACTTACGTTTTTCGATGTAGTTAAACCACGAACTTGATCCTGCAAACCATGAACTACATCCACCGATTCAGCTTGTTTAGCTTCAAGCTTCTGTACATGTGAGTCTCTAGCATGCATGAATGCTAGCTTGGTAGCAGTTACCCCTCTGCCCATTCCTCTAATTCTTCCTGGTTTGTCTTTGCCTAGGACCTGACTCACAACATCATCTTCAACACTCATACTATCAGAAACTATCTAGCTAGCTAGTAATAAAAACTGGACCACAAACTGTCTAGAAATTAATAAACTATCTAGTAAAAACTGGACCACTAACTGTCTAGAAATTCATAAACTATCTAGAAATTAACCAATGACTAAGACCCCTTCACAATCAGCCCTAACACAGAAACTCTCATCATCAGAAGATTCATTCCCCAAATCATCATTGTCTTCTATGGGTAATGGTGCAGTGAAACGATGACCTTCTGAAATTAGCCCCAAATTGAAACGAAAACCCTAAAATTTTTCAAACCCTTTTCTCAAAGATGTTTATAAACCAGCGATAATAGTTTCTAAACCCTAAATATCTATGACATCGAGCAGCAAGAACCAAATTAAAGCTAACCTTGAATCGAAAAGTTTTGCTTATGACAAATCGAGGTTGATTAGGAGGCGGACAGCTTTGGAAATCGATGTGCACGATAGCAGGAGGAGAGTGAGAATAGAAGAAGAGCTTGAGAAATCAAAGAAGATGCGAAATCTGAAAGTGAAACTAGCGGGAGAGTGAAAGGAGATGAATTTCTCTGAGTGTGTAAATGTTACAATTGATATCTATATTGTAACATGCTTTCTTATACTAGTAAATGAACGAGAATGGAGGGATTCTGAAAATTTCACTAAGTGTTAAGCGGGGCAAATAAGTTTATTAATTTGTCTTCCCGCTTTCAACTTAGATAGCGTTTTAAAATAATAATGCTATGTATTCTAAGCGTCACCATTTTTTTCAATACAACCGATAATTTCATAGTGTTTACAAAATAACAAACGCTATGAAAAACTAAACCATAGCAAAATAACAAGAAACGCTATAATGCACCGCTATAAATGCCTCATATTCCTGTAGTGGCTGTAGGCACCGACTTAGGTAAGGGGCTTTTCCAGTTCAAATTTGCAAATGAGGCTGATTTACAACTGGTGTTGGATAATAGACCATACCACTTTGCAAAATGGATGGTCCTCCTGCAGAGATGGGAACCCACAATAGATCGAAGCTTTCCCTCCCATACCCCCTTTGGATTAAGATACAAGGTATCCCCACATACCTATGGATGGAGGAAATTTGTATGAGCATGGGGAATGATATTGGCAAGTTTGAGAGAGCTGAAATCTTCGAGATTACAGCTAGAATGAGAGTCACTATGAATTGTCTACAATCTCTGGTGTTTAGTTCCACAATGGAGCTTAAGAATGGAGATGAAGTTGTTGCCTCCCTGGTGTATGAAAAACTGGAGAGACACTGCTCAAAATGCCACACGCTAGACCATGAACTTAAAGACTGCCCCTTAGATACTGCTATGCCTGCAGAAAAAATGAGTAGCCATGAAATAGGGGTGACTGTTAGTTCCTAGAGGAATACACATAGGCCCTTATCTCGGGCAAGGTGGGCTAACAAAAGGAGACTCCCCATGGCTCTTCATCACGTAGACCTCCCAGAGAGGAGCCAAGAAACCATGCAGGCAGCAGACTCCTAGCTGACTCTTCTTCCTCCTACTACAGACACCAGAAAAGAAACCATAGACCCTCATACCCTGTACTTAGGGTTGTGTAACACCGATTAAGTATAAGCTGGATCGAGATTATCTTAGCAGATATCTGGTTGTTGTAATATCATGTAGAATAGAATGACAGCATGGTTGAGTGTTGATATAAGATTAGGAATCACACCAAAATCTTATGGACACATGATCTCAAGGCTCTCGGCTTGAAATGGAGGATGGACCGATGGTGAATATGGAGGTGGAGGGTTTTGATTGACTCTCTCAATCGATGGGTTGATTGACTCTCTCAATCGATGATCGAACAAACCATTTGAATCACACAAATAGCTTAATCCAAAGTTTCTAAGAATAAAGTGAATCACACACAATATTCAAAGAAATAAAATTGTATTTTAGAATGATTCCACAAACTAAAATAAACAAGCAAAACAAAGCACAAAGCTTTAAGAAGAAAAAATCCCTCTTTTATTTTCCAAAGATTTCTATATATCTTTACAATGGAACAAATGAGTTTTTTATAGCTTTTACAAGAAGATTTTTACAATAAATTACATTAAAAACAAATTATTCACATTTAAACAAAAATAACAAAATTAGCTAAATCAAATAATCTTCTTGCCACCAATTTAGCCTTTGATTTGAATGAGAATCCTTTGATTGTTTTTTGAATTTATGAAGATGAAATTCCCATAATAAACCTAGATTCGTTCATTTACTAGTATAAGAAAGCATGTCAAATTCTTATTAGTTTTTCTAACCAACAAAATCTTTTTAAAAAAAAATTACTGACAATTTTTTGAGTAAATTACGATAAAATTTTGAAATTATCAAAATTAAGTAGATATTTTTCAGCCAATGTATTTGGTTGAAATATTGTCAGAATTTTCTTACCACTTATTGGCCATTTCAAAATTTGGTTGAAAATTGGTCAATCCTTTATTACTGATTCAATTATTGACCACTTATGTAACTGCTTATAGCTGTGATATAAATATCAAATTTGGATGAATAATCAGTCAAATATTTTTGACCAAATATGTGTGACGTAAATTCATCAAAAATATAGGCCAATTATTGATAAATTTGTAGCTGTTTCAAAGTGGTCAATAACTGGTCAAAAATGATTGACAGGTTACTGACCAACTTGTAGACGTCTCTAACCGTTTCAACTTTTTGACGAATTGTCGACAAAAATTATAGTTTGTTTCAAAATTTTAACCAAATTTACAGCGGTTTCAAATTTGTCAAAAAGGTCAAAATGGTCAACACTTTTGAATTATATAGATATCCTCCCCTTTTCCTTTTCATAATGTAGAGATACTAAAAAGTCTTATTTGTAATAAGAGAATGATGAACTTGATCAGGGTTCTGTAACCCGACAAAGAATATGTTGTATTTGTTTGTTTTTGTAGTGCTGGAAATTTTAGGTCCATTTAACTTTGTCATACTTAAAAGCTGATATTTTTATTATTTTGCTATTTGATCCATGGGACAAGAGGTAGCAGCCAACATAATGGGGTATAATATGAATACACTATGTGTTGTGTGTGTCTTTCATGTAGTTGAATGCATCTCTAATGGAACTCTTCGCCATCCCACCACATCCGGTGGAACGGTTGCACATGATGTATCAAGATTCAACCTGCAAGTTTCTTCGATCGTTTGTCATCGACCCTTTGTTGCTTCACCTCATTAAAGGTCTGTTCGGAAGTGTGTCGCAGCGACTGCATCAAGCGACCAAAAACAAAGCTGTAATATAAGTTACTTAAAGCTCAAGTATGTGGGGAGTTAGTTGCAGCAAAGCATGATGTTAATTATGGCGACCATTTTAACTGTCGCTGGTTTATCCAGCGACACCGGCGACTTCATTTTTTTTTAATAGTTGTAGTCGCAGCGACATAAATGAAAGAAAATCAAGGCTAATTTTTGGTCGTTCATTGTCTTACTCTTGAACAGGGCATATGTTATTTACATTGAAAATCAAGGAGATTTGAGATGATGTCTCTATCAAGCCCCTTCCTTCTGGTGGAAAATGATGGTCACAGAAGCAGGGTGGAACGGCTAAGTGTGTCCTTATCGAGGCTTGATGTGCTGTCTTTGGTGGGGGTGTGGTTAGTCCTCTTATAACAGCAATATCTATTCAGGTGATTCCTATTTTTTTCCAATTCAAATATTTGATTTATTAATATTCATAAGAACATTGTAAAGACAAGTTTGGTTTTCAAATCAGAGATTATTGCTGGAAGTTTCATACCATAAGAGTATAAAGAACCAGACCAACATGTAGGACATATGGAACTTTCGACATCCACATTACCGCGTATGAACCCAACTCAAGGATTGATGGCTCCGAGTAGCCTGCAATCTCAAGGTGCAATGTGTGAGTCATCTAGTGGAGGATACCATGTGGTTTACTCCACCAGATGACTCACTCATTATGCCTCGACATTGCAAACTACTTGAAGCCAATAAGTCCTTGAGTTGAATCCACACGCAGTAGTGTGCATGCCAAACGTTTCATTTGTGCCACATGTTGGTCCGATTCTTTATGTCCCTCTGGTATGAAACTTCCAACAACAATTTATGATTTGAAAATAAAACATGTCCTTACATTGTTCTTATGAACATCAATATATCAAATATTTGAATTGGAAAAATATGAATCACTTGAACATGTGTTGCTATTATAAGAGGACCAACCACAATCCCACCAAAGAGAGCACCATCAAGCCTTGATAAGGATATGCTTAGCCCTCCCATCATGCTTCTGTGACCAACACTCTCCACAGGAAGGAAGGTGCCTGATAGGGACATAATCTCAAATCTTTCATGATTTTCAATGTAAATAACTCAATAAGATGAAGCAGCAAAGAGTCAGTGAAAAAGGAATCAAATAAATTTACAAGCTGAATCTTGATACCTCATATGCAATAATTCCATCGGATGTGGTGGGATCGCAAAGAATCGCATTGGAGATGCATCCAACTGCAGAAAACACACACACAACGTGTGGGGTATATATATTATACTCCCATTATCTTGGATGTTATCTTATATATCATGGATTAAATAGCATAATAATAATAATAAAATATTAGCTTTTAACCTTGACAAAGTTAAATATGTCAGCACTACAAAAAAAAAGAAAAAACAAACACAACATAATTTTTGTCGGGTTACAAAACTCATGATCAAGTTCAACAATCTTTTGTTACAAATAAAGATCCTCAGCCCGGCAATCAGGGCATATGATATGATTATCTTCCAAATATCTCTCGAACATGTGATGTTTAGATTTTTTCCTTATTATTTGTTTAGTAGAAATAACCATATTTCGTGGAATGATAGTTTTAGAGTAATAAGAGTATTAAACGAATGATTGCAACAATAATAAAAACATTAAGGTTTTTTTACCGGGTCAAAATATCGCAAAAATCTTGAAAATGGTCATGAAATATTTCCCTTATACTACAAATGCGTGCAAATCATACCATTGTGTCATTTTAGTTATATAATAACTAGTGCCACATTTAAAATATTAACCAATGTGGATCTGCCTCTTTTAAAAGAGCTATATTTATTAACATGTTCTAGTCTTTGATTCGAAGAGATTATGTACCTAAATTCAGAATTTCTTAGTTCTTTGCCATTCGATTAATATATCAAGTTTGACAAAAGTTTACATGATCCTTAAACATGAGTGTAAAAAAATTGACATGTTAAAAGAAAAAAAAAAGTGGTAACTTTTAAGTTTCTAGTATCATTTTCGTGTTTAAGTAACAAAATATATCCTTATTATCATATTAATTATTTAACACACTAGATATTCTGGTGTCTATTCACCAAAAAAAAAAAATCTGGCGTCCAATTAACGGATGCAGCAACTCAAGTTCTCTTCACCTGTAATATGCTGTTGTGTTTCATATCTGATTAGCAACTCATTTATTTTTTCAGTCGTTCGGTTGTGTTGGTGTATGATGCATGAACTTTATAATCACCTCATTAACAAGTTTTTGCAAGGTGTTAATGTTAATCAAAATCGTCATACATAACTAAAATTGGAATATAATAATCATATATTGAGAAGAAAAATTCAAAAAACTAATTGAGAAATTACCACTTTTTGAAATTTCAAAATTACTACAGTAGAACCTCTATAAATTAATATTCGATAAATTAATAACTTCTCTAAATTAATAAATTATCCCGGTTTCGAATTGGGCCGATGTAATAATTGACACATTTCGATAAGCTAATAAGATAATATTTCTTTTGAAATCTCTATGTAAATATATAGTCTCATTAATAACATAAATTAATAACCATATAAGTTTATTGTATTTATATAAGATATTTTAGTGAAATATGATTCTAGTGTTGTTATTTATTCGTAAATTTGTATTTCTGTTAGAGTTTATCTCTATTTTTCTAAAAATATCAAAAATATATGATATTATCTTCTCAAATTACATCAAAAACTATTTAAATTTTTTATATATGCAATGATTATTTCCTAATGTGTAAATGCATTAAAACCCATCGAAGTATTATCTTTATTTTTCTTCTTTTTTATACAACATTTTTTAAAATTCAGAAAAACTCTCTGTATCGATAAATTAATAACCTCTATAAATTAATAAAATTATTTGGTCCCAACATTATTAATTTATTGAGGTTTTACTGTATTTAGGAATTTTTTTGCAAAATATCATATTATAACACCACTAAGGAAATCACCTGCCGTTCCCCAGATGTATTATGCTTCAACTTCCAATGCTCCTTCTTTGAAATGTTATCGGTTTAGGGAAATGTATGTAGTTCTGGTTCTGTGGAATGCTGTTTTACCTAGGTTGTTTCATATGGTCTCGATAAATTGTGTGCCCTCTTGTGGATCATTTTGCTCGAGTGCGGGCCATTACTGCAATATGCAGATTATCTACCATTCTCATTGTGTTTTTAGTTATTGTGATGGAATTCTCCTTCCTTTGGTGACAGTTGGGATTATGATCTCCTCTTATTAGTATTTTACCAGTAAATCGGTGTCCCTCTGGACAATCATTGTCCTGGTATCTCCTTTATGGAGCATTTTTTTCTTCTCACATACATCATTTGTTATTAGTGGTTTCATTTTACTGAGCATTATATCGAAGGATATTCTGCGTGAAGCAGTAGCGAGAGTGTCATTTATTTTTAAAGCAACAAATGATGGTGCTGATACCTTGATCTCAACTTCATGGGAGGCTTTATCCCCTCTTCTCTGTGGATTCAACCAAGACTATCATGGTGAAGAAGTCTTCTTTACAGAGAATATTCGTTGATTTGATTCTTTACCTGAGCCCTTTAACTCGCATCTATCCCTCAAGCTTTATTTGAGCACTTTTGTAGCATTTAGCATTTCCTTTCGTCTGATCTTTGTGTTGGTTTGTACCCGTTTTATTTGGCTCTTTATGCATTGGTGTATCCTCCGTTGTGGAGGTTAAACTTTTATGTTGAAATGAAAGTTAGGTTTGACAGAAAAAAATTATCTATTCTTTGTTAATTGTGATAGGTATATGTAATTAGGATCACGACATTGAAGTGAACTACATCAAACCAGTCGGGACGAATCTTTGCTATCCATTGACCATTTCTTTGATTTATATGTCATGGGGTTTTAATTACTCCTCAATTGCAATAGTTTCCCTTAATCTGTTTCTTTCTTGCTCGTATCTCATGATCTTACTTTTTTTTTTCTTTTCTAATTCAAGCTTGTGAATCTATATATTCATTGAATATTTTGATTTTTTGTGAATATACAAACTTTCTCCTTCTTTTATTTTTGGTTGTATATATAAGATATAATTTGGAGAATAGGTAGTTTAAAAGTTTATAATTTGCTGCTATATGAGTGATTTGCTATATTAAATAAACTGATTAAGAACCTCTTGAAGGACTTTAGTTACTTATCTTTTTTTTTTTAATTTTGTTTTCATAAACGTATATTTTATTTTGTTTGATGTAATATTTTTCTCCTTTAATATATTTTTCTCTACCGATCAAGGCTGCACGAGAAAGAGGCAGAGGTGCAAATTGAAAATCTGGACATATCTAATGCATCGTGGCCCACATTGGTTGGGATAGACGACCCCTCTTATGGTGTGGTGTATCATTTTGAGGAAAAACATTAAAAAATAAGGAAATAATACTCCAATGATGCATCATTTTAAGGAAAAAATGAGAATATGAACAATATCTTTTCATATTTTAGGGAATACTATTCACAAAACTCATATTTTCTCTTAAAATGATGTACCATTTGAGTATCATTTCCCTTATTTTTTATGTTTTTTTTAAATAGGATCACTAAAAATAATAGGTAATAAATAAGAATAAACCTACAATATTCCTTTTTAAGAGAACAAATGTTATAATCCATTAGAGAAAAACTTAAACTCATTTTAAATTTATATTATTTTGAAGGAAAGAATGAAACAACCCACTAGAGATGCTCTTAGTACAACCATCCAATTCAAATAAAATATCCGAGATTTGATCTAAACTGTAAATTTTACGGATGATAAATTTTTTAAAAGGATACTTGAAATCCTAAATATATGTAATGTTTTTACAGAAAATATTTAATCCTTTTTAAATAAATGTCTATTGTCTAATTTGTATCTACATTGAAATATTAGTCAACTCAAGACTGCATTAAAGAGTGATCTACATAGTATTTTTTTAGCTTTGAAAAAACAATCGCTAAAAAAGACCTACAATTTTTTTTTTTCTGTGCAAACAACTAGAGGCGTGCTTTGCTTGAATTGAAAAAGACAATGGCCTTAGGCCCCCAATTTTTTTCCTAATATTAAAGGCCATATTTTTATAGTTTCTTAAACTATGTATGTAAAATAAATTACCTTTTGATACACATAATAGAAGAACATTGCATAGTTATATCCTTATTTGGAAAACAAAGTTACAATATAGATTATGTGATGTTTAGAATAACAACATTCTCGTTTTAAAAAATCTATAATAATGTTAAAAATAAGTATAAAATTATAAATAAAAACATCTAAACAAAATGAAAGGTATATAATTTTAGAATTTGCCTTAGGCCTCTATTAGGCTAGGCACGACACTGCTTGCAACTTTTACAAAACAATATTATAAACAATTTACATTATAACATATCAACTCATTTATATTTATGTACTTTTCAAAGACTCGAAATCTTAGATCTAGTTTTAAACGGTTTGGACACCAAATTTGACAAGTTGGATAGATCGTAACACTCGTTAATTTAATTTTAAACTTCCAATAGTATTATATTATTCTGTTGCGAACCAATTGGTTGTTGTTTTTCATTAAGTGATATGATTGAGACGCCTACACCACAAAATAAACCGGAGTCTTCCGACCAGAACCGGTTTACGAAAGTCTCCTTTCTCTCGCGCCAACTTTGACCAGAGACTAACGGTGACCACACGTCGTCAACTCGGTTTAGTCATCCGCATCTCTCAATCCATACAGAACCGAAGATTCTGGTAACCCAATACACTATCAAATTCTGTAAATAAAACCAAATCTATCAAATCAAAACATTATATATCTTTTCGGTTATGCAACATACAAAAAATAACCAATCAAACCGATCCGAACCGGATAATTTTGACGGGGTTACTAACCGCGTTTCGTTGCGCTTTGACTTGACTGAAGAAGAGAGAGATAGAGTTGACTTTTTGAGAATTCGAATAATTGAGTCTGCGTATGAGATATATACATATCATCGTCTTCCCCAACTTTTGAATCTCACACCGAAAGTTAAAGAGTTTTTCGTGAACTTTTATTGCTCCTTCTTTTTCGAATCCATTCACGAATCTTTCGGCGCAATTTGTTTCTCCATATTATTATATATACTAATCGAACAAATCTGTCCAAAAATGGCTATGGCGAGTTTATATCGGCGATCTCTTCCTTCTCCTCCGGCGATTGACTTTTCTTCCGCCGAAGGCAAGGTACGAATCTAGTTCGATTCATAGATTGAAATTAAAATTAGGTTTTATTGATCTCCAATCTCAATTTCATGAATCTTCCTAATTATTAGATCTTACTGTTTTATAGTTTATAGGTTCACTGATCAGTGAGATCTGAATAGATTCGCTATTGACTAATTCAAGAATTAGCAAATTCTAGAAATTTTATTCATATTAAACTGTTACTAGAAGTAGTTGACTTATTGGTTTTAATTTTATTACATGTGGATTTGACTTGTTGTTCAATGTAATCTGTGTTGTCGTTGGTAGCTGTCTGAACAGTGTTTGATAGACTTGACGTTCAATGTAATCTGTGTTCTCTTGGTCTCTGTCTGAAAAGTATTTCTCTGGTTCATCATTCTTTCATCTGAGTTGTGAAATTGTGTTATCATTGTACAGTTGATCTTCAATGAAGCACTTCAGAAAGGAACCATGGAAGGATTTTTCAGGTTGATTTCTTATTTCCAAACGCAATCTGAGCCAGCGTATTGTGGTTTGGCTAGTCTTTCAGTGGTTTTGAATGCTCTTTCTATTGATCCTGGACGTAAATGGAAAGGTAAATGTCAAAATTATATTATTAGACAAGTAAAAATGTTTAGATGATGAGTTTTATTTTTGTTTCAATAGGACCTTGGAGGTGGTTTGATGAGTCAATGCTTGACTGTTGTGAGCCACTTGAGATAGTGAAGGAAAAGGGAATTTCATTTGGAAAAGTTGTGTGTTTGGCTCATTGTTCAGGTGCAAAAGTTGATGCTTTCCGCACTAGTCAGAGTAACATTGATGATTTCCGCAAATATGTAGCGAAATGTTCGAGTTCAGACAATTGTCATATGATCTCAACTTATCATAGAGGTGTATTTAAGCAGGTAACTTCTACTGCATAAATGTGAATTTTTCTAGCGATCTTGCCTTGTTGATATGAGATTCTAACAAATCTTATTGCAGACTGGGACTGGTCACTTTTCACCTATTGGTGGATATAATGCTGATAGAGATATGGCTTTGATTCTTGATGTTGCTCGTTTCAAGTATCCTCCTCATTGGGTTCCTATTAAACTTCTTTGGGAAGCTATGGACAGCATGGATGAGTCAACAGGGAAACGTAGAGGGTACATAATACAATCATTTTTTATTCTTTTTCTTAGGTTCTTTACGGTAACATGGATGTGATTGTTTATATCGAATATTGTTTGATGTTTTTCTCAGGTTCATGCTCATATCTAGACCCCACAGAGAACCCGGATTGCTCTACACTCTGGTATGTTTTGATGTGAATGTGAATGTGAATTTGATTTTCCTTGCTTAAAACCTTAAGATAACCATCTCTTCCACATACATTGCATGAACTTCAGATCTTTAAAACGTATTGTTGGTATTTTTGGTAATACAAAAACTTGTCAACCAAACTGTATTGATGATAATTTTTGCTTATTATATAACAGAGCTGCAAGGATGATAGCTGGATCAGCATAGCCAAGTATTTGAAAGAAGATGTTCCTCGTCTTGTAAGTTCACAACATGTAGATTCTGTGGAAAAAATCTTATCAGTTGTGTTCAAGTCACTTCCATCAAACTTCAACCAATTCATCAGATGGGTCGCTGAGATCCGAATAACCGAGGACTCGAACCAAAACCTCAGCGCAGAAGAAAAATCAAGGCTGAACTTAAAGGTACTTTCAGGATTATTCAACTTTTTTATAGGTTTGTATGACACATGATTTGAAGTAGGAACATTCTTTTTTCATCTTAAAATAAATGTTTCATATTTATTGATTCGTTGTTTCATTAATCTATTGCAGCAAGTCGTGCTGAAAGAAGTGCACGAAACCGATCTGTTCAAACACATCAGTAAGTTCTTATCCTCAGTGGGTTATGAAGACAGTTTGGCATATACTGCTGCAAAGGCTTGTTGCCAAGGAGCTGAAATTTTATCAGGAACTTTATCAAAAGAGTTCTGTTGTCGTGAAACTTGTGTGAAATGCATCAAAGGTATGTTTGAATCATTCTTTGACTGGACTAGAACTATAGTAATTAGCAATTTTCAACCTTTAAAATTTTGTTTTTCCCACTCAAGGTCCTGGTGATGCTGAAAGCACGGTGGTGACTGGAGTCGTGGTGCGTGATGGTAGTGAACAGAAGGTTGACCTATTGGTGCCATCAACCAAAACTGAATGTGAATGTGGTCCAGAGGAAATATATCCAGCAGGGAATGATGTGTTCACTGCACTTCTTTTGGCTTTACCTCCACAGACATGGTCAGGGATTAAAGACCAAGCTCTTATGCATGAAATGAAACAGCTCATTTCCATGGCTTCACTCCCAACTCTGCTTCAAGAAGAGGTAAACTTATTAACCAATTCTATTACTCTGGTCAAGAATCACGGTTCTAGCTAAATCTAAAGATGATGATACATGGTTTCATTACAGGTATTGCATCTTCGACGTCAGCTTCAGCTGCTAAAACGATGCCAAGAGAACAAAGAAGAGGAAGATCTTGCTGCTCCTGCTTATTAGTTCATCTACTCAAAATTCACTCTTTATTAGTCACTTTTCCACATTTGAATCCCACTTTGTCAAACCTAATTGTTAGAAACTCTATTTTATTCTCTGTATGATTCAAACTATATTTGTAATGAGAGATATTGTAACATTATCCATTCTATATGTTGTTAATCATAAATTTATGAATCATATTTCATTGGGAAAAAAGTCATTTAAATCATGAACTTTCAAAATAAAGCCATTTTAATCATCAATTTTGTTGTAGGCTATTTAAAGCATCAACTTTCGTTGACTATGTTTTTTATCCATGGAATTGTCGTTGACCCAGCCAATTAGACATATCGTTAAATATGTCGTTAACAGCTCCGTTAGTGATAAAACGACGTCGTTTTCATATGATCTTTAATATCATTTAAATCATGAACTTTCAAATTTAGTCCATTTAAAACATGAACTTTTGTACTAGACCATTTAAATCATCAACTTTTGTTTGTTGACTCAAAGCTTCTTCCACATCAACAATGGTTGATCACCATCATCACCACCAACATCGACCTAATCGTATTTCACTACCACCACCACAATCAATCGTATTTCACTACCACCACCACAACTTTCGTTCGTTGATTTTTTGTTTTTTGTTTTGTTTCCGGAATAGCAACGAGTGAGGTTGGGAAAGTACATGAGAGATGAGAAGTCTGTGCGAGAAGAAGGAGAGAATTTACAAGCTGTGTGGAGTCCGTACTCCAAATTGATCGCTTTCTAGTAAGTTCTTAGTGTCACTCATTTCCTTAGCTAACATCTCTATCAATCCTTCTCCAACTGAGAATTTATTGATTTGGGATACATATAATTCTTAACGATGAGTAAAAACACTGTCTCTAATTTCGAAAGCTTGATGATATCGACGTTCTTAAGCCTCTCTCAATTCAAAGCATCATTATTAGTCTATAACCTTGCTCATGTTAACCAGGTTCCTCGAGGCGGTTTCGCCATGGATAAGTTCTTCCGATTGATTGTGGTGGTGGTAGTGAAATATAAATAGGTCGATGTTGGTGGTGATGACGATGATAGGCCATTGTTGATGTGGAAGAAGCTTTGAGTCAACGAACGAAAGTGGATGATTTAAATGGCCTAGTACAAAAATTCATGTTTTAAATGACCTAAATTTGAAACTTCGTGATTTAAATGACATTAAAGATCGCATGAAAATGACGTTGTTTTGTCACTAACGGAGCTGTTAACGACATATTTAACGACATGTCTAATTGGTCGGGTCAATGACAATTCCGTGTATAAAAAACATAGTCAACGAAAGTTGATAATTAAAATGGTTTTATTTTGAAAGTTTGTGATTTAAATGACATTTTTCCCATATTTCATTACTCTACACACGTACCTACAAAACAAAAGTACATCTTAAAAACCTACACATTTGAAGTACTATTCCAACTATTAACTCCTCTTGAACCGATCGGTCAATTAGGTTTGGTTTACGGAACTCTAAACCGAACAGAACCGAGTTTTCTGTTGACCCTAAACCTTTCTATTCTATCCCATTCTGTTATAAAATCAAAATAACCGAGACATGCTCGTTGACCTCCCCACAAAAAAAAAAGACCATTTCGTATAAATGTACCTTATAATATGTCGTAGTGGCAATGAAACCGACTCGAACCTGACTAGTTAATTGACGTGGTCAGAGAATACGTGAGAGTTGGAATGAAGGAGTCTCTCGATACATAACATAATCCATCGACTTTCCATTTTTGAAAGAAAGTTAAAAGAGTTGATAAAGTTTTTGCTGTTCCTAATCTTTGAATCAACTCACGAATCTTGCAGCACAAGTTTTTTTGTTTTTTATACTCTGTAATACCTCGTAAACCCCCGCGAAAAATGGCTATGGCGAGTTTGTATCGGCGATCGCTTCCTTCTCCTCCAGCGGTTGACTTTTCTTCTGCAGAAGGCAAGGTACAGATCAAATCTTGATCCTAAGTTGATTCACATAACAAGTGCCATACAAGTCAAAGGTTTGTTTTTCAATTTTTGCAGAAAATCTTCAAGGAAGCAGTTCAGAAAGGCACAATGGAAGGATACTTCAGTTTGATTTCTTACTTCCAAACGCAGTCCGAACCTGCGTTTTGTGGTTTGGCTAGCCTTTCAATGGTCTTGAATGCACTTGATTCTCAGCGCAAATGGAAAGGTATTACACGGACACTCCCGGATTTGAACCTGGGTTAGGGCACTAAGAATTAACCATTAGGGTACAAGCAAATATGATCACATTTAATTTTGTTTTTTATCATTCTTTTTATAGGAGGGTCTTGGAAGTGGTTTGATGAATCAACGTTGGATTGCTGTGAGTCACTTGAAATAGTGAAGGAAAAAGGAGTTACGTTTGGAAAACTTGTGTGTTTGGCTCATTGTTCGGGAGCAAAAGTTGAAGCTTTCCGCACAAGTCAATGCACCATTGATGATTTCCGCAAATTTGTAATTACATGTTCCTCTTCTGAGAAATGCCATATCATCTCTTCATATGATAGAGGAGTATTTAAGCAGGTATAATATAATTTTAAGGTTTGTAACTTCTTAAAGCGATTAGGATTCTAACAAATCTTATATCATCGCAGACTGGGTCTGGTCATTTTTCGCCTATCGGTGGCTATAATGCTGAAAAGGATATGGTTTTGATTCTTGATGTTGCTCGTTTCAAGTATCCTCCTCATTGGGTTCCTATTACACTTCTTTGGGAAGCCATGGACAGCATTGATCAGTCAACAGGGAAACGTAGAGGGTACTTAATCTAATCATCTTTTTATGTTTCCTTTACTATTTCCGTTGATGTAATTGTAAGCTCTGCTCTTGTTATGTCTTGTTTACAGGTTCATGCTCGTATCTAGACTCCACAAAGACCCAGGATCGCTCTATACATTGGTATGTTCAATACAATGGAGATTCTCTTTTACTCATTTTTGCATTTTTCTCAATTACAATCTTTTGTTTTTTTCGTTTTCAGAGCTGCAAAGATGAAAGCTGGATGAATATAGTCAAATATTTGAAGGAAGATGTTCCTCAGCTTGTAAGTTCACAACATGTAGATTCTGTGGAGAAAATCTTATCACTCATATTCAAGTCACTTCCCTCAAATTTCAACCAATTCATCAAATGGATGGGTGAGATCCGAAGACCAGAGGATGCTAAACCAAATCTTAGCATGGAAGAGGAATCGAGGCAAAAACTAAAGGTAATTTTTTCACTAGGGGACTTGAACAATACTAATGAGAACCACACTGTGAAGGCTTTAACTTGATGATCTAATCTCTGGTTGTAGCGAGATGCATTAACACAAGTGCATGGGACTGAACTGTACATGTACGTCAGTAAGTTCTTAACCTCAGTGGGCTATGAAGAAAGTCTGTCATATGCAGCAGCAAAAGCTTGTTGCCAAGGAGCTCAAATCTTATCTGGAAGCTCGTCAAGAGACTTCTATTGTCGCCAAATTTCTGTCAAGTGCATCAAAGGTTCTTCTAGCATGGAGGAAGCCACGGTAATATGCGGGGTGGTGGTTGGTGACGGTAGTGAACAAAAGGTTGACTTATTGGTGCCATCAACCAAACCTGTCATCACCAAAGGCTCTGAGTATGGTCCAGAGACAAAGTACCCATCATGTAACGAGGTGTTCACTTCGCTTTTGTTGGCTTTACCTCCACAGACATGGTTAGGAATCAAAGACCAAGCTCTTCAGAGCAAAATGAAGAAGCTCTTGTCCGTTGGTTCCCTCTCGACTACGCAGCACGAAGAGGTAAAGTACCAAATTTTCATAATCTATCATCATCACAACACACTTTCAAGTTTTCATTATATCATTAGTTGAGTGTATATGAATTACCTCTGAATTTTGGGTGGTTACAGGTATCTCATCTTCGACGACAACTTCTACTGCTAAAACGATGCCAAGAAAACAAGGAAGAGGAAGACCTCACTGCTCCTCCCCATTAATATTCACTCTTTTCTCAAAAACTAATGATTCAAACTCTATTTGCAAAGAGTGATATTGTGCACATCCTAAAATCAATTTCAAGTTTGTAACTTATTTAACCATAATCATAACACTCTACTAAAGATTATGAATCCACTCACACACAAACATACACAAAGCAAAACCTTAAAATCCTATAAAAACCTTTAAAACTCTATACCTTTTATCACCATTCCAAAGACCGAATCCTACGCAATAACATCCGTTGCTGCTGCGGTTTCTTCTCAACAACAGGAATCACAAACTCCATTAACTTCTTATACCTCTCTTTCCTTTTCTCTTCAATCTCCTTACAAAGCAATTCATTCTCTTCTTCAAGCTTTGCAACTAAAGTCTCCAACTCAACTTGATAAGCTTGTTTCCTTTCTCTAGACCTAGCAGCAGATTCACGATTCTTAATCATCCTTCTTTGTCTTTGTGCAGCTGCTTTATCTAATGGCTCAACCATAACTCTCGCTCTCTTCCCTCTAGCTCCACCTCCATAAACATCTAAACCATTACCAAACGCAACTATTGATCCTTCTACTTTATCAATCATCTGAAACGGATTATGCGGTGGCGCTGAATGATCAAATCCGTAATTCGTCGTTGTCGTTGTCGTCGGCGGAGGAATCTTCATTTCTAACTCCTCCGCCGTCGTCGTTGTTGCAGCATCTTCCACCGCAGCTTTCGCTAAAAAATCCTCTAACGTCATTATTTCTTCTTCCGTCTCTTCTTTCATACCTTTCCCTTCTCCTGTTACCATCTCTCTCCAAACCTCATCAACACTCTTCCCGCCACGTGTCGTCTCTGTTTCGCCACCGCCACCGCCACGATCTACAACATCAGTATCTATTGGTGCTGGAGGTGAAGTATCCATTAGAGTTATTGAAGTGTCTAAAAGTGAAGATTCCGTTGCTGGTGGATCTGATGCGAAAGTATCGTGTAGAATACCTTCCACCGTCATCGGAGTTGAACTGTAACCGCCGTAACCGTCACTTATGAGATCTCGCCTGAACTGATGTGGTCTTATAGAGGAAGAAGAAGAAGTGATGCGACGAGATAGATCCGAGTTTCTAGAATTTGAAGAACGCATCACCTTGAAAGACGCCATTTTTGGAGAAATTTGAATAAGTTTGTTTCTTCTTCCTTACTCGCCGGAATCGGATCAGAGAATCGTTCGATTTCTTTGACTCGGCTACAACACTAAAGGATTTGAAAACCAGAAATCACGAGAATTTAGGGTTTGTTGGAGTCGAATTGTAGACCGATTTGGCAAATTTATCAATCCATTTCAATTTTGCTCCCAAAGTGTATTTAATTGACATTTTACTTTAAATAAATGCATAGAGGATTTATAGAAGAAACAAAACACGCACATGTGGCGCGTGTATTACACGTCCCAGGTTTTTTACAAACGGATAAGGTTTTTTACTTTAGGAGCGCGTGGGAAAGTTCTGTCTCGTGTCATCATATTGTGGTTGCTAAACTTACATCAATTACTTTTTCTAAGATCATTAAGTGCATTATTAACTCGTCTACATACACTAAAATATCTATAAATTAATAATATTGGAACCATAATATTTTATTAATTTATAGTATAAAAATAATATTTATTAATTTAAAGAGAGTTTAATTAAAATTTTAAAATATATAAATTAAAACAATTTGATCTAAATAAAATTAATGTTTTGGATGTTATAAATGTTAATAGTTTTAAACTTGAAAGTTTAATTTTTTTGAAAAAACAAATTATTTTGATGATAAATAATAAAAACTATAGATGAATTCACTTATATAAACGATTAACAAAAAAATTCAAATTTATAATTAGTGACCTTAATTTTTGTATTTAAACAGTCTATAAGACTATTGAAAAAATAAAAATGCATATTTAGAATTAAAAAAAATTTTAAAGAAAATTTTGTTTATTTTTATGACAAATTAATAGACAATATAACAATAAGATAGTTTAAAACACGACAAAATATTTTCTTATATAAGAAAAGTTATATATATATATATATATAAATTTACATGATTATTAATTTCTGTTATTTATGAAACCATATATTTACATAGAGATTCTAAATAAATTATTATTTTATTATCTTATCGAATTTTGTTTATTTTTATACCGATCTGAGTTAGAACCAACAAATTTTATTATTTTATAGTGTTTATTAATTTATGGAGTATTAATTTATAGTATTACTTGAATATTTCATTACGGTAACGTTATTTTGACTTCAATAATTACTCAACAGTTACGTTTTCATTTCAAAAGCAATATAAATGTGTTATTCATGCTTGTCACTTGTCAGTTGTACACAATACACGTTTTTAGTCAGTGGTCGCCAAACTTGCATCAATTACTTTCAATATCATTAGTGCACTAACTATTTAGCTTGGCTAATTAATTGAATATTATACCTTTTCATTTCACAAGCAATATGAAGTGTTTGTAATTCATATTTGTCAGTTGTATACAAAAATAATACACGTTTTAACTCATCTTACAAAGTATAAATTATCAATACTGACAAAGAAAGTTTGGACAATATTATCCAATCAGATAAAGTAGACTTTTTTGTTATTGAATTGATTCTTCTATCACTACAAACAAATAATCTATGTCGGCTTAGGACAATCAACAAAAATATTCTGCACAAAATTGATATCATCATGTCAACATGTATGTACTATAAGTGATACCATATGCACAAAATTGGGAATGATAAAATAAGCAAAAAAAAAAGATTTGAAGATATAAAACAAGTTCAAAGATTTGTACCCTTCTTCCCCACAAAAAAAATTCTTTTGTACATAGAGTTCTTTTGATTTTAAATATAAAACCATTCTTGTTGGTTCCACAAAACACTATAATAATATACACAGATTGAAAGAGAGTCCAACCTGAAAAACCCAAGCAAGACAAATATTTCATGAAATAACAGTCTATGCCTCGGAGAAGTCTTATGCTCGCCAATCTATAAGGGGGAAGGGACCGCGGTTGTCCGAGAGTTGTTTCCGAGACTGTTACTGGGCAAGATGATCCAACCTATCATCCTTCCCAAGACACTAGTGAAAAAGCAAAGAAAGTGTGGGTTTAGTACTATAATAAACACTACTAACACATGAATTTGCCATTTCATACATGCATTGTTATTTTTTAGAAACTCCTGACGCTCAGCAGTGTGGAACAAAGTATACCTCTTATGAGTAATTAAAATGGAGATTCGAGTGGTTCATCCCAAACATCTGCACTTCCATTCGAGACTTCCTCCACATCTTCCTCCATTGACAATCTCACATACTCTCTCTGAGCAAATCGGTCCCATTCTGTCAATGTTGGATTCTCGCGTTCCTGGGAAATGGAAAACAAAGCTGGTTTAGTAGTAGCAGGGATTGGAACAGCTACAACCAGCTGCAGTAACAGTTGGGTTAGCTAAAGCTGTCACATTGTTCACAGTTTTCTCTGGAGTTATAATAGACTATCTAATTTTTTTGCAAATGCTATTAACAAATATTCAGTAGTAATAGTTTCAACAGCTATTAAACAAAGGATTCAATAACCAAAGGTAGCAAAACTCTATAGAAAAGCTATGCTTACCTGGCGAATGAGAAAAGGGTCACGGGTTTCAAACGCCATGAATTTGTTCAGGTTGAAGAGAATATTGAAAATATTTCCAGAAAGTTTAGATGCTTTCAGATCCTGGATTGTGATGCAGTTCTCCTTCTGAAAGAGTCGCTCAACAAATTGATGTTTCAAATTTTTTTTTAAAAAAGAAGACATAAAACACCCTGGACTATCAAAAGACAATGTTATAGTTTAGAAGAATTCTTGCCTCTGGTTTAATCATGTCGAAGATTTGACATAAAATATCCTCAAAAAGTACAGGTTCCTGGGTTATGCATTCCATGCGATGCAGCTGCTCTTCATAGAAAAACTGCATTTCGTTGGGAGTGATCACCCCATCTCCATCCAGGTCTATGCACTTGAACCTGCAAAGATGGTTTTTATCAATATCAAGGGGAAAAAACAAAAGCCGCTAAGATCCTGTGTTTGACATTCATGGCAGATAGATGAGCATACCAGTAGTAAGGCATGCCCTCATATCAGCGGTTCAACAGAAAGTGTTCTAGGTTCATTAAATAATGAATGCAAAACGACCTACAGATCATTGCCCAGACAATATGGCTATTCTATGTTCATGAAATAATGCTACTTAATGTTTTACCGAATTAAAATCTCAGGTAGGCACTGTTTCACCAAGAAGGCCACATATGCCACAAGTTTTGGGTTAAGCCTTGGCGGTTATACATTTATATTGACATATTGTGAGCTAAGCAGCTAAAGTAAAAAATGGCTGAAGAGAAGTTGCTAAAGACAAAAGAGAAGAAGGGGAGAGGCGTGTACCAATACTCAAGACTAGGCTCAGATGACTTATCCTCCTCAGCGAGAATGAAGTATGCAAAATCTTCATAACTCATCTTCCCCTCAACTTTGCTCATAAATTTCCTAGGGACCTAAGGGAGAGACATAGTCGTATGTGAATTAAAATAGAATGAAACACATCACATAAGAAGTTTAGAAAAAAGAGTGTTCAGTAACGTTTTTGACATCTGGAGCCAACCTGTGAAAATATTCTGTCGACAATCCTGTAGGTAAGGGCATGATTACCATATTTTATGAGATTTTCCTTATCAATAAGGAAATCATGGTCGCCATCAAGTTCCCAAAATCTGCAGTATATAACGTAGAAATGCTCATAGGAGAAGTACCTGAAAAACAAATAAAATGTCATATTGAATGGTCAAATCATGCAATATGTCCTGTCTAAGTATCCTTATGAACTACGCATACACTTCTTTCCCTTTCTGAGTTTTTTGGGTAGTGCTAATGTCTGAGAAATAACATGAAGACCTAAGTACTAATAATATTACTCACAACGCTACAATGCTTTCTTATCTGAGCTTAAATTCTTAAACAACTTAAACTGGTTTTTGTTCGAAAATAAAATTGAACTTGAATCTTTTGAAATACTGTAAGAAATGATGAAAAGAAAAACATAATCACCTAATAACTTTATTGATGTCGTCTTCTTCATCAACTTGTTGCATGGCAGCAATAAGATTCCCACGCTTCAGCTCTCTAAGAGTAATGCAACCAGTTCCTGATCTGTTTATGTAGTAAAATATTCTGTAGATGACAGTCTCAGCTGGGTGGACGGAAAAGAACACAATGATGAATGACACAAGCACAAGAAAAAATATGATTTAGTCAATAGATGTATAAAACAGTACGCACCTAAAATATTAGATATTTAAGTTTCATTTCATAACTTTCAAGAAATAATTATCTATAGATTCAGCATTGAAAGAATTATTTGCCTTGGCCAAACAAGACAGCTAAAGAAGTCACTGTCAAGTTTGTTATGTGTTTTAAAAGATCAAATACATGGAAAGAAATGGCAAGAACGTTTTATTCTATGTAACAAACAGAAATTCCGGTAGAACTCTTGATATTTAACACCATAACATCAATGTATCATAAACCGACTAAGTTTGTACCATATCTTTCTTGAAATTCAGGTGTATTCCTCAGGAATTCCAAGCCAGGATGACTTGTCAGAAGCTCATCAAGAACTGGTTTGAAGTCGGCCTATCCCCAAAAAAGACAGAATTCTTCAAAATAATGGATTAGAGAAAACAAGATAGGCAATAATCTTTGGTAAACAAATTAAATCAGCAGTGAAGGACTGGGAAAAGAATCACAAAGAGACCTGTCTGAGGTACTTGCAACCTGGCTGCCTTAAAATATTATATATCTGGGATGCTACGTCCATTGCCAACATATGCCCATCAACCCAGTACTTGATAAATGCATCCCTGCAGGTAAACATTCTATTCAGAAACCAAATTTGGTGTATTCAAGTACAAATTAAACAGAAAATTTCTATAGCTGCTATATGTTTCTATGAATAGTAATAAAGAATTGGCTAGATGAAAGATATATGAATTCCCAAAAATATCTACAACATAGATAATTCAAAATTACTTAATTACAAATGTGTTAATAATAAATTACAGACAAAATATAAAATCGAGTGCACTAATTTTTGTAGCAATTGAAATTGTCTAAAAGTGGCTTATGTAAAAAAGATAACAATCAAATATCACAATTATTATGCCACTGTACATTTATTTTAAGGGTGTGCAATTTACTAAACAAATAAATGAGCGTGAATCCAAAAGTCCAAACCAACGTGTTCTATTATTATACTACATATACACAAACACACAAGCATACCTATGTTCATATACACTTAACTACTATGAGGCATATGAAATGAAAGTACACAATGAGTTACCTTGTAACGATACCCGTGCCATTTGTATCTATTTTTCTAAAAAGTATAGAAGAAAGAAAAGAAGGCAGCTTGCAGACTTCTTTCGTAATGGATTTGAATTCTGCAATTGGACAAAAGCAATGTGTTTGTAAGATCAACTGTTTTGTCTATTCCTTACAGAACGAAACTGATATAAAAAAAGTTTGAATTGAAACATCACCATCAATATGAAGTCCATCTATATAGTTACTAAAAAAATGATCAACCATGGATATACATTGCTCCTTTAGTTCTTTTGCAGGTGGGCGCCCATGTTGGAAGTAAAACTGCATAGCATATTAAGGGATAGAAGTTTCAAACAAGAATGTTGAACGCTATTAGCTAAAGGTAACAAGTTAAACGGATTACCATGATAAAACACTTTGCCATCGTTTTGGGAAATTCTTCATTTTTTATCTATTTTACTTAACCGAAGAAAATAGTTTCTACTACAATTTTGTACTCATTTCTACATCTAATACTTAGAAACCTATTTCAATCTAGTTTCAACAATCATGTGAGCATATTTAAAAAAAAAAACAAAATCATGATGTCAAGCAAGGCAAAGCCTTCTCCTATTATTTGTAAGAATCTGTCTAATATAAAAGATCCATATGAGGAGCAACTGGATATAAATTCAAACCTGAGGAATGAGTGGGCGCTTTGGTTCTCTGACTGATTTCAGAGGAGACTGTAGAGAAGAAGGGCTAGTCTTTTGCCTTGAGAAACGGGGAGACCCAGGTGTGCCTCTTGGGGACAGTGGAGGAGTGCCGCTGTTCAGAAACACAGATGGCAGTGCACTTCCGCAAGCAACATTGAGACTGGTACAATTCTTGGATACACTGACAGGGGTACTAGATTTAGTATCATCAATCAAAGACTTGACCTGCACAAACCCACATAGATGAACTGTTAAAAGAGGGACACATAAAACCACAAACATAAACTTCCACTAAAAATTTTCTTCCCCATATGATTGATTCCCAGCCCCTAGATTTACATGAGTCCTCATACAACACTGGACCATATTCACAGGAGCTATAAGTTAAAGTTGGTACTACACAAATACAAATACTTTTCAAGCATAGCAAAGACTTAGTACTTTTATCACCTAAGTCATTCTAAGCTTTAAATGCGCTTCCAGCATTCTCTATTTTAGTAACAATGAACATAGGAACAGGTATCATCGTACGTAAACAAGCGCAAACAGTTAAATGAATAAGAAATTATATGAATAAACAACAACCATACACTACTGAATCCAAACCTGATAAGCATAAGGAGCCAGAGTTTCAAGCAATCAACTGAAATCACATATGGATTAACAAAAAAAACTCCAAATGGTAACCAAAGCATTTATAATACACTATCAGCTCGAAATAGATTTAAAAAAAATAAACAAGAACCAGAAGATTGAGAATAAAATTACCAATCGTCCAGTTTCAGGAAGTGAAAGCCACTGGGAGAAAAGTTCTTCAGCAATATGAAGGTTTGCTTTAAGTGATACAGGAGACAAACCCGGAAGCTGCAAAAGCTCAGGATCCAAAATTTGAACATCGTTTACACCATCTATATCCATGATCTCCCTATCTTATCGACTAACAACAAAACCCCAATTTCAGAGATACCGTTTCACCAAATCCACAACGAGAAACCTAACTCTTCGAATTCCTTAAATTCGAAAATTGGATCAGTACCACTAAAAAACCCTAATTTCTTCAAATAACTTGAATCAGTAACTCCACGACAGAATCCTCAGATCTATAAACAACAGAGAAGTAACGAAACCACCACGAAACTCGCAACAAATGCAGAATTCAACAAAAGCGGCTCGGACTATTCGAGGAAATCTACTAACTACAGAAGATTTACTTGGGGTACACCAACTCTAAGAAGAAAAAAACGATTTCGATAAAACCTAGATTCAAAATTCCATTAACGAGCCTAAAATCTCATACAACTTCTTCTCATACGATTCGAATACGAAGATCCATGCATCGAGGTGTAAGAAACTAATCAGATCAATGAACGAACTCTGCTCTCTATCTCTCTGATCACTGACGAGTTCGATCGAATTGGGGAAACTCAAAGAGTCCGACGAGAAAAAAATTCCTGGTAAAGTTATTAACTTATTATGATGAGAAAGAAAGAGGTATTTTATTTAGTGTTGTTATTTAAGACTTGAGTCCAGCGGTGGTGTTTGTTTTTTCACCTTTTTTTTTTTGTCGTCTTGTTTTTTCACTTTTAGTCCTCAGCTTTGACCAAATATTCAACCAAATCCAGCGTCTTCATCATTTTTTTTTTATTCTTTCATTGCGGTCATGTCCGTCTGGTTGTCGCATCCTTCGTCGCGGTTATGTTCGTCTGGATATCGCTAGCGACTGCGATTGCGACTGCGACAACGACTAAATCATTTGTTACAATGTTTTTAATCTCGACTAATAGATATCGGAAATTAGGAATACAAATCGTAACAGTTATAAATTATAATTTTTAGAACCATTTATCGTAACGGTTAGCTAATGATTTAAAACCGTATATTAATACTATAATCGGAAGGTAAATATTTACTTAAACGGTAATATACTATCCATAATAATATTAAAATAATCGTTTCGTCTTGACATTATTTTGCACTAATTAAAAAAAAAGTCAAACTTTTAAAATGCAATACTTTTATGTTTTTCAAATAGTAGGTAAATTTTAAAACAGAAATTACATATTTTCTAGTCAAGATTTATATAAATTAATTAAACGAAATTTAATGTATTTTCAATTTTTTAAAAAAATAGTAAGAACTTTTTCCTAACCACACATTATATTATAGTAGCATTAAAATAGCTTTCTTCAATTGATAGCTCCAAGTCTTCCTCCCATTGAAGGTATGCTTCATATCCTTGTTGAAAACCTGAAAAATATATGTAAGTGGGATCATCATAAGCAACTCTTCCTGCCTTACTTACAACTTCATCTTCTCTGGATAGGTCTTTCCAATGATTATCTCTTCCAGCCCCACTTACTTCTTCTGCCTCTTCATCGCTCTCATGTTTATATTCTTCTGCATACTCTGGTTCCTCACCAAAGTTAACTTCTGAATTTGCTTCATCAGATTGATTAGTGTATCTTAAACTGATTTGGGAATTAGTTTCACCGAAATCTTCTTCATCATTCGGGTCAGTCTCACCTAAACTGATTTGAGAGTCAGTTTCTTCACACCACGGTCTATCTTCATGGTAAGACTCCACGAATTTGTCTGTTCTCCTTCGTGATTGAAGCCCTCATTGTCGTTTTGATCTTTCTCATGCAATGACTCATCTCTGTGACTGATTTGGAAATCATTATCTCCATTCCGTGAATCAGTTTCCTCCTCGCACCAACTCTGGTGACTGGAATCATCTTGGCTATAATCTGGTGGCTCTGGTTTAGGCTCGACTCCATCATCAGACCAATAGGGGTCTCCTTCTTCTTCAGATTCATGGCCGTGGTCCCCTTCAAAATTAGAACATGAGTACTCGTCTCCATGCCATGGCGGTGCTTCATAGTCAGCTTCTTTATCGGACAAGGCTTGGCTTTCTCCTCCTTGACTCCAATGGTTCTCAACAGCTTGGTAAGGACCTTCTTCATCAGAATCATCCATTGATGTGGCTGTTCCTGCAAGAGAAGAGAAATCTCGAGCTAGGTTAAGTGTTCAAGAAAAGGAAACTTGACAAATAATCAAAGAATGGGAAATTGACAATTTTTATGTTCTTTTCCTGTTTACTTCAAAATAAAATAGCAAATGAACTCCGAAAATTAAAAGAACAATTTTTATGGGTTTTTAAATCTCTTGAGAAAATAAAACAAAAGACAAAAGATTTTTTTGAGTTTTTATGGATTTTATAAAATTCAAACAAAACAGATCAAAATCCAGAAGCGGTTTTTGATATGTCTGAGATTTAATTCTCAAACAAATACCAAACGGAGTTCTAAATTCTGGGATAAAATTTTTATGGGTTTTCAAGACTCTAAGAAAGCAGAAACGAAAAGAAAATAATTTTTTTTGATGATTTTTGGATTTTATAAAATTTGGACAAAACAGACGCAAAACTGGAAATTTTGTTTTGTTTGGTTTTCTTTTAAGAAATGAAACAAAAAACAAGAACTAAAAGAAAAGACAGAACCTGGGACTAGGGATAAAAGCTTTCAGCTCTGATACCAAAATGATACAAGACTCGGACTCACACCTTTGTCTTAGTGATCACAAGGTTGTCAAAGACAACAAGCTTTGCGGAAGGGGCGATGATAGATATGGATGGTGAAGGCGATTGACTCACTCAATCAATGGCACGAATAAGAATGTTGAATCACTCAAAACACTCCTAAAATCGTGGGTTTCTATAGACTCAAAGTGAATCACACACTTAGAAATCTAAAGACAAGAACAATCTCTCAAGAATTCGGTCTTTGAAAGAAAACGAAATACCTTACTAAATTCAATGATCAAGGATGATTTACAAAGGGGGTCGAGCTGAGCTTTTATAGAGCTCTCTTACAACATTCTAAGGACTAGAAAACAGAAAGAAATTGTACAAATTAAATGTATATGGCCGTTGGTGAATTTATGAAGCAATCGGGCCAAATAAGGTAAGTTGCGAGATGGCTTGAGTCTTGACAGCTTGGGGACGAAGCTGGAGTGTCTTGGCACGGTTTGGAGGTCTTGAATGTGTCTTGATTCGTGCCTAAAAGTATCAGAAAGGAGTCGTTGTGGTTTGAATGCTCCTTGGTCAAAATATGGTAAGTCGTGTAAGGTAAGTGTGATCTTCTTGGACAAATTCGTGGGGCTGGTTTGCTTGCAGTCTTGGGCATCCTAAAACAGCATGTAGTCTTCAAATGAGTGTTGGAAAACATCAAGCGTGGCTGGAGAGTCTTCTATCTAGATTTGTTGGTTCACTTAAAGTAAACCGACCAAATTGCTTCAAATTGGACTCCTTCCAATTGGCTGGTTTTTTTGGCAATTTGAATCGACCCAAACCTTCAAAATATGTCATTTTCAAGTGAATACAGAGGTAGAGGCTGAATGCACGAGTGGATTCCTCCAAGGACAGCTTCCTTGGTTCAATGATGACTCCGGTGAGGCATTCGGATGTTGGCTCTTCATGGAATCATTCCAGCTGGGTTCTGGCTCGATCACTACTCCTAAAATGCATGGTTTGCTGATGAATCTTGAAGCCCATGTTAAATGAATGAGCGGAATGGTGCTGGTACGTGTTGATGGCGTTTCCTCGGTTTTGGCTCGTCCGCGGGTGTGCTCTCTGGTCAGGTCAGACCTGATGGCCTCATCATTTGGTGTGTATTTGGTTAGATAATTAAGTTAGATACCCAAACATAGTTCTTCCTTTACCTTCTTCTTTTTTCGTTTTGACATATTCCTTCTATCAGCACCACATAGTTGTTCCTTTACCTTCTTCTCTTTTCATTTTGACTCCATTCGTTAAGTTCAATGTCGTCGTCAATGATTTTGTCTAAAATAAGGGTTTGTTGATAACAATGAATCATAATTAATTTATTCTGGATTGAGTAAGCTAGAAGATTAATTCTAAATTAGGTAGAAGATATATTCTACATTGCGTAAGATAGCATATGAATTGTCAATTAAGTAGAAGAAGTGATCTAAATTACGAAAAGTAGAAGATGTATTCTAGATTAGATAAGGTAGTACGTATTCTAGATTACGTAAGATAGAGTTTGTATTCTATATTACATAAGGCAGAATAGGTATTCTAGGTTACGTAAGGTAGAATATGTATTCTTATATTACATAAGGTAGAAGAAGTATTCTAGATTATTAGGTAAGGTTATATTGGTCTACTCCCTATTTTCTCATTAATGTTTTCCTCTTAACCCGTCTTTTTCCTTTGGCGAAACTACACTAGAAAACACATTTACTCATTTTTCACTATATTGACCTCACAGTCTTTCTTTTAGTGTATGATTTGGGTTTGCTTATTTATTTGATGTTTATCTTCAACACCATAGCCAATGCTTTCTTGAATTTTCCTTGGGAGTTAAGAGAATATGGAGAGTTCTGTCAGGCTTTTCTTGATGCTGATATCTTTGGCTGTCATTCATATTGTTCAAGCTCAGGACCAACAAGGTAACATATTTCTTATTTGTTCTATAGACATCCATGTTTACAAACGTTTTGGCTCTCAGAAGTGTTCTTGTTGTTAATGGTTAATGTTTACAATGCCTGTTAACAGAGTGTATAAGTATGGACTGCAGACTACCGGTCAGACGAACTTTAGCTCAACCGAAATCTGAAAGCTTTGAGTTGAATTCTTCGTCAAGTAAGATGTTAAAGGCTTTGAAATCTCTATAGATCACAGGAGGATCAGCTATTTCGTGTAGATACTCAAGCCCTCTAGCTGCTCCTGCTGCAATTTTCATCTTTGTGTCCCAATCCAATGGTTTCTTCTTGTACCGCGCCAAATCTAAAGTAAAAAAGGTAAATTTTTAAACTTTAAGTATGCAAAAACCATAGAATTATTTGATATTAGAGTATATATGCTATGATATTTTGTAATAGTTAGATATATATGCAGAACATGGGATTACAGTTCTCTTCGTGCGCAACGTTCCTCCAGAGTGGAAAACCGGTAGAATCCAAGCAAATCTGGAGGCTGACTATCTGAAGCCGTCAATCACGCTGAGATATTTTCCGGACAGAAAACAAAACTGCTAGAATATAAACGTTGAGAAGAGAAGAAAACATATAATCAGGGCTTGGTTTCTATATGGAAATTATGATGGTCGTAACAGTGGCCCCAAGTTTGATATATATCTTGGACCTAATCCATGGCCAGGGCCACTATCAATTTGGAAGGAGTGAATGGTACACGTGAAGATATCTTTCACACCCCAACATTGAACTCTTTGCAGATTTGTCTTTTTAAGACTGGGGACACTACACCAATGATTTCGACCTTGGAAATACGCTTTTAGTTGCCTCTGTTTATGCTTTGTTTAGTTGGCAATGATCACTAACTTTAACTGGGCGTTTTGTCAAAGAAAGGAAATTTTATGATTTTCTATTTTATTTAGATTGGACAACTTTTAAAAAATCTTAGTTTAGTTATTTAGATATTCAGAAGATTTAGTTAAAGGTTATTTTGGTAATTAATATAACCTAACTAATAAAAGGTATAGATTCAAAAACATGGGGTAAAATAATCACTTTTAGCTAATTTTTCCCAAATATTATTATAGATTAGAACATTCCATGTTTTGATTCGAATTTGTTCAAATTTTTCCTTTTGAATAACTAGCTAAAACTAATTAATATTAGTTGATTTTTAAAGTTATATTTTAAATATATCTTAATTTTATGTATTTGAATTAAAAATATTTTGGTGTGGAAATTTATGTACTTTCGTAAAAATATATATATATATATATATATATATATATTTTTCATTCTAATAAGTTTATGTGACTAAAGCAAATAAACATTTATTAACATAAAATTCATATTCGATAATACTATAATCGGTAATCGGATATAAGTTTATGTTAATAAATTTTTATTTGGTTGGTCAGACAAACTTATTTACATGAAAACAAACAAAAATATTATTATTATTACTAAAGTACATAAATTTCCATACCAAAATATTTTTAATTTAAATACATAAAATTAACATATATTTAAAATATAACTTGAATATTTCAAAAATCAAGTAATATTAATTACTTTTAGCTAGTTATTCAAAAAGAAAAATTCAAACAAATTCGAATCAAAACATGAAATGTGCTAATCTATAATAATATTTTAGTTAAAATAACTCAATTTTGGAAAAAAATCACAAACTCAAATTTAGAAAAATAAATCATAAACCAAATTTTATTTATTTATTTTTATTTTAATATAATGATGTACTTAGTTTTTTTTATAATAGCTAGAATTTATTTCACCATTTATTAAAAGATGAGGGTTAAAAAAAAAAAAAGATGAATGTTTTTTTATGTTTTAAAAAACGGGTGAGAGATTTTTTACCCATTTTCCCAGTATTAACAAAACATTACTTAGATTAAAGCCAAATTTTAACGAAAATGCGACCCTTACCAGGAAAAAAAAATGGCTTGGTATGAAAAGAAGAGCTTATTTGCAAAAGAGGGTAGTTTTAAGATCCAAAAACTTTTTTTTTTTTTGGTTTATTACAATACAGATAGAGTCGAAGTCATCGAATATACGAATAGAAACTTCACCGATTATACATGGAAACTCTCTACATTTTGATTTGTTATTTTGTCTATCACATCACGATTACATGAACAAAGGAAGAGTAGTGTGAAACATCTCTGCAAGCTGAAGCTTTAAATTACCTGTAAAGATCTGAGGATTTCATCAGCTCAAGTATACGAGGATTCTCGTCTTTCTCAGAGGAAATTTATCTGGGTTTTTATGGAGTTTTATCTTGTTTCATTCTCCTTTATTTCCGAAGAGAAAGATGCTCGAAGCTTCTCAATTGATCTTCCCGATTGTTTTTTGCAGCCGTTGCACGAGAGAACGACAATGTCTTGGATTCATATCCAGCTTGGACTCTCTGGCTAGTCGAGGGACGTCCATTGCCACTACCGCTGCCGCCACCACCGCTTGATGAAACCAGACGACTTGAAGCTCGGCTTTCGCTTGGTCCACCTGCAGAACTTGGCCGAGAGCTTGAAGCAGCAATGGCTTTCCTAGATGAAGATGTTATGTATCTTGAGGAACTGTTTGGTCTTTCGGAGTCTCCATGCTGCCAAAAAAAAAAAATTTACAATTGAGTCTTTCTATCTTAATTAGCGGTTTTGATCAATGTGTTGGTAAAGTAAGACTTTTACTGTGTGCTTAGCGAAAGGTCCGTCATCAGAGTTTCTTGAATTGGAACGATCACGTGGCGAAGAAGTTGTAGTCGGGTGTCTTCGGGAGAATGCCTCCACTGCAGCCGGAGTTTTACAACGCGTTGTTTCCCTTCCTACACGAATGGTAAAGAAAAAGAAAAAAAGAGTAGAACTAGTGTGAGAAAAAATGTGTTTGGCTCGGAGTTTTACAATAGAAGCAGGAGTAGAATTTTACCTGTGATCCTCTCTTGTCTTTCGATAGGGTCTGTGTTAAATCCTGGTTTCGTTGTTGTATGATGCTGGAAAATCCAGAGATTTACATTTATGTAAGCATAGAGTAACTCATAAGCCAAGAGAGTAAAACACAAGGAAAGGATTTTTAAAAATCACCCTTGTTCGTGAACTAGAACCAGCGCTGGTTCCGATTTGAGGATACTTTAGGACTGTCCAGTCAAATACATAATCAAATTGATAACCTGTAAGAGTTTCAACAATTTGAAAAATGAGATGAGAATGGCTTGAAACAATAAGCAAAAAAATCAGAATAACGATGTTAAGATAAGAACCTTCTCGGATGAACAAGTCGCGGAAAAGCCTCTTAAGGTAAGAGTAATCAGGTTTGTCATCAAACCGTAAAGATCGGCAGTAATGGAAGTATGAAACAAATTCAGACTGGTGGTTTTTACACAACACCTACATTGAAACATTCCATTAACATACTAAGCTCAGTAAGAAAAGCTAGATTACCAGCAAATGCCAAAATGAAGATTTAATCGGATTGTCAAGTTGTTGTAAACCTCTATAGGGGTTGATACTTTCTTCTCGCTGATTCTGTCATACTTCTGCTTCTTTGTTCCAGCTTTTAATCCTTGCCATGGTAAGCTGATAGCCCAAACGAAAAAGGAGTTTAAGCTTTGTTCAAGAAAATATACAGAAGTCAAAAGACAAAGGTGGAGAAACTGTAGACTCTAACCTTCCTTTGAGAAAATACATAAGCACATAACCAAGTGATTCTAAATCATCCCTTCGACTTTGTTCTGTTCAAACACCAGCTAAAACTAATTAGGCCTCGGACGGAAAAATACATATATATATGTAATACCATAGAACAACAGTCTTACCGACTCCAAGGTGAGTGTTGACACTTGCATACCGAGCTGTCCCAGTGAGATTTTTGTTTTCTCTGCAACAAAATTTGATGTTTCCTTTTTGAGTTCACGTAAATTAAGAGGCAGAGAGAGAGATCCTTGAATAAGGATAAATGGAAAGGGGAGAACACGGCATTATTCTTACCTGTAAGGAATGTGCTTGTGAGTCTGAAGGTCTCTGTATTTCTTCCCTAGCCCGTAATCAATGATATACACCTGAGATAGAAAGAGAAAGTTATCTCATAAGTTTGAAGCAGAACCAGCAATCACAATTACATTTGCAAAGATAGATTTTAGTACCTGATTTGCTTTGCGTCCAAGGCCCATTAAAAAGTTGTCAGGCTTTATATCACGATGAAGGAAACCTCGAGTATGCATATATTCAACCCTGTTAAGCTGAAACGTAAAACAGAGAAAACAATCTCCTCAATTACTAACGAATTCATATTTTCAGAGAACAGAAGAGCAAGAAACCAATTAGCAGATACATAATAAACTCACTAATTGATCGGCAAGCATGAGAACAGTTTTCAATGTGAACTTCCTGTTGCAGTAGTTAAACAAGTCTTCAAGACTAGGACCTAGAAGATCAATAACCATTACGCTATAATCACCTTCAACTCCAAACCACTTTAGATTCGGAATACCACCTTCACAGAAAGAAAAAAATACCAACAACAAAAACTGTTTTACTTATTTGCAAAAACAATAATGCAACCAACAAAACAATAATACAATGAAGACAAGTCTATCATCGCCGAATCGAGAAATTCTAATGTAAAGTGACACTTACTTCCTCCTTGAAGCAGCATATACAATTTTGACTCATAATGAAGTTGAGGATGCTTGGTCTTGAGAGGTTCCTAAGAATTGAATTGAGAAAATAGAAACCAAAGGAGAGAATTAAAAAGCTTCATGTGAAGAGAATTTTACAAACAACATCACATGAAAATTGCAGTTGAACTAAAAAGACTTTTTTTTTTTTTTTTTTGTGAAATCAACAAAATGGATTAAGAGATTAAATGTTGTTGATAAATAAGGTAAAATTATATTACCAGCTTGATAGCAACTTCTTCTCCTGTTTGAACATTTACACCTGCAAAAATGATCAAACAACATTTAAATTTAAACCTAAAATCTTAAATAGATGAAATTTACCAAATTAAAATCAGAATCAGCTTCTTCCTCTTTATACCTAGAAAAAGCTCTCCAAACGAACCACTACCAATTTTTCTTCCAAGCTTAAATTTCCCACCGATAACAAGATCCATCTTCTCTGATCTCTAAAGCCAACAAACCTCAAATTCCCAAAAATTGATATCGAACGATCCTCAATTTTGCCTCCTGGATCTGTTTTCCAAACCCCAGATTCACGAGCTTAACATCGAAAAGAACCTTCAAAGATCCATAATTGTAGAGAAAATAATCCAGATTCCAGAAGTTAATTCGTCATTAACGAATCGTGACCGCTTCAAAAACCAAACCCACCATGAAATTAATAAACCCGAAACTCCGAATTGTTCATCCCCAGGTGACAGAATTACCAAATTGATGATCCCCAGCGAACAAAAAACCCTAATCAGATTAGGGAAATCGAACTAATCCGAGAGAAATTGAAAACGAAAGCACAAAACTTTTAGGTGGATTTGAGCTGAGAATTGGGTAAGAAAGTCGAAAAAATTGGATAATTAATACGAAGAAATTTAGAACGAGGGATGAGAGGAAATGGAGATTTGTTGTGACATTTTTGTCGTCGCCTTTGTGTTTTTTTTTCCTCCAGAATGTTTTTTTTTAGGTTTGGTTTTAATAATTTTACAGTCGGATAAATTAACAAAAATATCCTGATTAAGGTTTGGGGTGTGCATAAACAAAAAATAAGTTAATACGGTGGTTTTTTTAGTTTCTGATTTTGAGGGGCTACGCGTAACATGCTCTAACAGACTGTTTATATCATGCAAACATTGTTTTGTCAATAATATTTTAATTTCTTTCGTCAAGACATTTTTTATAAATAATTATATACGCAAGACACAAACATTTGTTTTTTTCGTATTTCATGTTTATGTTTGCAATTTTCTATGAGTAATCAATTTTTTAGAAAAACATTTTCGTTGTTGAGAAATCAAATACGTTTTTATATAATAAATAAAGCTATGAATTATACCGACATCTATACTATTAAAACAGAAGCACATTTTAAAAGTAATCTTTAAGTTGTAAAAATTTATATGTAATGCTATTGATTTTTAGTGTTTTTAAATAAACTCATTAAGGGTACAATAGTAATCACAAAATTAATATAACTAAATTAGAAATTACAAAAATAATTTTGAATAATGATTAGTTTCCAAAAATTAAACTCACTTTTCTATTATTAATTATCTTTTCAGAAATTGTTAACCAATTAGAACTGCAAAATAAAGATTTGAGATCTAACAATAGCATATTATTTATTTTTGTTATTATAAATGAAAAATTCGGTTAAAATTTAAAGTTATAATTCTCCTATCATCTTCGTATGATATTATTTTCAATTTGATTTGAATTGTCATATAATATATATAACTAATAAAAATCTAGATTTTGTTTTGCATATATTGTAATTAAAAATTTTAAAAACGAACATATATTACTCAATCATTGAAAAAATCGTTGGGACAGATAAAACCCACTCCAATATCAAAAATTTCCAAAAACTACACTATATAGATAAAATTTTCTAAGAGAGTCCATATAATCTTCTCCACAATCTTGATTTCTTGCATATCTTCTCTAAGATTTCTCATGTCAGTTGCAAGAAGCAACATTCACAAAAATACTCTGTGATACTCTCATCTTCCTTCATCTGTTGTATATCGAAATCTCTTCTTAAACGTTGAAACCATGCTCGCTTCACACACTCGTTTCCCTGGTACTTAGTCTTTATAGAGTCCCACAATTTCTTGGACGTGTCTTTCTAGATTATAGTCTTCAATATGGATTTGTCAATTGCCTGGAACATTATAGTTCTTGACCTTCATATTCTTCAACTTGTTATCCGCTATCTCCTGCCTTTGTGCTCCATTTAAGATCTCTCCTCGAGCTGGCTCAACGTAGCCTCACTCGATTAAATCCCACCACTCTTTAGATCTTAATAGATTCTCCATCAACATGCTCCAGTGTTCGAAATCCCCATCGAATTTTGGAATTGTCAACATGCTTTGCCTTTCTTCTAACATGTCTCTCACTCTCGTTTTTTGTTCTCGCCGATCAGATCCAAGAGAGGCTCTAATACCAATTTGATATAAACATAGCAAATGTTTTTCTAAGCAATAGAAGAACGATGGAACAAAACCATCTTATTTCTTAGGGCATTAAATAGTTAAAACTCAAGACATTTGTACCTCCTAAACAACAAGAGGATTTTCTCCAACTACTAAACATGGAAGAATGATTAAACAGCAATGACTCCTACAATATAGGAGCTTATTCTAACAATCAAAGACTCAGTCTAAATAAGAGTAAGGCTCAGTCCAAATAAAACTCACAAAGAGTAAGAATTCTATAAAATAATATTGATTTGAAAAAAAAAATCACCAAAAGATTTGTCATTTTTAAAATAGTATATCATCATTGAATCTGTGACTACTGTGATCTAACTCTGAAAAAAAATATCATGATTCTAGGAGAATCCTTTTTTGGAGCAGAGATATCGTTGGTAAAGAAGAATAAATATGCTATTTAGAAAAAAGCCCAAAATCTTTTTAAAAAATTGGATGTGTCATCATGAAGAAAGGAGAAACAGCCATACCATAAAAAAAAACCATGAATCACCTATGATGAAACTTCTGTGCAACATAGATGCAACATAGACATCTTCATTTAATAGTATATTTCCAAACGGGGTCTCATGAGAAGGATTTTTGAAATATTAGTGGTCTCTGTTTGGAAATAAAATTTCAAAAGGGTACATTTTTGGTATTTTTACCTAAATCAAATCATTTTGTTTAACAAACAGAAGAAGAACCAATCTATTGACAATGTATCTTCATAAACTTGTTTAAATATTGTTATTTGTTAATGCATTTTCTTTGTAAATGTTCGCCAAGATATCGCCATATCTGTATCTTTATATGGATGTTGACTATGCATTATTGCAAGAAAAATAACACTCCCAAGGGGGAACTGCAAAACAAAATTCAAGGAATATTTGTTTCACTTTAAAACTCCCAACAAAAATTGTGGTGTTAATTAATACCCATGTTTTCAATTTAATACCTACTGAAATCTGTTTTCCAATTCATGCTTATGTTGTTTTCCGCTCATTTGCATTTTGGATTGTAGGTCAAGGTCATTAAATTCAATATCATGAAATTTTCTATAGATATCTTCTTTAATCAAATAGCAGGACTATGCGCTTGATGTTTTCTAGAGCATGTAAACACTATAGATTCAGCTTAGAATAGTTTCTTCGGCATCTATCCTCAACTGAATCTTTGATTTTGTTGATTTGTTAGGTTAACCAAAATTTTGGTAGAGACCATATGTTCAAAAGTAGCATCATTTTGATTAAGGCTTCGTGATATTATGAGAGTCATATTTTCGGTGCCAATACTAGATTGATTTCAACATAGAATTGGCAGTACTTGTTTTGTACAATATGAACATATCTTGTTCACCATTATATGGCCTTTTATCGGTAAGCAAATTTTAAATTTGAGGTTATTTAGGCATTGCTTTCAATATTAACAGATTAAATTTAGCATCAACAGGTTCTTTGTAAATTCTTGGATTACTATGCATAATTTGATTGGGACAAGTATTATATCATTATCAATGGTCCGGTCCCAATATCTTCTCTTCCATATATCACAGGGAAGGATGTTGAAATAATAGGCACTTGTCTTTTGTTTCTCTTAAATTTGAAATCTTCATTCTAACGTACTCCAACGAGAAGTTCTTCAGAGCATGCATGGAGTCATATTTTGTTCCAACTAAAGCTGTCAACGAGAAGTAATAACAACCTAAAGACGAATATCCTCACGGTGGTGTGATGGTGGACAAACATCAGCAGATGCATCACAATGTAGAAGTTTAGTAAGTTTTTCTCATAGTGTAAAAAGAAGTATGACATCAAAGGTGTGGGATTACTTTACACTAGAAGAAAATGAGATTTGTGAAAATAGAGCATATTGTAAGAAATGCTCAACGGACTACTTGATCTTTCCAAGTTCTTGAACATCAAACCTTAAACGTCACTATAAGCAATGCTTAATGAGTTTAGGTGTTGAAAGAAAAGCAGTGGTTATTGATCAGAAAGTTGCTGGGAAAATTTTTGGTCGGGTATTCTACATGATCTTCCTTTTCTTTGTGTGGAGTATGCAGAGCTTAGGGATTACATTAGTTATTAGTTATATGAATCCAGATTATAAGTGTTACACTATAAACACTGCTGCAGCTGACATGATTAAGAGTTGGGAAAAGGAGAAAGAAATTATGAAGTCTGAGTTACAAAAGATCCCTAATAGGGTATGTTTGGCTTCTTATTGTTGGACAAATCATAACAAAGCTTAAATAAGAACTTGTAATGGTTAGTGAGTCATTTAACTCTAATTTAATATTATTTAGGTAAAACTACCAAAAATAGTCTCCTTTGAAATTTTAATTATGTATGATCGACTAGACATCGATTAGCTGTAACAGAGTGGTATCATAGCCATTTGGTTCATTGTTAGTGGTTCTGTAAAGTTCTATCAAGCTCAGAATCTTGTCTTCGGCAAGAATAGAGGTTGAGAAGTTTGATGGTCGTGGAGACTACACTATGTGGAAGGAGAAGCTTATGGCTCACTTGGATATTCTGGGTTTAAGCATTGCTCTTAGGGAAACTGAAGCTACTGAGGTAAAAGCTTCAGATCCAAAGGAAACAGAAGAAGAAGATAAGGAAAAGCTAGAATGTTTTATACAGTTAGAAAAGCATGGTTGTTTGTTAGTTTGATGGTAGCATATAGCTGAAAGTTAGAACTATGTAGTTAATTATATTTACTTGTTTCAAAATTGAGTTGGAGAACTGTTTTGGTAGCAGATAATCTCATCAATAATTGTGCTTTTCCTCGTTTATTTGTTTCTATATGGTAACTATTTTGATAGCTGAATGTTGAATCTTATTTCCTTTGTTTTGTTTTCTGTCAAGTTATTTTGTTTTTATTGCTATATGTGATCAGCTGCAATAGTTTGTTTTTTTTTTTGCAGATGAATAGCTATCTTACATGGGGAGATGTCATCCATGATCTTATCGATGTTGATATCCTAGTCCAAGTTAGAAGCCACTACTGGGCTTTTTGTCTCAGCAGACACATGATCGCCATCTTCAGAGCAGCTAACTTGATCCTTGATTCTCTCTCTATACAATACCTAATCAATAATATGACAGCTACCGGACATGTCACAGACTTGGGGGAGCTTCCTTATCTCGAGCTTCCAAGACCTTTTTTGATGAACGAAGGACTGACTTTTGATTATCAATGTCCCTTGACATTCAGTCAAATGGGTGTTAGTGAAAAATATATAATAAAATCTTCGAATTTTAGATAATATGGTATTGGTTCTTCTTCATTTTCAATCATTCAAGAGTTAAAATATAATTTGGATGCGTCATCATGAGATAAAGGAGAAACAACATCATAGAAAAAAAATCATGAATCACCATGAGAGTTTCCAGTTCTAAAGCACATATACGATGAAACTTATGTGCAACAAAGGTGCAACCTAGACATGTTCATTTAATAGTATTAAGTCAATTTTTTTTTGTCTAAGAAAAAGAAGAAGAACTAATCCATATTGAGTCACCAAGATTTTCTTTTTTTAAATATACATCTTCAGAATTTTTTTAAAATATGGTTAATGCATTTTCTTTGTAAATGTTCACCAAGATGTCGGTATCTTTATATGGTGTTGACTTTACGCTATAGTAATAAAGATAGCACACCTAAGGAGAAGACTCCCAAAAATATCTCAAATAATATTTGTTAGGCTTTAAAACCAGTGGCGGAACCAAAATTTTATTTTAACGGGGTCAAAAAAATATATACTAAAACGTAATATATAAACTGGTAAAAATATTACAAATTTATTATACCTTCACTCATAGTTTATTTTTTTTGTTAAAAGACGTTCACTCATAGTTTGAAACTTTTTTTTATCACCTTTTCATTTGGTACATCATCAAATAAGGGTCTTTTTCCTTTGATGAGAGGAAAAATTGAAGTTTTCTAATTTTTAATTTTGTGCTTGTTAAAAATAAAAATAATTATATGTTAAGCTAATCATGGATAATTCATAATATTCATATTGGGTCACAATTTAAATGTGAGCCCAACTAAATAAAGTGGGGTCAAATTAATCTTTTATTTCATGTTTCTAAATTAATTTGTTAATGGGGTCAAACTGATTTTTTGCATGGGGTCAAAACTTTTTTCCTTAAAGGCATAATATATAAATTTTTAACTAGTTGGGGTCAGCTGACCCCCTTCCTCCATGCTTGCCTCCGCCCCTGTTTAAAACCCCCAACAGAAATTGTGGTGTTATTAATTACCATGTTTTCAGTTTAGTACCCGCCGAAATCTATTATCTGATTCATGCTTATAATGGTTTCTACTCATTTGCGTTGGATTGTAGGTGAAGGTCATTAAATTCAATATTATGAACATTTCTATAGATATATTTTTCAATCAAATGATGCGCTTTATGTTTTATGGAGCAGACAAACACTATAGCTTTGGCTTACAATAGTTCTTCCATCATTAATCTTGAGCTGAATCTTTGATTTTGTTGTTTTGTTAGGTTGGCCAAATTTTTGGTAGAGACCATATGTTCAAACTAAACATCATTTTGATTAAGTCTCGGGGCTATTTATAGAGATGTATCATCGGTGCCAACACTAGATTGATTTCAACATTGGCAGTTATAGTGAACATATCTTATTCATCATTATATGTCCCTTTATCGGTAAGCAAATTATAAATTTGAGTTTATTTAAGCATTTCTTTCAAGATTAACAAATTAAATCTATCATCAACAAGTTTTGTGTAAGTTTTTGGATTACTATGCATCATTTGATTGGGACAAGTAGTGTCTCACTGTCAATGGTTTGGTCCCAATATCTTCTCTTCCATATATTACGGGTAAGGATACTTAAATAATATGCACTTATCTTTTGTTTCTCGTAAATTTGAAAACTTCATTTGTTGTTTCCTCGAGAAATTGAGTATCATAATGTACTCCTAAACATGAAGTTCTTCAAACCATGCATGAAGTCATATTATGTTCCAAAAGTTGTCGAAGCGAAAGGAAAATAAAACATTTTAATATAGTGGATCCTCTGAAATACAGTAACAACCTTGGACATAATGTGACATTTGGTAACTCCATTGACCAAATATTTATGTGAGACAAGACCAAAATGATACTCATGTCATGATTGGGTCTCTCAAGTAAAAATTATATATCTTTTGTGTAATTTTTTAGGCTATCTGAAACGTATAAGACATGCTTTTACTCTGGGAGCTAAGTACATGGGAAGCCATAGGTTGGAAACTGGAAAACTTCTTCTGTATTTCACTGGATAGGAATAGGAAAGGACAAAGAGAAACGTAGACAAACATGTCATGGCATTTGGCACTGGAAAATCAGAATTATCCGACAATAATATGTAATATTTTGAATTTTGATATATATATATATATATATATTTCACTAAACAAACAAAATCATCAGATTCAATATAATTTTATTATACTTTGAATATATAATTCGCAAACAAAAAATTGTAAAACAAAAAACTTCATATCTTAACCAAATCGAAATCATAATTGAATAGCTGCATACATTACCAATTTCCAACAATAAAGTGAAATTTTTTATAATTTATTTAATTAATACTTAAAATGATTTTAATTCGTGCATAGGTCTATCTAGTAACGCACATTTAAACAACTCAAGTTCTTAGATATTTGTTTTCAGTTATGAACTTCTTGTGAAGACTAAAGATTGAAAGAAAAAAATCACAACTTTAAGACGAAAGGATGACACATTTAGAGTTGTACTTTATATATTGATAAGGCATGTACAGTCCGATCTATGCAAACCAAAATTTGTGACATCTTAATTTATATTTGAAATTTAGAATTGAGTATTAAGGCAATAAAGAAACTAGGCTACTGTATCACATAAACAGTCCCAATATTGGCAGAATAATTAATAACAATTTAATTAAGAAACGATAATTTGACACAATTTCTTTTACATGTGTGATAAAGAAAACAAAGTTGAATGTAAAAGTAGTCTTATTCTTACTGATCACTCTCAAAAGAAGTTACGATTCATCATCGGTAATAAGCCATTTGTCTAGACGACATAAATGGAGACGTAGTAACAGGTTTCTTCTTCGTCTTCTTCTCAACTTTGGTTTCAGACCGGAGCCAAGATTCAACTACAGAGAGCAGATTTGGTGAGGTTTTAAGATCCTTAATCTCATTTAGTTTAGCCGAGAGTTTCAGCTCTCCTCCATGAATATAAGCTAGATGACTAGCCCATGTCTCTAGACCATCGAAAATATGTGTTGCATATACAATTGTAGCTCCTCTCTAGTCATTTACAAAACACAACAAAAAAATCAGCATTAGTGTTTCAAATCACAAGCTCAATGACCTTGGATCATAAAGATGGGATTAGTGAATGGCTTACCTGTTCACATTCTTCTTTAAAGAATTCTAACAAATCCATCCTAGCAACAACGTCGAGATCAACAGTAACTTCATCAAGTAATAATACCTGTGATCATTACAATTTAAGGATCAGATATGATGAAACACAAAACAGAGTGAATTTCTGATTGTTTAGAGTACCTTGAATGGATGTAAAAGACCCATACATATTTGAACTCGACGTCTCTGTCCATCAGAAACTTTATGCATACGCCATTGAAGATTAATATCAAGAAGATCAATCAGTTTCTCTCTTCTCACAGGATCAATCCCTTCAACTAAACACACACACAAAAAAACATATCCATAAGCAAAAAGAAACAATTTCACCAGTGTCGAAAAAAAAAGTCAAGCTAGAACAGAGAATCCCACCTCCAAATATCATATGTTCTGCTGAGAAATCTCCTTGAAGTGGAATCTCACCCTAAAAATTCAGAAACAAAAATGTTGTTACATCGATTTCTCTCTCGGGCAAAATCTTGCAATGTTTTGACTTGAAATCTAAGTAAGAGTACAGTGTTAGTTAGTTAGTTAGTTACTCACAGCAGAACCAGCAGTTTTACTCCATGATCCTCCAAGGTAAGACAAATCACCATTACAAACAAGCTGTGTATCATGAAAAGCTGAGCGACTCAACACTTGCACCACATTCTTCCCTCCTACCATATGTTTTCCAGCCAGAATCTTTAGTAATGTGGTTTTTCCTGTCAATGGAACACACAATTACGATCATTCACTGAGCCGAATCGAACTTATGAAACCATTTGAGAGAGTTCTTGTGAGGAATAAGATGAATTCGGGAAAAGATTTTCTGTTATTAACAAACTCTCAACGTTACTAAACATTGTTACAATACTCTCGCTTATATAGGGGTGTTCAATCCGGATAAATCGATCCGATCCAGACTGAAACCGTACCAAATCTCAATATGGTTTAGACCAAAACCAAAACCGAACCAAAAAAAAAAAAAACTTATTTAAACCGGAATTTCTTTGAAAATTAAGAATATATTTGACTTAAATCCGAACCGAAACCATACCAAACCAACTTTTAGTTTGGATGTCATTATTCATAAATAAAAAAATCCGAAAAACCGAAAAACCGAAAAACCTGAACCGAAACCGAAACAGAAACATAGGATTGAATATCCTTAGTTACAACTTACAAGTGGTTAAATGTAAAATTTTACATTAAACCATAAATTAGAGTGAAATGAGATAACAAACTATCCGGTTTAGTCGATTAACTATGTTTCTACAATAACGAGAACTATAGTGAATTGGAAACAATAATTTCGTAACTAAAAGCTGAATTCAACAAAGCAAAACGTGAATAAGTCGAATCCGAGCATTACCAAAACAGAATCACACGAAACATATATGCAATCTATAGTCATCAAATACTCCAAATCGAAATAGCAAAAGCAATCAAGAACACACAAAAATTAGAAATTAATTGAGCATTTTTTACCAGATCCATTGGCACCAACCAAGAGGCAACGAGATCCAGCGGAGAGATCGAGGTTGAAATCAAAGAATATAGGATCTTGTAATTCGTAAGAAAACTGCATTCCGCTAACTCTAATCGCACCGTCGTTGTCACCGTTCATCGGATCTTTCTCCGCCATTTTTTAGATCAAACAGTCAGATTGAGAGAGATTAGTAAGTAATACTCCTCTGATGAATCTCTCGTCCTTTATATACGTTCCGTTTTAACTTAGACTTAGATTAGCCATTAGATTTTAGCCACGTCATGCACTTTTCTGTCCATTTAGATTTACATACTTTTAGTCTTTCGTAATACGTTTAACCAGCAGAATGCTGCCACGTCAGTGATTGGTGTTCACCGACGAAGAATGAAAACGACATCGTACCGGCTAGGACAGATCATATTCAATTTCACACCAATGGAACGTACCTGCCTTCTGTTCTGAAATGAAACTTTTTGGATTTGAATTCGAAGCATTTTTTTTTAATAATGTAAATATATACATAACATCACTTAACTTTTACAATAAAATTATATTATAGTCTAACTTATTAAATAAATTTATCAATAAATATAATAACGCACATAATTATATATTAGTAATTTTAATTAACACAACACAAGACATATATAATAATAATAATAAATAAAATACTAAAAATATAAAATAAATCTAATTTAAAATATTAATAATAATTTATAACAATATAAACTAACAAAGTATGAAGTAAATATTTTCTCGCGCTATACAACACGGGTTACTATTTAGTTTAAAAGTTATAACTAGTCTCTAATTTGAAACACTTTTTATATTAACTTAACAGAAGAAAAAACTATTTTATTCAGAAAAAGACTTGCATTTTACAGGTAAAACCTCAACAAAACTAGTTTACAGTTTGGTATATTATTATTATTATTATTACGTACTATTTAACTTCCTTTTACAGTAAAAGCTCACTATTAAACGCTGCCATTTTAAGATCTCAAGCATAAGCCTTCCTTAGCCTTCCCTCGCTAATTGGACCATAACTGTGAGTCAAAGTGGTCTCGAGCGTGTTAAACTTGACCCTCCTTACTTCTTCGAGTGTGATTCCAAATCCGTTGGATATGACCTCTAATGGTAAACCTCCCGTGACTGAGGTTCGTCCCGCAAGAGTGTTGATTTGTGTGTTTGCGTTTGTATTGAACTCAACCCATTTTAAGATAAAAATCTCAAGATCATTTTAAGATAAAATAATTTATAATAAACCCACATATATGTGTGGGTATTAACCTATGTTATATAATGACAGGGTTTTCTCTCATCTAAAGGTGTCAACATCATCACTAATCATATTTATTATAGACCCTACAAATAATTAATTTAAAAATCAACACACAGAGAATATGGAATCAATGGCTGAGATACACTTAATAAAGGAAAAAAAATCTCAACACATCTTTGTAATCACAATACACTTCATAATATGGAATACCCAATATAACTTTAATGACATTTCATTTAAAAATTGATTATTTGAACAAAAAAAAAGAAAAGAAAAACAAAAGAACAAAAATCTTGTGAGCAAATTAAAGAGAGAGATATAATTAGGTTTAAAATTTATTGAACAAATTAAATGAGATCAATAAGAAATAGCCATGTGGAATGAGAAACTACTTTTCTTCTTCTTCTTTCTATTTCTCACGGAAAATAGCAAAGAAAACCTCCATTGAAGAAGAAATTGAAGCTTTTTTTGAGGTGATTAGCTGATGTTATTTTTCTTATATTAATGATTGGTTCATTGTTTTGTTTGGGTATGAACAAAGTATGATCATTTAATGTTAATGGGTATTTGAATAAGAAAATTGTAGATTTAAAATTTTCTTTGAATGAATTGTTATGCTTCATTAGGTTATAAAACTAGTTTCTTTGATCGATTATGGAGTTACGTTATTAATATTTGGTAGTTTATGGCTTCCAGTGGTGGAGTCGTAGTGAATCTTAGGCAGATGGACATCAAAACCGTTGTTAAATATGAAAATTGCAGGAAATTGTACAACTAGGTGCTTATGTAATATTGGTAAAACTGGTACAACTTGGTACTACTATTTTTAAAGTCAGAAAAGTAACATAATTATTATTTTTTAAATTCTTTTGCAGGAGAAAATGAATAATGTTGCATGTACAATCATACATTTTGATTATGGAGGATATTATGCAAAGAACGGAGTTGACAAAAAATGGATTGCAAGTGAAGATAAAATATCTCCTTTAGTGATGAAGACTTATATGGAGAAGATCACATATTCTGATTTGCCTGATAGCATATACAAGAAGATTATGGTAGACAAAGCGAGTATGAAGTTGATACTTAGTTATATTCCATTGCAACTGGATCCTATGACACCATCATATATCTCGAATGATGAAGAAGTTTATGCCTATTTCATGACACTGAATTAAGAGAAGCGTAGGAGTATTTTGCATGTAGAGATTGTGAAAGATGTTGAGGAAACTCAGTGGCGTGAGCAAGTTGTAAGAGAGGATCACAGAAGTGTTGGTGGTGGAAGTACCAAAGTGTTAGTTTGAAGTGGTAGGGTGGCATCTCTAGTTAATAATGGTGGTATAGTTACTCTTTACGGAGATGAAGCATGGCAATATGAAGGGATGTTTTAACAGAATCAGATTGCACCTTTTGTAGAAGAAAGAGATGATGTGATGGTGAACGATGGTGTAAATGTTGGATGGGAAGATGATATTAATGTATTTTTGTATCAAGATTTTAGAACTAAGAATAAAGTGCAAGATATAGTTGAAAACGATGCACATCGTAATTGTTTTGAGTTTGATATAATCAGCTCGGATACAAAGCTATATGTGGTAAAATGTTATGGAGCAATCAATGGTTGCAAGTGGTCTTTACGAGCTGCTAAACTCAAGAAAACTAACTGTTTCTCGATAAGAATACACAGAAAGATGCATACATGCTCTCGGGCTACGATAATTAGTTCCCCAAATAGAAAGAAATGCACACCTTGATTAGTTGCGTCTGTTTTGCATGACGTATACCCAGGTGAATTTGAAACCACAACTCCGAAAGCTCTCGTTGGAATGAACTGAAGGAGAGTGATAGGCTAGTGTACTCATATTTGTATATGTTAGAGGAGGAGAACCCTGAAACAGTGACACGCGTGGAAGTAGATGAACATCAAAGGTTTAAGTACTTATTTTTTGCGTTGGGTGCTTCTATTGAAGGGTTCAAAGCCATGAGAAAAATGATCTTTGTGGATGGTACTCACCTTAAAACTGTATATGGTGGAGTCCTAATTGTTGCTACAGCTCAAGATCCCAATCATCACCATTATCCCATTGTTTTGGTGTGGTTGACGGTGAGAAATATGCAAGTTGGGGTTGGTTTCTGAAAATGTTAAAAACACTTGTGTCGGATTTTCCTGAAATTATGTTTCTTTCTGATAGAAATCAAAGTATCATCAAGTGTATAGGTGAAGTCTACCCATTATCCCAACATGGATATTGCATACGTCATTTGTCGCAGAATATGAAAGGAAGTGTTTACTGTTTCAACAAATATGTAATTGCTACAAAGTTCATGGAATGCGCAGAAGCTTATACAGAGGCTGAGTTCCTAAAACTCTTTAAGGCTTTTCGCATGAGGTACCCAGCTGCAGCAGAGTACCTTGATAAAAGTGTTGAAGTAAACAAATGGGCAAGATATTATTTTCTAGGAGACAGGTACAACCTCTCGACAACTAATATTGTGGAATCTATTAATGGTATTTTAAAAACTGTAAGGACATGTGCAATGTTACCAATGCTTGATGTGATTATAGCAAAAGTGAGAGAATGGTGTAACAAGCGTCGAAAGAGTTCTGCAGAAGTTTGTTCCACACATAAACTTGTTCTTTTTGTGGAGACTATAATGCATAAAAGATGTGCCGAAGCAGAAAAATTAAAGGTGTATGAGCTAAACAGTTTTCTTCTTGAATACAATGTCATTGGAGTCAATGGGAATACTTACATGGTTGATTTAACAAGGAAAATTTGCAGCTACAAGTGTTTTAACTTTGACAAGTATCCATGTGTCCTTGCATTGGCGGCAAATGTAAAAAACGTGAAGGGAGAGATCGAAGTACATGACATGTGCTCCAAATATCATTGGGTGGAGATGTGGGCATTGGCATACTCCATGACAATTTTTCCAGTTCCCCATCAGAATCAATGGGTTATTCCTGACGAGATACGAGAAAAGATAGCCATACCTCCGATTTATGAAAATAAAAAAAGGTAGAAATCAAGAAAAAATGTACCCATCGGTAGGAGAACATCGTGGAAGAAGGATGGGAGAGGATCTCGTGTTTGGGGCGAGGAACGAGTCAAACTGGAGAAGAAACGAGTCAAACTGGATGAGAAACGAGTCAACATGGGGGAGAAACGAGTCAAAGTGGGCGAGGATCGACTCAAAATGGAGGACGCATGTATAACTGATTTCAGTGCAGCAATGTTGAAACAAATGTCCCCTAATTTATATGCTTATGTTGCTCTGATTGTACGGTTTGGATATTTGCATTACAAAAACTTTTTTGTCTTCATTTCTGTCAAGGTACAACTAGGCAATATTGATGGTACAACTATGGTTCTATTTGATTTTTAATTTGGTTATTTGTAAACTCTAAACTATGGTTGTGGTAGTTTGTGTTATTTTAAGATCAATATCATCTATATAACTAAAAAAAATATGAAAGTTTGATTTTTGGACACATGAAATCAAATTTGTCCGTAAATGCCGTATAACTCTAAGGTTTGTTTAGTTGTGAGACACTTAAAATTTCTAAAAATCTAAAAATTATCAATTTTCATATTTGATTAAATGAGACTATAGTAAATGTACTTGCTAAATGTAATAAGATAAGTACAACTACTAAATAATAATTTAAACTCTGGTACAACTAATTAATATTGAAACCATCATTGTAAAACTATGTACACTACGAAGTACAACTCACATTTTTGGTAAAACTATGTTACAACTTGCTTTCGTTTTGTCAGATGATTGGTTTTTGTCGAATCCTAGGTATCATCAATCATTAGTTTTGTCGGATCCAAGGTATTTTCAATCATTGGTTTCACTTTTTTGTATATTTAATTATTAACTAAAATATTCACAAAAATAATATTTCAAAATATTCATTCATATTTCATACAAGTAGTACCAGTTGTACCTACGAGTTCAACAAAATCAAAATAACAGGTGTGGTCTCAGACCTGAGTTCCATAATTAACAAACTCAAAATAATAATAACTTAAGTTTCATACAATATCATCAAAGTAAGTTCCTCTTATATAGTAAGTTCCTCTTCCCCTTCACCATCTTCGTCACCTATTTCACTACCAACACTAGCTGATGCATCTTCACCACCACCACTACCATCTCCCCACGAACGAGATAAGTCCCCATAACCCATATATCCATCAATATCATCATCATCATCCACATCCACAAAACCTATATGACCATAACTATCATCAGAAACATTCTCAACCTTCTCCTTCCCTTTCCCCTTGATGTCCTTGTCCTTTTGTAGTCTCCGAACTGCTTCTTCAACGTTGGTCAACCTACCACCCCTGACCATAAGCAAATCCTTTAATGCATCCATCATTTGTATAACACTCAACATTGAAGTCAACACTGCAATCTGCATACGTTGCATCTCCTCTTTATACTCTTTATAGTAAGTTCCTCTTCCCCTTCAGCATCTTCGTCACCTATTTCACTACCAACACTAGATGATGTTTCTTCACCACCACCACTACGACCACTACCATCTCCCCACGAACGAGATAAGTCTCCATAACCCATATATCCATCAACATCATCATCATCATCCACATCCACAAAATCTATACTATCATAACCATCATCAGAAACATTTTCAACTTTTTCCTTCCCCTTCCCCTTGATGTCCTTGTCCTTTTGTAGTCTCCGAACTGCTTCTTCAACGTTGGTCAACCTACAACCCATGACCATAAGCAAATTCTTTAATGCATTCATCATTTGTATAACACTCAACATTAAAGTCTACACTGCAGTCTGCATACATTGCATCTCCTCTTTATACTCTTTCATGAATTCTGCTGGTAGAGCTGAAACATGTTCTTCTCCCTTAGGTACATTCTCCTCTGTCCTAGCATGTACAGAAGCATGTTCTTCTTCTTCTCTCATATGGAAATTTTCCTCTGCCCTAACATGTTCAGCAACATGTTCTTCTTCTTCTCCCTTATGGAAATTCTCCTCTGCCCTAGCAGCAACATCTTGGTCATATAGTTCTTGCCAGAAAATCTTCTTGTCAACCCTTAGGTGAGCCATGATATCTTCAGCAATTGGATCACAATTATTCCGATGGAACTCTGTAACCCCAATGCGGCTAACCAAATGTAGATCTTCACGAAGAGTAACTTCCAAAGTGCTCAAAATATCTTATTGTACTAGAAATAAAATAGCATTAACTACAATAAAAATTATATCATAAGAAAACATACTTTTATTAATCGATTTACCTTTGATTGACCAAGTGTCTTATTGATCTTTGATAATGGATATCCTTTCATTCCATAGGGTTTGAACTTCTTCTGACACATTCTTGGACAGTCTTTCTTAGATGGAACATCTATACGGTATCTCTTCCTCAGAGATGGGATAACCTCAAATGCCAAAAGCTACAAGACAATTTTAAATACATTAGTACACTTATTATATCAAAATACATTTACAATTGAATATTCTTACCTCTATAGGAATAATGAACCCTCCGTAATTCACAGTACTTTTGATACTACCATCCAAATTACCAAACATGGTCTCCAGCCTATTTGAACATGCGTAGAACGAGTACCTTCCCCACGGGAAGGTCTTGCATACATCCAAATCATCAATAATCCGCAGAAAAAACAGCTCAATAGGTCCCCCGACCTTAGTCTTTGCTTTCATGATCGTGGCGAGAGAGTAAAGTACCGTCATCTTCAACCGATCTTCACAAGCTATCATCGACTTTAGCAATGCCTAAACCATTTTAAAATGAAATTGTAGCTCCCAAGACACAAATAATTTGGAGGGTACACACTACAATCTAGCCCGGATATCAGTCCATGCTCCCACAATGAATACTGAACTGGAATTTCGTTTACGACAAACCACCACGCCTTGCACTTCTCAAGAACCGCAGTCCTCAAGACAAGCATCCACATGCCTATAGACTTCCGGTTATGCTCCCTGGGCATGTGGAAAAGATGTTTGAACTGGTTCTGATAATCCGTAAACCACTTCATCTCAATTTCTTCAAGATTTTTCTCCAGCTCTTCCAATACACTCACGATCGTACACCTTGTCGAGATTTTGCATGTCTTTGTCTATTTTTCTAGCCCGAAGTACAACCTGGCAGGTGGCTCTGGCTGTCGGTCCTGCTCCTCACAACCCTACAACCAAAAAAAATTATTTAGAAGTTGTACCAATATTACCAAGTTGTATTGCTTATTAGTTGTATCCAATTCAAATTCATCAAATATGCGGGAACTCTAAACTTCCTTTACAATTATACAATCCCACTACTTTTACAAGTAGTTTTAAAAGTCGTACTATTTTTACCTTATTAGATGGTTCACCCATGGAATTATCTGAGGATATTATCTCCTCTTTTGCTTCTGAATGGTCCGAGGATGATCTATGTGTGTCATTTGACATGTTTTCTTCTTCTCCAGATGATGAGTTCTGATATTCATCTTCAACTGGTGATGACGGAGGCATCCCTTGAACTTCAGGGTTTATGGTCCTAGCCATAACTACAATTCAAGATAAAACACAATTAACTCAAACACTAAACTTAAATCAACACAACAGGATCCAGAAATTCAAACCCTAAAAAAATTTGAAAACTAGGGTTTCTAGAGGCAAACCTTAATTAACTGTTGTGACAAACGACGGTTGAGAAACAACGGAAGAGAGCCAGCAGAAGAAGGTCAACGGAGGAGCCTCGACAGAAAAGCACCAGAATCTTGGGAAGTGGAGCAGTTGAGGAATAACTTCTTCACCTAACACAACAAAGACACCGGAGACAGAGACATATCGACTACTGACTAAGAAAGAAAAATTCCGGTGAAAAATTTGTGTGAAATGTTGGACGAAACGCTGGAGAAATCGTAATTTCCGGTGAAAAGATAAAGAACACAAAAGAGGAAACGAGAGAAGAAAAAATGAGATTCTTAGATCTAAAACGAGACTTACATATTTTTCATTTTTTGTTATTGGGCTTTCTTGTAGAGTTTTTTTGACAAAAATTATAATGGGTTGGGCTTTTTCTGATTAATTTGGAGATAAATGGATCCATCAGGTTTTCCATGTAATTAACTAAAAATCTTAAGGGTTTTTAGTAATTTGTTAACTTTTTGATTAAAAAAAAATAGTAAAGTAAATTCTATGTTATAAGAGATGTATGTCAGCCTATTTTTTTATCGAGAAATGTAGCTCAGCCATTCGTTCGAGAATATGGTAATATGGCGTAGTATTTCTCGAGAGGTCAGGTGATTAAAGAGTTTAGAGAGAATATTAAGTTTTTTGACGTCAAACAGAGAATATTAAGTTTGGTCGTAACAAATCTCTTAAAAATATTTCTTACTTGCATATCATAATTTCATATTTCTATATTATTTTGAAACCATCATTTTTACTAAAAAAAAGTGTTGACAATTTATAATAATGAAGGTAACTGTCACTTTTGAGAATTATGATTTAATCGACCAATGAGATTAATGGAGGACGTAAAGAGAGAGAGAGAGAGATTAATGGAGGAATAATACTACATATACTATTTTAAAAAAATTGGAGAAAATCACGATTAATGCCAACTAATCGAATTTTACTAATCCAATTTTGTGTATCTTATAATTCAATATTGGTGACGTAAAAAATAATAATTCAATTTTGGTAATAGATTTTGAGTTAATGCTGAACGAGAAACAAAAAATAGAGTATTAATGCCTTTTGAATTAAATAAAACAAAAATAAAAAAAGCTGAAAGGTGTTGACACATCATCCACAATTTTTTAACGGTCTGAATTAAAAAAAGAGTTATTTGGCTGAATGAACCATTTTTTGAACTTAATTGGCTAGATAAGACATTTACTATTTACAATTAGATAAACAGCCCTCTCACTATAGTTGTAAGATACAAGTGGGCGTGAGATATAGCTGAAACAAATGACAAGTTTACCTTCTGCACCATGTGAGAATAAAAGACGTGATAAATTTTGGTTCATATATTCTCATGTGACAAAGAAAAGAAAATTAAAAAGAAAACTAAAAATCAACATTTCTCTTCTCAACTTTTTCTTTTTTCAACTATTTTTTATTCCTCCAAAACATTTTAGTTTGATTTTCTTTCAAATTTTAAATTAAAAAATTTAAACAACTAAATATTAATTTCGAATTTGTTTTTGTGATTATATAAAGTTAATTTTTGTTATATTTTATGGATTTTCAAAATTTCATTTTATTATATTAGGTACACTACATATTTCTTGTATATTGTCGCGTCACGTACACAATAATATCTTGTATACTATTATGTTCCATATACCATAGCATTTTGTACACTATCACGTCTGTACACCAAAATAGAAAAATATTATCTTGAACATTGTCACGTCTCATATACCATAACATCTTTGAACATTGTACACTATCACGTCCGTACACCATTTACTTTCACTGTAGATGTGAGAGGAAGTGAGTGTGAGATAGAGTTAGACTCAATGATCATACTATCATGCTCATCTCATGAGAAAAAACACGTCACCAACGTGTTAGGTACAACAAAAACATTTTTTTTTTCCTATATTTTTCTTTAATTCATTGTCTCTTTCTTCTTTTGGTTTTCTCTTTCTTAAATTTAAACTTATAAATACTTTAAACCTGATTTTATTACACATTTATCATAAAAAAAATATAATAACACATTTTTATTCTTTATTTTCCTTTTACAAATCTACAGAAATCTATTTTGTTATATTTTGTCAAATTGAAACACAATTTTAACATATTTCAACTTAACAATAGATATGAGAGTGTACAAGAAGGTGTAAGATATATAACAGTGTACAAGATGGTGTACGCGATATGACAATATACAAGATGATATACTGGATATGACAATATATAAGATGGTGTACTAAATATGACAGTGTACAAGATAGTGTACGCGATATGGCAATATACAAGTGTACTATATATGACAGTATACAAGATGATGTAGTGGATATGGCGGTGTACAAGATGGTGTACGGGATATGATGGTGTATAATATGGAAAACAAAATGGTGTACAAGATGGTATACGAGATATAAAAGTGTACAAAATGGTGTACGTGATATGAAAACATGTACACCATTATGTCTCGTACACTACTATATCATGTACACTATTATGTCTTGTACATTATTATGTTTTGTACAACATTATGTTTCGTACACTACTATGTCTCGTACACCAATACGTCATGTACATTGCTATGTCATATACAACACCATGATTTTTACACCATTTTGGATATACTTATGTTTTGTACACTATCATGTTTTGTATTGTAGGAAAGTGTGTAACCATAATTTTGTATTTATGTAAGACACTATTATGTTATGTGGATATATGGTGTACGATGCGGTTGTTATGATAATGCAAGTGAATTAATGCTTGACAATGTACAAGTAAAATAAATGTTCGATGGTGTACAAGTGAAATAGTGTATAAGAAGATGATTACAACCGTGTACGAGATGGTGGTTATGTTGGTGTACGACAGAGAATTTTGGTTGCAAATTTCTACAAAATGAGTTTTGTTAGAATCGAAAAAAGATATTAATGAATAATTTTTTTTTTAATATTTGGTTTGTATTGTATGAAAGAAAAACAATAACTGAAAAAGAAATAAAAGGAGAGAGAAAGAAAACAAAAGAAAATCGAAAGAAAAAATAAAACAAAAGTATAGAATGGTATTTACGTAAATTAGTAAACTGACCAAATGCATGAATGTCTTCACAACAGTACCCCCACATTGCTGTCTCTATATACTAATTATAAATAGTAAACGTCTCTTTCACCCAATTAAGTTTCAAAAATGGTACTCTCGGCCAATTCACCCAATGATATTTATAAAGTTATCTTAGATATGAAATATTATATATATATATATATAAGGTTTTGGTCATTTACAACTTTGCCAGTCTGGCAGACTAAGCTATTGTTTTAAAATGAAGTTGAGATGAAACGACGATGTTAGTAAAAAGTTATGTTGCGTATATAACACTTTTCGTGCAATTTGTCAAATATGGTTTACTAACATCGTCGTTTCACTTATAATGACATTGTCATGAAACTAGATTGTGACTTATTTTTGTTTTTTGCAATAGTTTGACGATTGCACGTTCGAATGGTTTTATTGGCCACAAGCCCAAAAACCATATTCTCCTGAGACATTGGACTACATAAGATCAAAGGGAAAGATATTGATCGTTTGGAGTTCCATGGATGGAAAGTGCTCGAACATTAAGAATTTCAACGATACTTCTAAAAAAGGAGTGGAAATGACGTTGAGTTGAAACGACGACCTCGTCCAAACCAACACTTAAGTCTCGATCCATGTGTGAAGACTCATGTCAAGATGCAGATCCTAATGAATATTTTTTATAGTGTTAGTTTATTTCATCATTATCAATTTCTGTTGATGATATATATGAGAGATACTAACCTTATTTTATCATATCTAAGATAACTTTATAAATATTACATATCCGTAACATTAAATAAATTTGACATTACAGACGTACATTATCATATTAACTCTCTTTTTCTTCTCTTTGAATCTCTCAGACATAGCCATGGGTTCAACCATCCAAAAGAAATAAAACCCAAGACTGGGTCCCTTCAGCTGTTTATAAAGAACAAAGGCGATTGTGAAGATCGGGGTTGCGATAAATATCCAGCAGAGGAAGTACATAAGATCGCAATGCTAGATATTCGACTCGCCAACGCAGACATGCATGGAAGAAACATCTTGGTGACTAAGGACGAAAGCGAGAACGTAAGATTAGTTCCTATTGACCAGGCTACCTCTTGCATGACACTGTAAGTCCCATAATCTGTGTACTTTTGCCTTGTTGATATAGTTGTATCAAAAAATTCATAGTTTTTTTTTTGTTAAACCGTAAGGGTTATACATTAATTCATTGCCCATAATAAAGTTTTAGATATTCAGGTTTAAACAATAACCTTCCAAACTAAAAGAAAATTGAACATATGGCATAAAAGACAACATAACCAATTCCTTGGGACTGCCATCCTTTTAGTAAAAAAAAAAAAAGTGATTAGTACCATCTATTTACTAAACAATCTAATTATATTTTTTGTTTTCTATGGCTTTAAAAGAATTTTATTATTTCAACTATTTGTTATCGTAACTTGTTGCAACTAAAACGCATTTTTTACTGTTATTTTTAACCGCAAGAAAATAATTGATGAACTCTTTTTTTTTATTTCGGATTAAAACTGTTGAACTCTTGGTAAAATAAATAACCAGTACACAATATATAAAACTATTTGATCAGTCCACAAGATAGGATTATCTCCCTAGCTTGTTGAATTAGTCGAAGGAAGCACCCCTACAAAACAATGGACAAAGGTTTAAGAATATGCAAACTTACATAACAAAAGAAACTAACACTTTAACCAAAAAAAAAAAAAATTGTTATGCAAATGGACTGCTTGAAAATGTAATTACGAAACCAAAGTTTTTTTTACTTATTCTTTAATTTGTTTGTCGTCAACCAAAGTCAGTCTCTATATAATTATTTGAGTAATATTAAAGGCAAAATAACATTACATTTACGTAGCATATTACGACAAATATCATTGGACAATCTTTTTAATTTTTAAAATTTTACCAATAATCATCATAATTTCCTATTTAGTTAATTAGTTCTCTAATAAATAGCACAATAAAATAGGTATATAGATATTTCAAATTTTAATTCTTAATATTTCAAATTTGAATCTGTTTATTTTTATTTAGTATCTCCTTAATAAATATGAAATTTATTTAATTAGAATATTTAAAAATATATTATTTAGTGTTTTAAAATAAAGTCACTTACAATACAATAATAATTATAAAATTAATATGATTAAATAAAATATTTGTAAATAATATTTTAAACAATTATTGTTTTCCACAAAAAATGAAACTCACTTTCTCTCTTTTATTAATTATGGAAAAAAATTAAAATTAATTTTTTTAGCTTCTAACTTTAAATCATCCTGATCTTCAAATATTCTAATTTTTACAATGGATCAAAATGAGCCAAGACGGGTCAGAGCAGATAAATACGGGTTAGAGCAGATAAAGATGAGTCAAGATGGATCATAACGGATCTTATATCGAATTTCTAATCATTGATAATAATTAATATATTAGAATAAATCAAACAGTTATAGATTTTTTTAATAAGATGAAATATATACATAAAACCACTTAACTTTTACAACGAAATTATTTTAGTCTTACGTATTAAATAAATTTGTCAACAAATATAACACCACACGTAATTATATATTAATAATTTTGATTAACACAACACAAGATATATATAATAATAATAATAAATAAGATACTATAATCATAAAATAAATTTAATTTAAAACACTAATAATAATCTAAAACAATATAAACTAACAAAGTATAAAATAAATATTTTTATGCGCTACACAGCCCGGATTATTGTCTAGTTAAAAAATTATAATTAGTCTCTAATTTGAAACACTTTTTATATTAAATTAACATAAGAAAAAACTATTTTATTCAGAAAAGGACTTGCATTTTACTGGTAAAACCTCAACAAAACCAGTTTACAGTTTGGCACATTATTATTATTATTATTTCTACGTACTATTTAACTTCCTTTTATAGTAGAAGCTCGTTATTAAACGCCGCCGTTTTAAGCTCCCAAGCATAAGCCTTCCCTGGTCTTCCCTCGCTAATTGGACCAGAGCTGTGAGTCAAAGTGGTCTCGAACATGTTAAACTTGACCCTCCTTGCTTCTTCGAGTGAGATTCCAAATCCGTTGGATACGACCTCTAATGGTAAACCTCTCATGACTGAGGTTCGTCCCGCAAGAGTGTTGATTTGTGCGTTTGCGTTTGTTTTAAACTCAACCCACTCGAACCGTTGGCTTGTTGCGCGTTTCACAACCGCGAAACCTTGTGGTATGGAAAGTAGTTGTCCTTGAGAGATTTGCCCGTCGAACACTCTGTCACCATTGTCATTTACTACTTGCACTTGGGCTTCTCCTTCTGTCACATAAAGAACCGCGTTTGCGTTTGCGTTCCACTGTGGAAGCACCATTGCGTTCTACATCCACACACGTTTCAAGAGTCATGTTAAAATTGGACATATTATAAAATCAAACCAATTTTTTTCATGTAAAATCAAAGCCATGCAACAAAAATATGATTTGATTTGATTTTTATTTTATTTTACTTACTTGACGGATAGATCCGCGGAGGGCTGAGAGACGAAGGAAGCGAAGGATGGGGAGATCATAACTGTTGAGAGTGCTGATGTAACCAAGCTGTGGCTTGTACACGTCAGCGTTAGACGGGTCATCGAGGTTCTCGGTGACCCTGGCGCTGCATATGGTCTCTTCTAAACCGTTACCTTCTCCTCCTCTTCTTTCTTCCTCCTCCTCATGTGGTCTCTGACCCCTCAAAGGTGCCCTAATGGCACTGAATTGGCCTTCAACTCGGACAATGTTTCCGTGTTTCTCATTCGGCTTCTGAATTTTTTGGGCTAACTCAAGATCAATCTTCCAAGCTTGAGCAATAACCTCCGGTGCGAATCCACTGATAATGTGGTTTTGTGGGTTTTGCTCTCGTCCTTGTAGCCATACTTGACCTTCTGGGTTGTTCCCAGCTAAGTAAAATGGCTTCAATATTTACACAGATTTTGTTATATTTTTGTAACCATATTATATAATATTTATTATTATTTTAGAGTTTACGGTTTATATATACGTACCCTTGGGTTGCGGTCGAGCTGGTTCTGGTCACTAGCTAAATCAAAGACGGCAACGATGACAAGTGGTCGCTGTCCATCGTTGTAGAACCACTGGGCTACACCGGGTGATGTGGCAATGGTGTCACCGGTCCTTATTTGCTCCACTTTTTGGTGCATGTCACGGAAGCTTTGACTTTGACGTTGACCTTGTTCCTGACCTTGACCATGACGACCCTCCTGACCCTGGCCCTGACGACCCTCCTGACCCTGACCCTCACCGTACTGGCCACCTCTGCCTGGTTGGAACAGTGGTGAGTCTTGGTATGTCTCAGCGCATCCCGGGATCACTCTTCCCATAAGACCATGTCCTATAATGCAACAAATCCAAAACATATATCAGATTTAAACGGACAAGATGTACAAGGTAGAAGCCAAGTACACCAATCCAAACCAGAAAAGTGATCTTAAAAACGAAATAAGTTATTAAAAACTATAAATAAGTATCCATCTTGAACACTTATATACCTTTAGCCACGAAGGAAAGCTTCGCGGTGTTATAGAAAGCAGGCAAGTAAAGACCCTTAGCCTCTATGATGTAACGTGCGAAGGAGACGCCTGAGCAACGGAGCTGAGGAGCTAGGTGGTCCCAGATCTCGATGCGACCAGCCTCACTCTTCAGTACGTGTGTAGGCTCGAGCGCATTGAGCTGGTCGAGCTGGCACTCGTTTGGAAACTTTTGAGCTGTGTAGCCATGGAAAAAGATGAAAAGTGTAAAGCAAAAAGAGAGAAGAGATGAGACTCGAGCCATTTTGCTTTTTATTTGTTCTTACTGTTTGTGGTTTCTTACTTGCGTTTATGTGAAGCTATTTATAGGGCATTTTACTTTCTTTAAAGTGTTTGAGGATAAATTGATTGAGATAAGAACCAGGTATATAGAGTCGACTATGTACATATTTACACTTCACTTAAGTTGCTATTTTTATGTCTTGATCGAAAAAATGATTTTGGCTTCATACTGCAAAGAAAACATATTAATGGAAGGAGTTGACACATTTCAATTTGCATGGCTTATTGAAGTGCATGTTTCTTACACATCAGCTTTGAGATAGGCACATGTATACGTAATAGGACAAATCTTTATCTTTTTGTCAAGATAGTTTTGTTTGCATGAAATATATATCTTATATATAATCATTCATATGCTCAAATTTATCCGTAGAGCTATTATCTCAAATTAAAAAATCACTGTAGTATTTAGGGATCCAATCTATAGAAATTCACATTCACACAATAGATTATTAGTTGTGAATTAAGCTAAACAGAAAATATTGTAAATTAAAATAAGCAAGCAAAACAATTAAAATTTAGGTAAATTCAGATGGAAAAAGAGTTAGGCTTAGAGAAATTTTCAGATAATTCAGAATTGCTGGTTAAATAAATTATCAGGATTGTGATTAAGATTTGTTCTCGAACTCGAAACACAATAGTAAAATCAATCAACTCTCACTGCAGAGATTATATATGTCTAAATTTATAATTTCAAATCTCTTTGCTAAATTCTTCAATTCAAACAAACATCAATTCCAGGTTCGATTGTTCATAAAATCTCTAAACTAAATCTCTTTGCGAATAGTTATTTTGCTTATCTAAGATAGTTCAGCCAATCAATTATAGTCTCGTGTCAACTAATCAACCTAAGATCAGATTCTAGGTCATGAATCTAGAATCAGCAATAAACATAATCTAGATGAAAAACTCTATTGATTCAATCCTAAATAACCACCAACCTAGCAATTCATCTTCTACCTTTGAAAAACCCTAAACCTAACAAATAAACTACTCAAACATGATCAATGAAACATAAATCACAGTTTGAATAGATTGCATAAAATAAATCAAGAGAAGAAGTAAGAGTTTAGAAATCTTCTCCAAAAATCTTTGAAAAGTGGTTGAAGCGTAGAATGAAGTATATGTCTAAAAAATGACCTAAAAATCCTATTTATAACTAAAAACACGAAAATGACTAAATTGCAAATAAGGAAAACTCTGGGGCAATTTTGCAAATCGGAAACTGTATCTGCAACTGGTGTCGAGCGACATCAGTGGGTGGTGTTGGTTGACACCAACACCAAGAATAGTCTCTGAGTTGCTCTTTTTGGCTACAAAACTCCATATGCTCCAAAATGCTCCAAATATGCCTCAACATAGCCCAACTCGTACTTGTACCTAAAGAGACTCGATAAACACCAAAAGACTCTAAAAACAAGACTTATATCATGGTTAAAAACCATAAAAACCATGATATATCAACTCCCCCAGACTTAGCCTTTGCTTGCCCTCAAGTAAACAGAAAACCAAACACAAGGAAGAAGTTTGAAAGCATGAAACTCACAACGTCATCAGAGCACCACACTCGCATTAACCATAGTAAAGCCACTAGAAATTCTTACCTGACAAGATCCATACCACCATGTAATTCATCGATAGCACTCATAATTTTCCTGATAATACCCACAACTTCACAACATAATCCCCTGTAAGTCCTTCATCGCTGGGTCTCATCTCTGCTTTCAATGCCAAGAACCTTCTAGACTCATTGTCATTCAATACCAAAACAAGAAAACTACACAACACTTGGTACTCCTTCTCTCCCCCAGATTTATTCATTTCTTATTCTCTTTTCTTTGCTTTTGGTCATATTTATCATTAATTTTAATTCAAAGGGGTAAGCAAATAATGGTATCACGGGAAAATCTTAACTTCACTTTGGCCTTTGCGTGCTCATCTCTATCTTTGAGTAAAATAATGGGGTCACGGGAAATTTTCCTACCTTTTTACACAAAAAAGAATCATCTCATCTTTACATATTAATTAATTGGATCAAAGGAGAGGAGTACCATTTATATTCCATAAAAGTTGTATCATGTATGGTATGAATGAGGAGTCAAGCTCTTGGAACATTGGTCACATTGATGAGATAAAACAAATAGCTCAGGTAATGCGGGTTTCTGTTGGAAGTATGGAAGTCTCAAGTCAACCGCTCAACTTTTGATTTTTCCATTAGTTTCGGATTCAAGTCAGGGTTGAATCAATGATCACTTAAGCTTACTGCAGAATGTGGTGGTTTCCTCGGTACTATAATAGTTTCAGACTAATTTTGACTCGATAAACAAGACTCAGACTCGACTCGAAGAAAATAAAAGATCAACCCTATTTTTCGGTCTTTCAAACAAAATATCATTTTAGATCGACCCTATTTAAACAATCTTATACGTGGATCAGACTATTTTTTATCATCATATTAAATTTTATAAAATTATTATTTAAATAATTTAGAAACAAGTCAATTGATTTACATTATTTATATATTCTCCATGACCTATCTCTCACTTCTGAAATAAAATTCTTGAAAATAACTCGTTGAGTTTCCAGCTTATATATAAGCTATATATATAGTGTAACATGGAATATTACACGAACAAAACGAATACAAATTGTTTCTTTTTCCTGATAATGAACTAATAAACATTCGAGCAAGTTTTATGAATAGTTTTGTCAAGAAACTTAGAGCATCATTATTGGTAGAGTTCTTAAGAGGGGTTCTTAGCATTATTTATAATACAAATATTGTAAAATGAAAGTTAAGAACTTTTGCTAAGAACTTCTTAAAATTAGCCTCCAATGGTGAAGTTCTTAAATGAGGTTCTTAAAAAAAAAACAATTCCTCCTAGAAACTCAAATATGCATTTCTCCTCCAATGAAAAGCTATTGTAAACAATGTTACTCAATATAACCAATTTCAGCTTAAATGTTGTAGCTTTTCCCACCACAATCATAATCTAGAAATTTGAATGAAAAAATCTAACATTTGGATGACGTGAAGACAACAGTTAAGTTACTTCTCGTTAACCAAACATTAGCCGCTACAACTAGAACAAACCATTCAGCATACGAAAGATCTTAGAGAAGAACAACACCACAAGGGCCATATACTCATCTTCTTTTTCACGTCATCCTCTTCTTTCTTCCACACTTGATTCCTTAAAGAACCTGATACCAAGAAACAAACAATTAACAATGGATATACAAAAAAAATCCAAAAATAGAAACAATCCACACTCTTGAATAACCAAATACTCACTTGGCAAGACCTTTGAGCGCGATGTTATCCCGATCGAAGTAAGCGAACATAGCGTGATACACATACGAGACATTGTATTCCACACTGTAAACAAAATCCGTAAGCAGAATCGATATGAGGTTCAAGTACCAAATCCTATAGCTAATCAACCAGATTACAGTGTCAAATCCTTCAATTCTTACTAATAAAGAGAGATGTGAGCAAGAAAAACCTACTTGATCTGCTCGTTAATGGCGGATTCACACTCGTCTGAGTACTTCTGTCGAGCGAGCGAGAGATGAGAGCTGGTTGGGACGAGATCGAGCTCCTTCTTCACCTCCTTGAACGGCTTGAAGACGACACCGCTTAGCGCGTTGGTGGTTGAGATCTTAGATGCGCGAACAGAAAAAGATAGGGGTTTCCAAATTTTCCAGAAGAAACTCAATCAAAATTTCAGAGAGACGCAGAAAACAAAAATTGAGAGAGACGATGAAACGGTGGTTTTTTTTTTTGGTTTTATTTTTTTTTCTCAACCAATCAGAAAAGGATACGTAAGGGGTTCTTAAGAGTTCTAAAAACTCTTAGTTTAGAATCTGTTCTTAACCCATTTTTTTTGTTTTGTTTTAATTTAATGGTTTTAATCTTAAGAAACTCTCTTAAGAACCTCCTAAGAATCCCCAATAATAATGCTCTTAGTTTAGTATAAATTTTTTCTTATTGAATAATATGTTCATGCTTATCCTTATATACACGAGATTTAACCTAATGATACTTATGTTTATAATTATCCAAATATACAATAGTAATTAACATATTACAATATGAGACTTATGTCTCTCAATATCCTCCCCCTCCTCATTCTCCTCTCCTTCTAGTTAGAGTATGTAAGTCATAATTCATAAATACCCAACTTGAGCCTAAACTCATCAAATTTTCGTTGTCTTAGTGCCTTTGTCAGTATATCCCCAAGTTGATTAGTAGTGATGACATGTTTTGGAGAAATAACTCATCGGACATTATTTCTTTTTTCTGATAAAAAACTAATAAACATTCTTTTTATCAAAAATAAACTAATAAACATTCGAGCATGCAAGTTTATGAATAGTTATTTTTTATTTGTTTGTTAAAGTTTATGGATAGTTAGATAGTGATAAATATGAGAAGAAGACGACAGATAAAAGACGTGGTGACACGAAACAGCTTAGACAAACGTGAGAGATGTGGCGGATGCGACGAACATGCTTTGCTTTCATGATATTGCATTGCAATGACGAGTGTACGGCTGCATGCTGCATGCTGCATTGTTGTCTTCTTTGGGAACATTTCCAAGTTATTATAAAATAGGAATTTGTAAATTTAACACTACTATTACTAAAACCAAAAATAAAAACACTACTATTACACCAAGACTACCATAGTTGGACTCATTAATACGATATAGCTAGATATGTTAAATAGGGTTTTCAAACCCAGCCCTTCATAAACCCTTTGAAGTCCAGCCCTATTTAAGTCATAATCCTATAAAAGCCTTCTATATTATATAAAGTCATAAACCCTATAAAACCCTATAAAAGCTCTTTACAAACCAAACAAGTCTTTTTTTTTTTTCAATGAAGAACCAAACTAGTCTTTGATATTTAAACATGTAAATTATTCAAATTCTCTGATATGAATTTTAATTATTTATATTTGTATGGATTTTAGAAAAGAAATATTTTTTGGTTGATAGACCATATAAAAATTTCAGACGTCAAAAGTGATATGAATTTTTATTTATTAAATTATATAGAATACTAAATTACTGTTTCACCAAATTTGGATCGATGAAACTAAACAATAATATTGTGTGTTCGAGGCAAGGTTTCTAACTTTCTATAAATAATTGTAGGCACAATTTACTTCTAGTTTAAACCTCTACAAAAAAACGTTCAGTGAAACGCACAATTTACTTCTAGTTTTTGAGGTGTGTAGAAATGTTTCATATTTATTATGAAAATTACAATTTAATCATTTTACCTCTAAACATGGTAAAAGTAAGTATAGTCCAAAAAAGAAGAAATTAAGTAAGTATTTGTAAAACTGTGAAATCTGAGATTGAAAATCACGAACAAAATCTAATTAAGGAAAGACAAATACGTAGATGGGGAGATATGATATCTTTCCTTAATTCAATAAATTTTACGCAGTGTGGTGGTTAGATCAGATTTTGAATCCCAGGATTCAACTTTATTGAGACTATAATCGCGACACTCGATTATAGAATCTGCAAAATAGATCTACGATATACTCTCGAGATTCATTTTTAAGAAAAGAGAAGAAGGAGATTGCTGGAAACTTTTTTATTTTCGTTTCTAAAATATGATGATTTGAGAGAATGAGGTGAGACTTTATTTATAGGGAGGAATAGCTTGATCTTCAAGGAAGAGATAAGCTCTGCGAGATTCGCCTTGATCTGCAAGAATAAAATATTCTAGGAATTATCCGCCTAGTTCCGCAAGGATAAAGATTCGGAAATATTACAAAAATATTTTTGACTCAATCTAGAATCTTCTAAATTTATCTGGAATTATGAAAAAAATCTTAAGGGGGAACTAATTAAATTATTAATAAAAAATTTATCCCAAAAAGAATAATCCTTTGTGGCCCAAATGCCCATATTCACCAAGACCCCAAACCCAACCCCAGCACAACGGAAGCGGTTGTGTATGGTTTTGCATAATGGCCCTCCATCTCTCAGTCTCTATCCAAAGTGGGACATTTGCTCATTTTGATACTTAGTCAAAACTACAAGTTTTATAAGCTTTCCAAGCTACACATTTCGTACATTCATTTCTCATTCAAATTAACTTCAATTTTGACATGTAAATACACTATCTTATAGTGCTCATTACAAGGATTCTAAATACTCGAAGATCAGGTCACTTCAGTTCTGAAAATTTGGCTTCAGTCATTTTTGTCAAAATTGAGTTCCAACAATCCCCCACATGAATAGAAATAACTCTAAACATATGAAGACTCTACAGACTCGATAGACTAGACAGAGTTGATAGACACGACTGACAGACTTTCAAGAGTATAAACAAAAAATCACTGTGTATGAGGTAGTAGCATATTTCAGCCTTGAACCACTCATTGTTGATAACTGTCGAGTATACTTGGCCAGGAGGTGAACATGATGTCTTGAACTGCCCGGATTTTGATGTAAACGTAGACAACAGATACAATCCAGTTTTATTTTCTCGTAGAACTTAGTTCTCTATTTTGTTCGTTGTGGCCTTGAACTTTGCCTGGTAGATCATGAGTGAACTTAGAGAATATAGGTTTATCTTCATCCTCCTAGAAATGACCTCATTTCACACACACTAGGTGACTTCCACTCACTCCTGTCATATACTAAAGTATCCTGCAATACTCTGCATATATGAAAGCTATGGATTTATTCATTAAAAGTTATGCTTATTCTTTACACATATAGGAAGCATTGTTGGTCATCTGAAAACAGAGTAGTGACATAATGTCTTTCAGTGCTTTTATCAGAGTTTGTTTGATTTAGTTGTCCCTTTGAACCAACATCCTAGGATCTCCAATCTCGTAGGTGGGATATCCATCAAACATCCTCTTTAAGTCATAGGCTTCAAACCCATTCCCTTCGATGATTTTAAAACTTGATCGCGTTCTAATCCTTTTGTAAAGGGATCTGCTAACTTGTCAGCCGACTTGATATAATCCACAATGATTACACCAGTTGAGATAAAATGTCTAATGGTTTTATTTTGTCTTTTGAATGACCTAACTAACCATTATACATAAAACTCAGTACACGATAAATAGACTATCATAGTGTACACATGATGCCGGTACTAGATTTTTTGTTTTCTTTTCCCCATTGGACTATAATCCATAGGTGTTGGTCTATTTATGACCATGTTAGGAGGTGATACTGCAATTTTCGCGAGACACTCCCACACTTTTATGTATTTGTACAAAGGTACAATACCTTTCCAAAGTTCATATAACATCTTGCCAATGACTTTAATGTGGTAAGCAACGATTTATCCCACATTTCCTGAGATAACTCATTGTTTAACAACAATTATTATTAGGTTAACGTGGTCTTAAGAAATATATCTTTTAATTCCATGTCTTAAACCCAATCTCACCAAACTTTTTCGGCATTAGTCCTACGCTTAAATCGCTAGGCACTAACGGATTCACATGTGGTAGACCACTCCCAAACTAAATATAGGGTGTCTACTCACAAGACATGAGTTTATGAGAACTATCTTCAACGGCTCCATCAATGGCCTTATCAACACTATTAGTCATTCTAAATTTGTTCAAAATAGCAGAATTTAATCAGTGTTTTTAAACAAATTGTATTAGTGGTTAAAATTAGTTTATTTCACTATACAATGCGTTCTCTGAAAAAACTTTTTCAGAATTCGCTTTGCGTTTCTATGAAGATCACAAAATTTTTCCAATAGACATTCCCAGAAACCAATAAAGGTGTTCTTAAACGTTATTTTCAAATCGCGTAGATCTTGTAAGAAAAACAATTTCGTGAATCTGCCAAAAGCTTTTACGGAAATTTTTATTCTATTTTGCGTATTCGGTGTTCATAAGATCCAATCTGAAAAGACCCGTCCTGAAAACTACTAAACCGGGACCGGTTCAATAAACGTAAACCACAGAAAATTGGCATTTTAAAATTTCTAACAACTTAACCAATTAATCCATTTATTCCAACATAATAATAATAAAAATGTTCTAACAATCTAGCGGAAGCAATTCAATAATAAGCACTAATCTGAATAACAAATATCCAATATAAATAAAATAAATGAAACTATCCCGGTATGTCATCCTGGTCCGTCACCGCAGTTCCACGAGCTTCAACTAGCTTTATCATTTCCCTTATCTGCACCATTACGAATAGACGCAGTCAAAATTTAATAAATACTGAGGAGGCGATCAACCCATCTACTAGGTCAATTAGGAAAAAATTACAAAAATACCCCTCCGACATAATCAAATGTCCGAACTCGACAAACAACACAATAATGATTTAATAAAATTAATTCACCGCAAACTAATAAATTAAATCAATCAACGGCAATTTAAAACACTTAAAATTGACTAAAACAATTAATTCTCAACAATAATTCATAGAAAAATTACATAAAATAATCGCATAAATAACGGCAATTTCTAGCAATTTTTCCGGAATTGATCTCAGCAATAAAAATACCATGAAAATCACAAAACACAGAATTAAATCCTAACACTGAATTATCTCGGGAAATAATTCCGTAAATCATCCGACCACGGTACTGCACTCACCTTAGCTACTAGTAGCACTTTCTGACACAACTTTTCTGCGACTTCCGGAAACTTTTTCTGTGCTGTCTACACCTTTAATTCCTAAACCCGCAACCTAATAATAATAAAATATTATTAAATAATATTTAATTATTAAATGAAATTAAAAAAAAAATCATTTCACGTAAGTTGTCTTCTTCGACAACATCTCTGCACTTCACCACCATCTCTGCACTTCACCACCGAACACACCCTTGTCAATGTCACCGCCGCTCGCAACACACCACCATCTCCGATCACCAACCTCCAACACTAACCTACCTCAAGGCCACTACCACTGCCGTGATTCGTCATGGCTCTACGACAACATTAACCCATCACATCACCATCGTTCTTCACCCCCACCGATCAACGGTCTCAGCCACATCAACCCACACCATCACGTCTCCATCGTGACTTGACACACAAGGATCCGATCAACATGCGATCAACATGAAAAATTAGGAAGGGAAGAGATCCTTACCGTGATGACCGGTGGCGAGTGGTGAGAGCGAGAGGCCCTTTTCTTCTCACTCACGGCAGCCACGAACTCCCACCAAGGATTGATCCACACCAAACACTTCTTTTCTCCCTTGATCTCACCAGCACCACCACTAACTCTCTCTCTCTCTCTCCCTCGTTTTCACGATCTGATCTACTCGAGAGATGAGGCGTGCGCTAAAAACAACGAACAGAGGCTAGGTTTCTCGTCAACTTTTGAACAATACAGCGATCAGTCCTCCAACATTTCTAACTTTACAATTCAGCCCCAAAACTTTTAGAATTATCAATTAAACCCACCAGCAACAAATTGTTTCAAATAATTCAGCCCTTACTTTTAATTTCTCCAACTAAAACCCCAAATATCAAAATTACGGATGTTACACAATCCGTTTAAGGCTACAAGCAAAAAATGATTTTATTGAATTAAGATTGTAAGGCTGAATTCTAGAATTTGCTATGAGTTTCTGTGCATATCACCAGAACTCGCCAATAGACGTTCCCAGAAACTGGTTAATGTATTCTTAAACTCTATTTTTCTGATCGCGTAGATCTTGTGAAAAAAATTGTTTCGTGAATCTTCCAATAAGGCCTTCACAAAAACTATTATCCAACTTGTGTATTCATTTTTTTGTGACTAAATGTTCTACGGAATTGCTAGAGAACGTTCTAAAGCATTTGAATCATAAGAAAAACTTTTTAAAATCATTTTGAAAAAACTGCTCACAATAATCAATCCGTTTAGAGCTATAAGCAGGAAACAAACTTTATTGAATTAAGATTATAAGACTGCAAAATCTGAGATTAAAAATCATGAACAAAATCCAATTAGGAAAGAGCAATACACGGAGGCGAGATATGATCTCTTTTCTTAATTGAGAGAATGAGGTGAGACTTTATTTATAGAGAGGAATAGCTTGATCCCCAAGGAAGAGATAAGCTCTGCGAGATTCGCCTTGATCCGCAAGAATAAAATATTCTAGGAATATTCCACCTTGTTCTGTAAGGATAAGGATTCGAAAATATTACAAAAATATTTTTGACTCAATTTAGAATCTTCTAGATTTATTTGGATTTATGCAAAAAAAATCTTAAGGGAAAATTAATTAAATTGTTAATAAAAATTTATCCCAAAAAGAATAATCCTTTGTGGCCAAAGGTCCACATTCACCAAGACCCAAACCCAACCCCAGCACAGCGGCGACGGGTATGTATGGTTTTGCATAATGGCCCTCCATCTCTCATTCTTTATCCAATGTGGGACATTTTCTCATTTTTATACTTAGTCAAAATTATAAATTTTATAAGCTTTTCAAGCTACCCACTTTGGACATTCATTTCTTATTCAAATTAACTTCGATTTTGACATGCAAATACACTATCTTACAAGGATTCTAAATACCCCAAGATCCGGTCACTTCAGTTCCGAAAATTTGGATTAAGACATTTTTGTCAAAATTGAGTTCCAACAGTATTTTGCAGTAAATATTATTTATATTATTTTGGGTCTTGACCAATATCTTGAGTTCTTAATAAAATTTTGCATTTAATGTACGGTAAAGAATATATTATAAAGAACATATGAATATATTTTTCTAACAAAGGACCTACCAATTGAGCAAATAAAAAACGACATATACATCAATGTATTAATTAAATACTGATTATGAATATATTTTTTTTGTGTGTGATAAGAATGTAAATATTTCATTTAAAATAAAAAAATATTTACGAATTACAAGAAGTATATCCGATAGATTGGTCTCATGCTAAAAAAGTTTTAAACATTGGAAGCAAAGAACTATCAGTCCATCGACATCAATAAAAGCATGTTTCCAGAGTCAATAAAGTGATAAACGATTAAGAAGATTCTCCTAGATGACACATCAAGGAGGAATATAAGAATTGTCAAATGGCTACGACCGATTCATCGATAACCATAGCGGTTGGAAGCCTTTCAACTGAGGTCCGAGAATACTGAGCTATCAACGGCATAGAACGCAGAGCACTCGATCATTGACTCCACCCGTGTCATGCGAGAGCAGATCTTTGGACTTTTCATGAGCATTCTCAGAGCGGAACCACGAACCAAAAAATACAAAAGCTCAATCCCAAGATCGGCTAGCACAGAGAAAAATTCTAGCAATACCTAACAGCGCTTAATAACCCAAAGGTCTTACTAGCTCCTCCAACCACCTAGTTAGCAAATCCAAAAACCAGAGCACAAGCCAACCCATAAACTTCTTCACAAAGAGGCAAAAAACAAGGATCCAAACAGAACCAAGACTATACGATACCAAAGCGGCCCCAAGTTCTTAGAGTCTACTCCGATGTCTCAAGCTTATTGAAGAAGACACGCAATGGAAGATGACTTGAAGGAGCAGATAACACTAAGCAGAAACAAACTGTAGTCACAAGACCTTAGCATAACAACAGAAACCAGCTCTCAACCAAACTCTCCACGAGAACCCGAAGACCTTGGCTAGTCCTCAAAAGACAGAAGTAACAACATGACCTGCAGAAAGCTAAGGACAACCGAAAAAGGATATTGCAGAAGAGTAGCTCGGACACATCCAAGGGAGCATCACCGGAAATGAGGATTCCCGAGACCACAGAGCCTCCCACTAGCATCCTCCACCACCCAGAAGAACCATATCCTGCAGTAGACTTGGACGACAAGCTCGAGGAGAACAGAACAAACACCAAAGAGGCAGAGGAATGGAGTCACCATGGAAACAAGCCTAAAATGACCAAGCTACCACCGAAGTTTGAAAGGCCTAAACCTCCGCCCCAACCACCTACTAACCCAAATCATGGCGGAACGCTCCCACCAGACCACCGCTGCCACCAATTCCGGAGAGAGGGCCAACACAAACGAGAGAAGAGAAGAACAAGATGGTAAAATTACCTAAGCAAGAGAAGAGAGACCGAGACCCAAGGAATTTGATGAGGACATCAGAACCACATCTAGCCAAGAGAATACTAGACCAGCCAGAGCCAAACCACCCAACGACAATGCATGCATTCGCGGAGACGACAGGTCCTATAATGGAGCATGAAGCTAAAGAAAATACAAGAGAATTGAGACTTAAGAAGAAACCTCCGGAGACAACATCATAACTTCTAGTAAGTAACATTTACAAGTTGATTAATTATTGTCAAACTCTAATACTCACTCGTAGTCTCAAGCATGATGTTTTAAGTACCTATGTCCCAAGTGAGATAACGCACCTATTAAGTCTAGGAAAATTTGATAACAACTTTATTGCTCCAATGAGATTTATGAATCAAAATATTTTTTTAAATACACAATTAAAACATGAACAAAGATTTTATCAAACTGAGACTTGTCTACCTACTTATAATTACTCTATGACTGTATTAATGCACTTGATTTTTGTCAAACGAGTTAGAATTACTGCGGAAACAAAAGAGGAGCCACCGGACTTAGAATTTCAAAACCGAGTCCAAAGAAGAACTAAGCCCTCAACACCCAAGGCTATTACACCAGATCAGATTCAAGAAGTAATCACTTATAGCCAGCTAAAAGAAGAGCCACCAGATGCACCACACATCAACAAACCACCAAAACATCGAGGTAAGGATCTAGACTCCCAAAGACGAATCAAAGCTAGCTTGCTTTCTCTTGGTGCAGATTGTACAATTTCGAGGTCAAAATATTTTCAAGGGGGAGGTATGATGAGGACATCAGAATCACATCTAGCCAAGAGAAGACCAGACCAGCCAGAGCCAAACCACCCGACGACAATGCATGCATTCGCAGAGACGATAATCACGGAGTACCACGTCCCACCGGCCAAACTGCTCGACCCAATGAGCTCAGCTTTCAGAACCACTCGCAAGACACATGTGTTTTAAGAAGAATGATCGAGCCAGAACCCAGTTGGATCGATCATATTTGGAGATAGCACACGAGCACATCACGGAACCATCACCAAGCCAAGGAAGCTGTCCCATGAAGAATCCACTCGTTCCTTTCACTCCAGCTTTGATATTCATTAACAAAACACCTATTTTATGAAGAATGATAGAGTCAGAACCCACTTTTAACGACCAGAATTTGATTTGGAACACAAAGCCACACGCGGAGCCGAGAATCAACGAGAAGCATGTTCCAGATCAAGTTACACTCGAGTATTCAACCTTGGCTCGAGTTTTCATCAGCAAATGCCATATTTGGAAAGTCATGATCGAAGAAAACCAAGCCATGACCGAGCTAAATCTGGAGTTTGTACATATGCTCATATTTGGGCCAATACCGATTGGTTTTAATCAAGTAAGACCCTAAACCAATTAAAGAATGATGTCTGGAGGTTTTACTCCATTCCTAAGAAGACTACATGTTGTTTAAGAGATGCCAAAACGACAGCCAATCCATTCTCACGTGAAAAGCAAGAAGAGGATCCACACTTACCATATTTGGACCCAAGCTCCTTAAATTCCCAACGGTCATATTCCTTCCATTTCTTGTGCGTGTTTTAGACCCTCCAGAAAAACCAGAAGCTTCCAAAGACACCCCTTCCTCCCCATGCTGACAAGATACAAGCAAATACCGAACTTGCCTTATTTGGACCGATTGTGCATTCAATCTCTCCAACGGTTCTTTTGTCCATATTTTCGTGATTTATTTCATTTATTTTGGCTTATAGCCATTTTAATCTGAGCCTATAAAAGTAGAGCTCGTGCCTCTTTGTAAATCACCATTGATCGAGATTTTAGTAATTAGAAAGTATTTTCTTCTCTTTTCACAAGTTGCAAATTCTTGTGTTGTTTCCTTAGTTCTTAGTGAGTGATTCTCTAAGTTCTATTGAATCTGAAAATCTAATTAGTTGAGTGATTCATCTAGTTGGTTTGTTCATCGATTGAGTGAGTCAGTCAAAACATCACCTCCATCTCTACTTTCGAATCCACCTTCCGCGAGTCAAAGCTTAGAATTTTTTTATCATCAAGTGATCTAATCTCGGTGTGATTCTGAGGCTACATCACAATTCCGGCTTCTTCCTCACACACCGGAGACTCCTGAACGATGGCTGACAAACTGATCCTGCTCAGATCTGTACCATCAAACGAAAAATCTTTATCGCGGGGAACCAACACCAGCCACCAACGAAGCAGAGAGACGAGAGAGGAGACCGAAGCCGGAGCTAGATGAGCTACTGCACTCAAGCCTCAACACCGGAACAATATCAGCGAACTTAGGGTTTGGCGATTTGAGAGAAAAAATCTATGACGCGCGAACCCGAATTTTCAAGCACTCCGCCTTAGACCTAGTTATTTGTGTCCTTTTTTGTTTGTTTGTTAAGATTTTTTTTCTATCAACTTAATACTTTATTAATCATGATAAGAAATTACATAATCAAAGTGTTTTTGTTAAGGTTTATGGATAGTTAAATAGTGATAAATATAAGAAGAAGACGATTAAAATCCACTCCAATATCGAAAATTTCAAAAACTACAATGGGATTGGAATCACCAAAAGAGGAGTTCGTCCTACCTTCTCTCAAACACATGTTCACATGTTTGGAGAAAGCCACCGCAATTCATTTTTCTGGCATGGATCGATGCTGTTACCTCTCTCCTTCATCAGCCACTGAAGCAGAAGCCTCTACTCTCTTAATAACTCTTCCAATCTCTCTCACTTGTTGTGTGAAGATCAAATATTTTTAATTATGAACCCATTTTTATATGAACTTACAGAAGAAAAAAAAAGATTTTATTCAGACTTGCATTTTACAGGTAAAACCTCAACAAAACCAGTTTACAGTTTGGTACATTATTATTATTACTACGTACTATTTAACTTCCTTTTATAGTAGAAGCTCGTTATTAAACGCCGCCGTTTTAAGCTCTCAAGCATAAGCCACCCTTGGCCTTCCTTGGCTGATTGGACCAGAACTGTGAGTCAAAGTGGTCTCGAACATGTTAAACTTGACCCTCCTTGCTTCTTCGAGTGAGATTCCAAATCCGTTGGATACGACCTCTAATGGTAAACCTCTCATGACTGAGGTTCGTCCCGCAAGAGTGTTGATTTGTGCGTTTGCGTTTGTTTTGAACTCAACCCACTCGAACCGTTGGCTTGTTGCGCGTTTCACAACCGCGAAACCTTGTGGTATGGAAAGTAGTTGTCCTTGAGAGATTTGCCCGTCGAACACTCTGTCACCATTGTCATTTACTACTTGCACTTGGGCTTCTCCTTCTGTCACATAAAGAACCGCGTTTGCGTTTGCGTTCCACTGTGGAAGCACCATTGCGTTCTACATCCACACACGTTTCAAGAGTCATGTTAAAATTGGACATATTATAAAATCAAACCAATTTTTTTCATGTAAAATCAAAGCCATGCAACAAAAATATGATTTGATTTGATTTTTATTTTATTTTACTTACTTGACGGATAGATCCGCGGAGGGCTGAGAGACGAAGGAAGCGAAGGATGGGGAGATCATAACTGTTGAGAGTGCTGATGTAACCAAGCTGTGGCTTGTACACGTCAGCGTTAGACGGGTCATCGAGGTTCTCGGTGACCCTGGCGCTGCATATGGTCTCTTCTAAACCGTTACCTTCTCCTCCTCTTCTTTCTGTTGGAAGTGATCAAGACTTCATATTTGTTTTTTAATTAAGTGTATAAGTCGTATAAACATATGGTAGTATTTAATCATTTGTTTCAATTAGATTCAATTGATCTAAATAACCGCCAAGTAGTTATGTGTTGAAGGTTTGTGTCTGTACGTTGGGGTGTCTATTAGAGATGCAACCCTTAGTCTAAAGTGTCTCTTGTAAACCTATAAATACAGTCCATCTATCTAATAAAAGTACACAGTTCTCGTATTACAAAACAGAGTAAAGAGAAGAGATTGAAATCGTTGAGTGCTACACAAGAAACAAGTTGAGAGTGAGAGAGAAACAGAGTAACATCTGTTGTTGTCTGATCCTTAAATACATTGAGCGTTCAAAGTCTTACATGGTATCAGAGCTATGGAGACAACTATGCAGCAAGTGATTCCAATCTTCAATGGTGAATCATATGGTTTTTGGAAAATCAAAATGATTACCATTTTGAAGACACGTAAGTTGGGGGAAATTGTCGAAAATGGCATTACGGCAAGTACGTCTCGAGAGTACACCGTGTGGATCAAAGAGAGAGAAGAACCACAAATGAAAGCTATCATGGCTCTCCAAATTCTACCAAGTGCAGTATCAGAATCCATTTTTCCGAGAATTGCTCCCGCATCAACCGCAAAGAGAGGCATGGACCGCTTTGGAGATGGAATTCCAAGGAAGTGCACAAGTGAAGATGATTAATCTTCAAACCTTAAGGCGAGAATATGAGAATCTGAGGATGGAAGAGGGTGAAACTATAAATGATTTCACAACTAAGTTGATTAATCTAAGTAATCAACTAAGAGTTCATGGAGAAGAGAAGTCCGATTACCAAATGGTTCAAAAGATTTCTCATCTCCGTACCACAACAATTCGACAGATATCGTTGGGGTACTTGAACAAACAAAAGATCTATCAATTTTTCTGTCACAGAATTGATAGGAACTTTGAAGGCGCATGAGAAGCGTTTAAGTCTCCGAGAAGATCGTATCAATGAGGGTGCGTTTTATGGAGAAAAGCTTGGCTCAAGAGGAGTAAACAAGCTAAACAAAAATCGTCATGGGAAGACCAATATGTGGTGTGGCGTGTGTAAAAAGAACAATCACAATGAGGTAGATTGTTTTAGAAAGAAGAGTGAAAGCGGTTCACAAAGAAACACAACAAATGTAAGAAGATGTTATGTGTCGACAAGCCAGGGCACATAGCCAGAGATTGCAAGTTTAGAAACAATGAAAAAGCACATCTAAGCCTTGAAGAATCAGATGAAGAAGATGAAAATGAAGAGGGTCATATGCTCTTTAGTGTCGTTGAAGAAGAAGAGACTTCAAAATTCGATGAAGAAACATGGCTGGTCGATAGTGGGTGCACCAATCACATGTCAAAAGATACAAGGCACTTCAGTTTTTTGGATCGAAGCAAAAAAATCATCATACAGATTGGAAATGGGGGGAAGATAGTATCAGAAGGCAAAGGAGATATACGAGTTTGTACAAACAAAGGAGTTCATGTTATCAAAAACGTACTCTATGTACCTAAACTCGCAAGGAATTTACTAAGTGTCTCTCAAATGATATCAAATGGATATCGAGTCACTTTTGAAGACAACAAGTGCATGATTCAAGATCCAAATAAGAGAAAAATTTTGGATATCAAGATGAAGAATAAAAGCTTTCCAATACAATGGAATGGATCGAGTGAAGAGACTTATGTTGCATTCAAGAAAAGGAAAAAGAAACAAATCTTTGGCATAAAAGGTTTGGTCATATAAATTATGACAAAATGGAGACAATGCAAAAGCTAAAAACCGTGAAAGATCTGCCAAAGTTTGAAGTAACAAGAGGGATATCGAGTCTTGTGAAATCGGAAAACAATCAAGGAAAAGTTTTCGAAAAAAATCTCAAAGCAACACAAGTGGCATGTTAGAGCTTATTCATTCGGATGTGTGGCCCAATGCAAATCGAATCAATAAATGGGAGCAAATATTTTCTCACTTTTATTGATGACTTCTCAAGGATGACATGGGTGTATTTTTTGAAAAACAAGAGTGAAGTGATCACAAAGTTCAAGATATTCAAACCTTATGTGGAGAATCAATCGGAGAATCGAATAAAAAAGCTTAGAACAGATGGAGGTGGTGAATACTTATCAAAAGAATTCATCAAATTATGTCAAGAGAATGGGATACACCATGAAGTCACAACTCCCTACTCTCCACAACAAAACGGTGTTGCGGAAAGAAAAAATCGTACACTTGTAGAAATGGCGAGATCAATGATCAAGGAGAAGAACTTATCAAACAAGTTTTGGGCTGAAGCTATTGCAACTTCAACATATTTGCAAAACAGAATACCTTCTAAATCATTGGAGAAAGGAGTGACGCCTCTAGAGATATGGAGTGGAAAGAAACCAAGAGTTGATCACTTAAAGATTTTTTGGGTGTGTATGTTACATACACATACCGGATGAGAAAAGAAGAAAGCTTGATACTAAAGCCAAACACGGAATATTTGTCGGCTACAGCAACGAATCAAAGGGGTTTAGAGTGTTTTTACTAAACGAAGGAAAAGTTGAAGTATCAAGAGATGTGACTTTTGATGAGGAAAAACGGGGAGTCAAGAAGAAAAAGGAGAAAGAAAAGCAATTCTATCACAAGCTAAGGTCAACTCACGAGAACAAGAAGGAGGAAATGATTTAAATGATCAAATAAATCAAGTAAGTAATGCTTTCAATCAACTTCAAATTTCAAATAGAGAAGAAGAAGAAGAATCGGTTGGTCCAAGAGGTTACCGATCAATTCATGATATTACAAGCCAAGCAAATGAAGTTGAAGAAGAAGCGCTTATACATGAGATGTGTCTCATGATGGCTGAAGAACCACAATCCTTGGAAAAAGCATTGAAAGACGAAAATTGGATAGAAGCTATGAGAGAAGAGTTGCGGATGATAGAAAAGAACAAAACATGGAAGATAGTAGACAGACCAAGCAATAAAAATGTGATTAGTGTCAAATGGATCTTTTCGTTTGAAGACTAATGCAAGTGGAGAAGCAATCAAACACAAGGCGAGATTGGTGGCTAGAGGATTCACACAAGAATATGGTGTGGATTATCTTGAAACTTTTTCACCGGTTTCAAGATATGATACAATAAGAACCATAATGGCTATTACGGTTCAACAAGGATGGAAACTCTTTCAAATGGATGTTAAGTCAGCGTTCTTAAATGGAGATTTGGAAGAAGAAGTTTACATAGAACAACCACCAGGATTCATAGAAGAAGGAGAAGAAGGAAAAGTTCTCAAACTTCACAAAGCGCTTATACGGTTTAAAACAAGCACCTAGAGCATGGTATGGGCGCATTGATGGATATTTCACCAAGAATGGGTTTAAGAGAAGCTTAAATGATGCAGCACTCTATGTAAAGAAGACATTGGAGGAGATTTTGGTGGTAAGCATATATGTTGATGACATCATAGTCACGGGAAGCAACATAAAAGAGATAGAAAGATTTAAGGAGGAGATGAAGAATGAGTTTGAGATGACAGATTTAGGAGAACTGAGCTATTTTCTTGGCATGAAAGTAATCCAAACTGAAGAAGACATTTTCTTATCACAAGAAAACTATACAAAGAAGCTGCTAAAGAAATTTGGAATGCAAGATTGCAAAAGTGTATCAACACCATTAATTCCTCACGGTAAGAAGAAGGAAATTTCAGATGAGAAACTTGAAGACGTCACAAAGTATAGAAGCTTGGTTGGAGGACTTTTATACCTTTGTGCTTCAAGACCAGACATCATGTATGCAAGTTCTTACTTGTCTCGTTACATGACATCTCCGACAGTGCAGCATTTTCAAGAAGCCAAACGAGTGCTTAGATATGTTAAAGGGACTTTGACATATGGGATTCAATTCAAACGAACAGAGGAACCAGAATTGATAGGGTTTTCGGATAGTGATTGGGGTGGTTCAGTTGAGGATAAGAAGAGCACAAGTGGCTATGTTTTTTTCATTGGATCAGGTGCATGCTGCTGGAACTCTAGCAAGCAAAAGACAATCGCTCAATCAACGGCCGAGGCTGAATACATTGCAGTTTGCTCTGCAGCAAACCAATCAATATGGTTACAAAGATTGGTAAATGAGATCGGTTTCAAGACTGAAAAAGGTACAAGGATTCTGTGTGATAACAAATCTGCAATTGCCATAGGAAAGAATCCGGTTCAACATCGACGAACAAAGCATATTGATATCAAGTATCATTTCGTAAGAGAGGCTGAACAAGAAGGAAAGATTAAGCTTGAACATTGTCCAGGAGAGTTTCAAGTCGCTGATATTTTTACCAAACCTTTAAACACGTTAAGGTTTGAGATTTTACGTGAAGAAATAGGCTTTAAGATTTAGCCATGATCAAGGAGGAGTGTTGGAAGTGATCAAGACTTCATATTTGTTTTTTAATTAAGTGTATAAGTCGTATAAACATATGGTAGTATTTAATCATTTGTTTCAATTAGATTCAATTGATCTAAATAACCGCCAAGTAGTTATGTGTTGAAGGTTTGTGTCTGTACGTTGGGGTGTCTATTAGAGATGCAACCCTTAGTCTAAAGTGTCTCTTGTAAACCTATAAATACAGTCCATCTATCTAATAAAAGTACACAGTTCTCGTATTACAAAACAGAGTAAAGAGAAGAGATTGAAATCGTTGAGTGCTACACAAGAAACAAGTTGAGTGTGAGACAGAAACAGAGTAACATCTGTTGTTGTCTGATCCTTAAATACATTGAGCGTTCAAAGTCTTACACTTTCTTCCTCCTCCTCATGTGGTCTCTGACCCCTCAAAGGTGCCCTAATGGCACTGAATTGGCCTTCAACTCGGACAATGTTTCCGTGTTTCTCATTCGGCTTCTGAATTTTTTGGGCTAACTCAAGATCAATCTTCCAAGCTTGAGCAATAACCTCCGGTGCGAATCCACTGATAATGTGGTTTTGTGGGTTTTGCTCTCGTCCTTGTAGCCATACTTGACCTTCTGGGTTGTTCCCAGCTAAGTAAAATGGCTTCAATATTTACACAGATTTTGTTATATTTTTGTAACCATATTATATAATATTTATTATTATTTTAGAGTTTACGGTTTATATATACGTACCCTTGGGTTGCGGTCGAGCTGGTTCTGGTCACTAGCTAAATCAAAGACGGCAACGATGACAAGTGGTCGCTGTCCATCGTTGTAGAACCACTGGGCTACACCGGGTGATGTGGCAATGGTGTCACCGGTCCTTATTTGCTCCACTTTTTGGTGCATGTCACGGAAGCTTTGACTTTGACGTTGACCTTGTTCCTGACCTTGACCATGACGACCCTCCTGACCCTGGCCCTGACGACCCTCCTGACCCTGACCCTCACCGTACTGGCCACCTCTGCCTGGTTGGAACAGTGGTGAGTCTTGGTATGTCTCAGCGCATCCCGGGATCACTCTTCCCATAAGACCATGTCCTATAATGCAACAAATCCAAAACATATATCAGATTTAAACGGACAAGATGTACAAGGTAGAAGCCAAGTACACCAATCCAAACCAGAAAAGTGATCTTAAAAACGAAATAAGTTATTAAAAACTATAAATAAGTATCCATCTTGAACACTTATATACCTTTAGCCACGAAGGAAAGCTTCGCGGTGTTATAGAAAGCAGGCAAGTAAAGACCCTTAGCCTCTATGATGTAACGTGCGAAGGAGACGCCTGAGCAACGGAGCTGAGGAGCTAGGTGGTCCCAGATCTCGATGCGACCAGCCTCACTCTTCAGTACGTGTGTAGGCTCGAGCGCATTGAGCTGGTCGAGCTGGCACTCGTTTGGAAACTTTTGAGCTGTGTAGCCATGGAAAAAGATGAAAAGTGTAAAGCAAAAAGAGAGAAGAGATGAGACTCGAGCCATTTTGCTTTTTATTTGTTCTTACTGTTTGTGGTTTCTTACTTGCGTTTATGTGAAGCTATTTATAGGGCATTTTACTTTCTTTAAAGTGTTTGAGGATAAATTGATTGAGATAAGAACCAGGTATATAGAGTCGACTATGTACATATTTACACTTCACTTAAGTTGCTATTTTTATGTCTTGATCGAAAAAATGATTTTGGCTTCATACTGCAAAGAAAACATATTAATGGAAGGAGTTGACACATTTCAATTTGCATGGCTTATTGAAGTGCATGTTTCTTACACATCAGCTTTGAGATAGGCACATGTATACGTAATAGGACAAATCTTTATCTTTTTGTCAAGATAGTTTTGTTTGCATGAAATATATATCTTATATATAATCATTCATATGCTCAAATTTATCCGTAGAGCTATTATCTCAAATTAAAAAATCACTGTAATATTTAGGGATCCAATCTATAGAAATTCACATTCACACAATAGATTATTAGTTGTGAATTAAGCTAAACAGAAAATATTGTAAATTAAAATAAGCAAGCAAAACAATTAAAATTTAGGTAAATTCAGATGGAAAAAGAGTTAGGCTTAGAGAAATTCTCAGATAATTCAGAATTGCTGGTTAAATAAATTATCAGGATTGTGATTAAGATTTGTTCTCGAACTCGAAACACAATAGTAAAATTAATCAACTCTCGCTGCAGAGATTATATATGTCTAAATTTATAATTTCAAATCTCTTTGCTAAATTCTTCAATTCAAACAAGCATCAATTCCAGGTTCGATTGTTCATAAAGTTTCTAAACCAAATCTCTTTGCGAATAGTTATTTTGCTTATCTAAGATAGTTCAGCCAATCAATTATAGTCTCATGTCAACTAATCAACCTAAGATCAGATTCTAGGTCATAAATCTAGAATCAGCAATAAACATAATCTAGATGAAAAACTCTATTGATTCAATCCTAAATAACCACCAACCTAGCAATTCATCTTCTACCTTTGAAAAACCCTAAACCTAACAAACAAACTACTCAAACATGATCAATGAAACATAAATCACAGTTTGAAAAGATTGCATAAAATAAATCAAGAGAAGAAGTAAGAGTTTAAAAATCTTCTCCAAAAATCTTTGAAAAGTGGTTGAAGCGTAGAATGAAGTATATGTCTAAAAAATGACCTAAAAATCCTATTTATAACTAAAAACACGAAATGACTAAATTGCAAATAAGGAAAACTCTGGGGAAATTTTGCAAATCGGAAACTGTATCTGCAACTGGTGTCGAGCGACACCAGTGGGTGGTGTTGCTCGACACCAACACCAAGAATAGTCTCTGAGTTGCTCTTTTCGGCTACAAAGCTCCATATGCTCCAAAATGCTCCAAAATGCTCCAAATATGCTTCAACATAGCCCAACTCGTACTTGTACCTAAAGAGACTCGATAAACACCAAAAAGACTCTAAAAACAAGACTTATATCATGGTTAAAAACCATAAAAACCATGATATATCAACTCCCCCAAACTTAGCCTTTGCTTGCCCTCAAGTAAACAGAAAACCAAACACAAGGAAGAAGTTTGAAAGCATGAAACTCACAACGTCATCAGAGCACCACACTCGCATTAACCATAGTAAAGCCACTAGAAATTCTTACCTGACAAGATCCATACCACCATGTAATTCATCGCTAGCACTCGCAATTTTCCTGATAATACCCACAACTTCACAACATAATCCCCTGTAAGTCCTTCATCGCTGGGTCTCATCTCTGCTTTCAATGCCAAGAACCTTCTAGACTCATTGTCATTCAATACCAAAACAAGAAAACTACACAACACTTGGTACTCCTTCTCTCCCCCAGATTTATTCATTTCTTATTCTCTTTTCTTTGCTTTTGGTCATATTTATCATTAATTTTAATTCAAAGGGGTAAGCAAATAATGGTATCACGGGAAAATCTTAACTTCATTTCAGCCTTTGCGTGCTCATCTCTATCTTTGAGTAAAATAATGGGGTCACGGGAAATTTTCCTACCTTTTTACACAAAAAAGAATTATCTCATCTTTACATATTAATTAATTGGATCAAAAGAGAGGAGTACCATTTATATTCCATAAAAGTTGTATCATGTCTGGTATGAATGAGGAGTCAAGCTCTTGGAACATTGGTCACATTGATGAGATAAAACAAATAGCTCAGGTAATGCGGGTTTCTGTTGGAAGTATGGAAGTCTCAAGTCAACCGCTCAACTTTTGATTTTTCCATTAGTTTTGGATTCAAGTCAGAGTTGAATCAATAATCACTTAAGCTTACTGCAGAATGTGGTGGTTTCCTCGGTACTATAATAGTTTCAGACTAATTTTGACTCGATAAAAAAGACTCAGACTTGACTCGAAGAAAATAAAAGATCGACCCTATTGTTTGGTCTTTCAAACAAAATATCCTTTTAGATCGACCCTATTTAAACAATCTTATACGTGGATCAGACTCTTTTTCTATCATCATATTAAATTTTATAAAATTATTATTTAAATAAGTTAGAAACAAGTAAATTGATTTATATTATTTATATATTCTCCATGACCTATCTCTCACTTCTGAAATAAAATTCTTGAAAATAACTCGTTGAGTTTCCAGCTTATATATAAGCTATATATATAGTGTAACATGGAATATTACACGAACAAAACGAATACAAATTGTTTCTTTTTCCTGATAAAGAACTAATAAACATTCGAGCAAGTTTTATGAATAGTTTTTTTTTAGTTTTGTCAAGAAACTTAGAGCATCATTATTGGTAGAGTTCTTAAGAGGGGTTCTTAGCATTATTTATAATACAAATATTGTAAAAATGAAAGTTAAGAACTTTTGCTAAGAACTTCTTAAAATTAGCCTCCAATGGTGAAGTTCTTAAATGAGGTTCTTAAAAAAAAAACAATTCCTCCTAGAAACTCAAATATGCATTTCTCCTCCAATGAAAAGCTATTGTAAACAATGTTACTCAATATAACCAATTTCAGCTTAAATGTTGTAGCTTTTCCCACCACAATCATAATCTAGAAATTTGAATGCAAAAATCTAACATTTGGATGACGTGAAGACAACAGTTAAGTTACTTCTCGTTAACCAAACATTAGCCGCTACAACTAGAACAAACCATTCAGCATACGAAAGATCTTAGAGAAGAACAACACCACAAGGGCCATATACTCATCTTCTTTTTCACGTCATCCTCTTCTTTCTTCCACACTTGATTCCTTAAAGAACCTGATACCAAGAAACAAACAATTAACAATGGATATACAAAAAAAATCCAAAAATAGAAACAATCCACACTCTTGAATAACCAAATACTCACTTGGCAAGACCTTTGAGCGCGATGTTATCCCGATCGAAGTAAGCGAACATAGCGTGATACACATACGAGACATTGTATTCCACACTGTAAACAAAATCCGTAAGCAGAATCGATATGAGGTTCAAGTACCAAATCCTATAGCTAATCAACCAGATTACAGTGTCAAATCTTTCAATTCTTACTAATAAAGAGAGATGTGAGCAAGAAAAACCTACTTGATCTGCTCGTTAATGGAGGATTCACACTCGTCTGAGTACTTCTGTCGAGCGAGCGAGAGATGAGAGCTGGTTGGGACGAGATCGAGCTCCTTCTTCACCTCCTTGAACGGCTCGAAGACGACACCGCTTAGCGCGTCGGTGGTTGAGATCTTAGATGCGCGAACAGAGAAAGATACGGGTTTCCAAATTTTCCAGAAGAAACTCAATCAAAATTTCAGAGAGACGCAGAAAACAAAAATTGAGAGAGACGATGAAGCGGTGGTTTTTTTTTTCGGTTTTGTTTTTTTTCTCAACCAATCAGAAAAAGACACGTAAGGGGTTCTTAAGAGTTCTAAAAACTCTTAGATTAGAATCTGTTCTTAACCTATTTTTTTGTTTTGTTTTAATTTAATGGTTTTAATCTTAAGAAACTCTCTTAAAAACCTCCTAAAAATCCCCAAATAATGATGTTCTTAGTTTAGTATAAATTTTTTCTTATTGAATAATATGTTCATGCTTATCCTTATATACACGAGATTTAACCTAATGATACTTATGTTTATAATTATCCAACTATACAATAGTAATTAACATATTACAATATGAGACTTATGTCTCTCAATATCCTCCCCCTCCTCCCTCTCCTCTCCTTCTAGTTAGAGTATGTAAGTCATAATTCATAAATACCCAACTTGAGCTAAACTCATCAAATTTTCGTTGTCTTAGTGCTTTGTCAGTATATCCGCAAGTTGATTAGTAGTGATGACATGTTTCGGAGAAATAACTCATCGGACATTTTTTTTTTCTGATAAAAAAACTAATAAAAATTCTTTTTATCAAAAATAAACTAATAAACATTCTTTTTATCAAAAATAAACTAATAAACATTCGAGCATGCAAGTTTATGAATAGTTATATTTTATTTGTTTGTTAAAGTTTATGGATAGTTAGATAGTGATAAATATGAGAAGAAGACGACAGATAAAAGACGTGGTGACACGAAACAGCTTAGACAAACGTGAGAGATGTGGCGGACGCGACGAACATGCTTTGCTTTCATGATATTGCATTGCAATGACGAGTGTACGGCTGCATGCTGCATGCTGCATTGTTGTCTTCTTTGGGAACATTTCCAAGTTATTATAAAATAGGAATTTGTAAATTTAACACTACTATTACTAAAACCAAAAATAAAAACACTGCTATTACACCAAGACTACCATAGTTGGACTAATTAATACGATATAGCTAGATATGTTAAATAGGGTTTTAAAACCCAATCCTTCATAAACTCTTTCAAGTCCAGCCCTTATTTAAGTCATAACTCTATAAAAGCCTTCTATATTATATAAAGTCCTAAACCCTATAAAACCCTATAAAAGTCCTTTACAAACCAAACAAGTTTTTTTTTCAATGAAGAACCAAACTAGTCTTTGATTTATTTTTTTGTTTCTTTTAAATACAAAAGTTATAATAAATCAAAGAGAATATAAATTTCTTAAGATCTGTAAATCCATAAATCCAATTTCAAAAGATAAAAAAAAACTCATCATTCATTTGAAGCATCATTATCTTCAATATCAAAGTTATCTTCAATGTTTCCTACAATTTAAAAACATAAGTTAGTCAAACAACATAAGAAAGTGATAACTTTGCATTACTCCTATATAACTTTGATATGCATAAATATTACCTTCAAACTCTGTAAATCCACGTAACCAGTTACGAGTACAAAGTAATGCTTGCACATTTTTTGGAAGAAGACGGTTTCTATAAGGATTTAACATTCGACCTCCAACACTGAAAGCTGATTCTGATGCCACTGTAGTGATTGGGATACTAAGTAAATCAGATGCCATGGATGTCAATTCACCATATCGATGATGGTTCTCTTTGTTATAAGCTGATGTAAGTATCTGCAACTGTAACCTTGGATCTAAAGCAGCTCCCATCGCTAGAATGATACTGTACTGATCCCAATACTTTGCAAACTTCCTTTGCATTTTCAAAGCCAAACTTTTCACATCATCATCGTAACAATTAGCATATTTTTCAGCAACAACTCAAATTTTCACACTTGAATAAAGTAAACATTGGATGTGGGATACTTCACGTCTGAAAAGTAGGTGGTAATGGTATTAAAAGGTTTTAGTAAATCACAGATTTTCTCTCCACGATCCCATTCATCCTCGGAAGACATTGACTTGTAACCTCTTTCATACAAATTCAGAATAGCAAATGCTTTCCTAAATTTCAAAGCCCTAGCAAGCATCTCATATGTCGAGTTCCAACGAGTAGAGACATCCAAAGACAAACCAGCTCCACTTTTAATCCTTACACTCTCTACACATGATGCAAATGAATCTTTCCTCAATTCAGATGCTTTCACAAACTTAACACTCTCTCTGATATTCTCCAAAAGACCTTTAGCTAATTCCAACCCTCCTTGCACTATCAAATTTAGAATGTTTGCGCAGCATCTAACATGCAAAAATTTCCCATCACACATCAGCCTATTACCATTCTGGAGACGATACTTAAGAATCCTCTGCATACTATCATTTGCAGAAGCATTATCCAGAGTGATTGAAAACACCTTTTTCTCTAAACCCCACTCTTTCATACAATCATACACTTTCTTTGCAATCTCTTCACCATTATGTGGAGGTTTGAAGTCACGAAAAGCCAAAATCTTGTTGTTTAACTTCCAATCATCATCAATGTAATGCGTAGTAATACAAATATATCCCATAACAGTACTACGGGCTGACCACAAATCTGCAGTGAAACACACTCTTCTTTGGTGTTTTGCAAAAATGTCTATCAACTTAAGCTTTTCTATCTCAAACCTCTTATAAACCTCAGTTGTTGCTGCTTGTCTACATATATGTATACAGTATGGATTTAGATATCTATCTCTAGCCCTGACCTTTTCATATTCAACATATCGAAAAGGTAAATCATGACAAACGATAATCTCAGCAGTCATCTCTCTATCAATTTTGTGATCATACTTAGGCCTAACTTTAGGTGGAGGCCTTTCAGGACATATTAGAAGATGGTGATTCATAGTAGATGTTCCATAAGTCTTATCAATTACCAACTTAATACTACAATGGTGACATCTAGCCCTTTCTTTTCCATCTTCCTCTATTCCTACCTTAGAAAACTCTTCCCAACACTTTGCCTTAGATTTACGTTTTTTACTAACCGGAGCTTGTGTTGACTGAGTGGCACTGTGTGCTTGTCTTTCAGTTCCCATTTCTTCGTTCCTCTCCATCTCCATGTACTCATTTTCTGTATTTAGAACCGCAATTGTTTCTTCTGATTGTAAATCCATACTGTATTTCAAAAGAAACATTCAGATTTTTGTTTACAGATAGTAAATCTAAAGCTTACCCACAACAATCTAAAGCTTACCAGATCAGATCGTGAATGTGAGCAAAATCGTAAATTTGTGAGAACTCTAAAGCTTAAATGAAGAAGAGATGAAGAAGAGATTTTTCTAAAGCTTGAACGAAGAAGAGACGAAGAAGAACTTTTTCAGAAAAAGGAAAAAAAACCTAACTTAAACAGTGGCGTTTTACGAAACAGGAGTTAAAAAAAAAACAAATCAAGACCAACTCTATTGAAGCCCTTGTGTTTTGAAACCTGACCCTTTAAAAGCCCGAAAATATTACAGCATAAAAACAGGACCAAAGGCCAACATAAATAAAAATGGGCCAGGGCTAACCCTATAAGTTCAACCCTTTTTAACATCCCTACATACGACCTTATTAATAAACATCATAAAGCTACATATTTAAACATGTAAATTATTCAAATTCTCTGATATGAATTTTAATTATTTATATTTGTATGGATTTTAGAAAAGAAATATTTTTTGGTTGATAGACCATATAAAAATTTCAGACGTCAAAAGTGATATGAATTTTTATTTATTAAATTATATAGAATACTAAATTACTGTTTCACCAAATTTGGATCGATGAAACTAAACAATAATATTGTGTGTTCGAGGCAAGGTTTCTAACTTTCTATAAATAATTGTAGGCACAATTTACTTCTAGTTTAAACCTCTACAAAAAAATGTTCAGTGAAACGCACAATTTACTTCTAGTTTTTGAGGTGTGTAGAAATGTTTCATATTTATTATGAAAATTACAATTTAATCATTTTACCTCTAAACATGGTAAACGTAAGTATAGTCCAAAAAAGAAGAAGATTAAGTAAGTATTTGTAAAACTGTGAAATCTGAGATTGAAAATCACAAACAAAATCTAATTAAGGAAAGATAAATACGTAGATGGGGAGATATGATATCTTTCCTTAATTCAATAAATTTTACGCAGTGTGGTGGTTTGATCAGATTTTGAATCCCAGGATTCAACCTTATTGAGACTATAATCGCGACACTCGATTATAGAATCTGCAAAATAGATCTACGATATACTCTCGAGATTCATTTTTAAGAAAAGAGAAGAAGGAGATTGCTGGAAACTTTTTTATTTTCGTTTCTAAAATATGATGATTTGAGAGGATGAGGTGAGACTTTATTTATAGGGAGGAACAGCTTGATCTTCAAGGAAGAGATAAGCTCTGCGAGATTCGCCTAGTTTCGCAAGGATAAAGATTCAGAAATATTACAAAAATATTTTTGACTCAATCTAGAATCTTCTAAATTTATCTGGAATTATGAAAAAAATCTTAAGGGGGAATTAATTAAATTATTAATAAAAAATTTATCCCAAAAAGAATAATCCTTTGTGGCCCAAATGCCCATATTCACCAAGACCCAAACCCGACCCCAGCACAGCGGAAGCGGATGTGTATAGTTTTGCATAATGCCCCTCCATCTCTCAGTCTCTATCCAAAGTGGGACATTTGCTCATTTTGATACTTAGTCAAAACTACAAGTTTTATAAGCTTTCCAAGCTACACATTTTGTACATTTATTTCTCATTCAAATTAACTTCAATTTTGACATGTAAATACACTATCTTATAGTGCTCATTACAAGGATTCTAAATACTCGAAGATCAGGTCACTTCAGTTCTGAAAATTTGGCTTCAGTCATTTTTGTCAAAATTGAGTTCCAACAATCCCCCACATGAATAGAAATAACTCTAAACATATGAAGACTCTACAGACTCGATAGACTAGACAGAGTTGATAGACACGACTGACAGACTTTCAAGAGTATAAACAAAAAATCACTGTGTATGAGGTAGTAGCATATTTCAGCCTTGAACCACTCATTGTTGATAACTGTCGAGTATACTTGGCCAGGAGGTGAACATGATGTCTTGAACCGCCCGGATTTTGATGTAAACGAATACAACAGATACAATCCAGTTTTATTTTCTCGTAGAACTTAGTTCTCTATTTTGTTCGTTGTGGCCTTGAACTTTGCCTGGTAGATCATGAGTGAACTTAGAGAATATAGGTTTATCTTCATCCTCCTAGAAATGACCTCATTTCACACACACTAGGTGACTTCCACTCACTCCTGTCATATACTAAAGTATCCTGTAATACTCTGCATATATGAAAGCTATGGATTTATTCATTAAAAGCTATGCTTATTCTTTACACATATAGGAAGCATTGTTGGTCATCTGAAAACAGAGTAGTGACATAATGTCTTTCAGTGCTTTTATCAGAGTTTGTTTGATTTAGTTGTCCCTTTGAACCAACATCCTAGGATCTCCAATCTCGTAGGTGGGGTATCCATCAAACATCCTCTTTAAGTCATAGGCTTCAAACCCATTCCCTTCGATGATTTTAAAACTTGATCGCGTTCTAATCCTTTTGTAAAGGGATCTGCTAACTTGTCAGCCGACTTGATATAATCCACAATGATTACACCAGTTGAGATAAAATGTCTAATGGTTTTATTTTGTCTTTTGAATGACCTAACTAACCATTATACATAAAACTCAGTACACGACCTATAGTCAATCGACTATCATAGTGTACACATGATGCCAGTACTAGATTTTTTGTTTTCTTTTCCCCATTGGACTATAATCCATAGGTGTTGGTCTATTTATGACCATGTTAGGAGGTGATACTGCAATTTTCGCGAGACACTCCCACACTTTTATGTATTTGTACAAAGGTACAATACCTTTCCAAAGTTCATATAACATCTTGCCAATGACTTTAATGTGGTAAGCAACGATTTATCCCACATTTCCTGAGATAACTCATTGTTTAACAACAATTATTATTAGGTTAACGTGGTCTTAAGAAATATATCTTTTAATTCCATGTCTTAAACCCAATCTCACCGAACTTTTTTGGCATTAGTCCTACGCTTAAATCGCTAGGCACTAACGGATTCACATGTGGTAGACCACTCCCAAACTAAATATAGGGTGTCTACTCACAAGACATGAGTTTATGAGAACTATCTTCAACGGCTCCATCAAGGCCTTATCAACACTAATAGTCATTCTGAATTTGTTCAAAATAGCAGAATTTAATCAGTGTTTTTAAACAAATTGTATTAGTGGTTAAAATTAGTTTATTTCACTATACAATGAGTTCTCTGAAAAAACTTTTTCAGAATTCGCTTTGAGTTTCTATGAAGACCACAAAAGTTTTCCAATAGACATTCCCAGAAACCAATAAAGGTGTTCTTAAACGTTATTTTCAAATCGCGTAGATCTTGTAAGAAAAAAAATTTTCGTGAATCTGCCAAAAGCTTTCGCGGAAATTTTTATTCTATTTTGCGTATTCTCTGTTCATAAGATCCAATCCGTTTAAGGCTACAAGCAAAAAATGATTTTATTGAATTAAGATTGTAAGGCATAATTCTAGAATTTGCTATGAGTTTCTGTGCATATCACCAGAACTCGCCAATAGATGTTCCCATAAACCGGTTAATGTATTCTTAAACTCTATTTTTCTGATCGCGTAGATCTTGTGGAAAAAATTGTTTTGTGAATCTGCCAATAAGGCCTTCGCATAAACTATTAACCAACTTGTGTATTCGTTTTTTTGTGACTAAATGTTCTACGGAATTGCTAGAGAGCGTTCTAAAGCATTTGAATCGTAAGAAAAACTTTTTAAAATCATTTTGAAAAAACTGCTCACAATAATCAATCCGTTTGGAGCTATAAGCAGGAAACAAATTTTATTGAATTAAGATTATAAGACTGCAAAATCTGAGATTGAAAATCACGAACAAAATCCAATTAGGAATGAGGAATACGTGGAGACGAGATATGATCTCTTTTCTTAATTGAGAGAATGAGGTGAGACTTTATTTATAGGGAGGAATAGCTTGATCCGAATTCTTGATCCGCAAGAATAAATTATTCTAGGAATATTCCACCTTGTTCGGTAAGGATAAGGATTCGGAAATATTACAAAACTATTTTTGACTCAATCTAGAATCTTCTAGATTTATTCAAAATTATGCAAAAAAAATCTTAAGGGAAAATTAATTAAATTGTTAATAAAAATTTATCCCAAAAAAAATAATCCTTTGTGGCCAAAGGTCCACATTCACCAAGACCCAAACCCAACCCCAGCACAGCGGCGACGGGTATGTATGGTTTTGCATAATGGCCCTCCATCTCTCACTCTCTATCCAATGTGGGGCATTTGCTCATTTTTATACTTAGTCAAAATTATAAATTTTATAAGCTTTTCAAGCTACCCACTTTGGACATTCATTTCTTATTCAAATTAACTTCTATTTTGACATGCAAATACACTATCTTATAGTGCTCATTACAAGGATTCTAAATATCCCAAGATCCGGTCACTTCAGTTCCAAAAATTTGGATTAAGACATTTTTGTCAAAATTGAGTTCCAACAGTATTTTGCAGTAAATGTTATTTATATTATTTTGGGTCTTGACCAATATCTTGAGTTCTTAATACAATTTTGCATTTAATGTACGGTAAAGAATATATTATAAAGAACATATGAATATATTTTTCTAACAAAGGACCTACCAATTGAGCAAATAAAAAACGACATATACATCAATGTATTAATTAAATACTGATTATGAATATATTTTTTTTGTGTGTGATAAGAATGTAAATATTTCATTTAAAATAAAAAAATATTTACGAATTACAAGAAGTATATCCGATAGATTGGTCTCATGCTAAAAAAGTTTTAAACATTGGAAGCAAAGAACTATCAGTCCATCGACATCAATAAAAGCATGTTTCCAGAGTCAATAAAGTGATAAACGATTAAGAAGATTCTCCTAGATGACACATCAAGGAGGAATATAAGAATTGTCAAATGGCTACGACCGATTCATCGATAACCATAGCGGTTGGAAGCCTTTCAACTGAGGTCCGAGAATACTGAGCTATCAACGGCATAGAACGCAGAGCACTCGATCATTGACTCCACCCGTGTCATGCGAGAGCAGATCTTTGGACTTTTCATGAGCATTCTCAGAGCGGAACCACGAACCAAAAAATACAAAAGCTCAATCCCAAGATCGGCTAGCACAGAGAAAAATTCTAGCAATACCTAACAGCGCTTAATAACCCAAAGGTCTTACTAGCTCCTCCAACCACCTAGTTAGCAAATCCAAAAACCAGAGCACAAGCCAACCTATAAACTTCTTCACAAAGAGGCAAAAAACAAGGATCCAAACAGAACCAAGACTATACGATACCAAAGCGGCCCCAAGTTCTTAGAGTCTACTCCGATGTATCAAGATTATTGAAGAAGACACGCAATGGAAGATGACTTGAAGGAGCGGATAACACTAAGCAGAAACAAACTGTAGTCAAAAGACCTTAGCATAACAACAGAAACCAGCTCTCAACCAAACCCTCCACGAGAACCCGAAGACCTTGGCTAGTCCTCAAAAGACAGAAGTAACAACATGACCTGCAGAAAGCTAAGGACAACCGAAAAAGGATATTGCAGAAGAGTAGCTCGGACACATCCAAGGGAGCATCACCGGGAATGAGGATTCCCGAGACCACAGAGCCTCCCACTAGCATCCTCCACCACCCAGAAGAACCATATCCTGCAGTAGACTTGGACGACAAGCTCGAGGAGAACAGAACAAACACCAAAGAGGCAGAGGAATGGAGTCACCACGGAAAAAGGCCTAAAATGACCAAGCTAAGACCGAAGTTTGAAAGGCCTAAACCTCCACCCAAACCACCTACTAACCCAAATCATGGCGGAACACTCCCACCAGACCACCGCTGCCACCAATTCTGGAGAGAGGGCCAACACAAATGAGAGAAGAGAAGAACAAGATGGTAAAATTACCTAAGCAAGAGAAGAGAGACCGAGACCCAAGGAATTTGATGAGGACATCAGAACCACATCTAGCCAAGAGAATACCATACCAGCCAGAGCCAAACCACCCGACGACAATGCATGCATTCGCGGAGACGACAGGTCCTATAATGGAGCATGAAGCTAAAGAAAATACAAGAGAATTGAGACTTAAGAAGAAACCTCCAGAGACAACATCATAACTTCTAGTAAGTAACATTTACAAGTTGATTAATTATTGTCAAACTCTAATACTTACTCGTAGTCTCAAGCATGATGTTTTAAGTACCTATGTCCCAAGTGAGATAACGCACCTATTAAGACATGAATCAAAATATTTGATAACAACTTTATTGCTCCAATGAGATTTATGAATCAAAATATTTTTTTAAATACACAATTAAAACATGAACAAAGATTTTATCAAACTGAGACTTGTCTACCTACTTATAATTACTCTATGACTGTATTAATGCACTTGATTTTTGTCAAACGAGTTAGAATTACTGCGGAAACAAAAGAGGAGCCACCGGACTTAGAATTTCAAAACCGAGTCCAAAGAAGAACTAAGCCCTCAACACCCAAGGCTATTACACCAGATCAGATTCAAGAAGTAATCACTTATAGCCAGCTAAAAGGAGAGCCACCAGATGCACCACACATCAACAAACCACCAAAACATCAAGGTAAGGATCTAGACTCCCAAAGACGAATCAAAGCTAGCTTGCTTTCTCTTGGTGCAGATTGTACAATTCGAGGTCAAAATATTTTCAAGGGGGAGGTATAATGAGGACATCAGAATCACATCTAGCCAATAGAAGACCAGACCAGCCAGAGCCAAACCACCCGACGACAATGCATGCATTCGTGGAGATAATAATCACGGAGTACCACGTCCCACCGGCCAAACTTCTCGACCCAATGAGCTCAGCTTTCAGAACCACTCGCAAGACACATGTTTTAAGAAGAATGATCGAGCCAGAACCCAATTGGATTGATCATATTTGGAGATAGCACACGAGCACATCACCGGAACCATCACCAAGCCAAGGAAGCTGTCCCATGAAGAATCCACTCGTTCCTTTCACTCCAGCTTTGATATTCATTAACAAAAAACCTATTTTATGAAGAATGATAGAGTCAGAACTCACTTTTAACGACCAGAATTTGATTTGGAACACAAAGCCACACGCAGAGCCGAGAATCGATGAGAAGCATGTTCCAGATCAAGTTACACTCAAGCATTCAACTTTGGCTCGAGTTTTCATCAGCAAATGCCATATTTGGAAAGTTATGATTGAAAAAAACCAAGCCATGACGGAGCTAAATCTGGAGTTTGTACATATGCTCATATTTGGGCCAATACCAATTGGTTTTAATCAAGTAAGACCCTAAACCAATTAAAGAATGATGTCTGGATGTTTTACTCCATTCCTAAGAAGACTACATGTTGTTTAAGAGATGCCAAAATGACAGCCAATCCATTCTCACGTGAAAAGCAAGAAGAGGATCCACACTTACAATAAAGAAGCGTGATTGTGTGATGTATGAAGGATAATAGCTTAGGGTTTTCATCCAAGTTTGACAAATACAACGATCAATCCTCCAACTTTTCCAACTTTACAAATCGGCCCCACAACTTTTGAAATTATCAATTAAACCCACCAACCACAAATTGATTTAATCAATTTAGCCCTCAACTTCTAATTTTCTAATTAGAACCCCCAATTAATGGGTTACGGATGTTACACGTGCGAGGTTATGTTTTAAAACAAATATATATAGTTTGGTAAAAAGATTTAAGTCTATCCATTTTAGGACGGTAAATATGTTTCGTGCCATACCAGTCGAGAATTTCTATCTCATAAGCATTTTTTAAAAATAATTATCCATTTGAAATTTTTTATTTTAGTTCAACAAATAATGATTGTGAAAGAGATTAGAATGTAATACCCATATGTCCCATTTATTTATTTTTTGATGTAAAAAATAAATTTTTACAAAACTATTAAAAATTATCTAATTTTTCATATTTTAAAAAAATTCTCTAATTATTTTTAAAAAATACCCAAAATACCCATCCAAAAGTTTTTATAATATCTGAAACTTTTTTAAAATTGAATATGTATAAAATTTAGTTAAACTATAAGTTCAGCTAAATAATCGTATTAACCCGAATAAAACTTTTAAACTTGGACGATTGTTAAGTCGTTAAGTCAACATTTCTATTCATTCGGATTTGAAATCGTTTTTTATTTTTTATAATATGACTATGAATTATTGCTCAAAAACTTTAGTCTATGTGGGATATTGAATTAAAACACACGTTTTTTCATCGATTGAGTAATATGTCTGTTTCAAAAATTTTGAATTGCAACATATGTAAAAAAAAATCTAAATCTTTATTAGTTATATGTATTATATAAAAATTCAAATCAAATTAAAAATATGATCAAACAAAGATGATAGGAGAATCATAATTTTAAATCTTAACCAAATTTTTCATTTATAATAACGAAAATAAATTAATATGATATACATCTCAGATCTTTATTTTACAATTGGGTAACAATTTTTTAAAAAAATTAATTTTAATTCTCGTTCATAATTAATTAGAGAGAAAAAAGGAGTTTTAATTTTTGGAAACTAATAATTATTTAAAATATTTAATGTTTTAATCTAATTAAAAATTTTGTTTGGATGTAATGTTAAAACTATCTCATTTAATTACTTTTGAAAATGTGTTTGACAATAGATCTAATAATACCTTTTTTAATAGTATAGAGATACATTACTCCATGGTCTATCTCTCACTTCTGAAATAAAATTTCCGAAAAGAACTCGTTGAGATTCTAGCTTATAGTAGTGTAACTAGCTAGGAATATATATTACACGAACAAAACAAATACAAATTTGAGCAAGTTTTATGAATACTAGTTCTTTTTTTTTTGGTCAAAATGAATATTGTTTATGGATTAGTAAAATAGTGATAAATATGAGAAGAAGACGACAGATAAAAGACGTGGTGACACGAAACAGCTGAGACAGACGTGAGAGTTGTGGCGGACGCGACGAACATGCTTTGCTTTCATGATATTGCATTGCAATGACGAGTGTACGGCTGCATGCTGCATGCTGCATTGTTGTCTTCTTTGGGAACATTTCCAAGTTATTATAAAATAGGAATTTGTAAATTTAACACTACTATTATTAAAACCAAAAATAAAAACACTACTATTACACCAAGACTACCATAGTTGGTCTAAAACGGACTAATTAATACGATATAGCTAGATATCCATATGACCTTATTTAAACTTGTAAATTATTCAAATTCTCTGATATGAATTTTAATTATTTATATTTGTATAGATTTTAGAAAATAAATATTTTTTGGTTGATAGACCATATAAAAATTTCAGACGTCAAAAGTTTAAATCTATTTTAATTTTTGAAAAAAAAATCCTATAGAACATCGGAGACGAGAAAGATATTTTTGAATGTTTTCAAACAAATCATTACGCATCATCTGATGGGTTACGTACACGGCGAGTCGGCGACAATGATATGAATTTTTATTTATTAAATTATATAGAATACTAACTTACTGTTTCACCAAATTTGGATCGATGAAACTAAACAATAATATTGATGTGAGAAATATCGGTTTGTTTGGATCGATGGATTCTGGTTCGAGGCAAGGTCTCTAGAAATAATTGTAGGCCCGTATAAACCTCAAATCTCTACAAAAAAAAATACGCACAATTTACTTCTAGCTTTTGAGGTGTGTAGAAATGTGTTAAAATGTGTCATATTATTATGAAAATTACAATTTAATCATTTTACCTATAAACATGGTAAAAGTAAGTATAGTTTAAAAAAGAAGAAGATAAAGTAAGTATTTTGCAATAAGTATTTTGGGTTTTGACTAATATCTTGAATTATTAATACAATTTCGCATTTAGCGAATAATGTACGGTGTTGGATCCTTAAATCCAATTAGGGTTTAAACTTGTTTCTTTATTGAAAAGATTCTAGATCAGGAAAGTACGAAGAGAAATTAGGGTTTTGAGATTAAAAACGGAAATAAGACTAAAAATAGCAGAACTGCTTTTCAATAGTCTTCTTCCGAAATTTCTTGATGTCCTGAATGATTCAGAGAGCTATGTATTTTCCTTAGTGGACCTTTCCTTTTCTCCATACTCTCATTTTCCGAATAGGATTTCCTTTTATCGGTTAGATCTTCTGAGACCGGTTCCACTCTTCGCATAAAGAGGTTTTTACTCATATAAAAAATGTCAAGTATCAATGAGTTCGAATTGCTCCCATGATTCTAGATCGAAACAAAGCCATTTTGCGATAATGAAATCAGGTATCTTTGAAATCCATGATTGAAAGAAATCAATCACTAAAATGAAATGCCTAATTCTTATTTTCAGTAATAATCAGTTGTTAATTAACTTTAAATTTAAAACTAATCGCACTAGATTGTGTACCTTATAAATCGTATACCAATACAAGTATTCTCAATGAATTCTCTGTTTGACGGACCTACCTGGAAGCCAACCTAACTTTAACAAGCTATCCTAAACCAATTGAAGAATTGATGAGATATTATATTTAAACTCTTAGTGATAATGGAACCCATCTGGTTCAAAACTTTTTAACCATCCCTTTTTGAATTTGTTTGAGTATTTCAATATGTTCCTTGTCAGGCTTAGCGATTGTCCCAACTGTTGCTCATCCCTTGTCGTCAGAAGATTGAAGATTCTTGATCTCGTCAACAATGTATGTATCTGCTCGAGTTTTCCTTAGTGGTGATATAACCCAGATCCAGTCGCCATATCGGATTTAATTTGCTTAATTTTGTCGTCAATAGAGGACATAAGATCTTTAATCTCGTGGGATCTCAAAGTCAACTTTGCATGTATGTCCTCGAGTTTTTGTTTCGAAAATCTCAGAGTTTTCCACCATCTTCATTTTTTTTGTTCAAAATACTGCATTGCTTAGATTAGAAAATGGACCTAGGCCCGGTTCCTTACATCATTTCTTAAGGCCTCTTTTGCTAGAGCATCTGGCTGTCTATTGGCATTCCTAGGGACAAATCTGAAAGAGATTGAAAAAATAATTGAAGCAAGATAGAGGATATCATGAAGAATCCCATGAAGTTCTTTGGAAGAAGACTTCGTTTAGATGGCCTTGATAAGCTTCTGCGAATCTGAGGCATTGAAATGTTTTCGAACCAGTGTTCTATAGCTCCGTTGAGTGCATGCAACACTGCGGTATGAAGAACCACCATCCTCATATAGGATAGAAATTCCTTAAGTTTGTTGACAATTGCAGCAAGAGCTAAAACAAGAAGACATCATCATGAGAGAAATTTACTTTAATAGAGAAATTAAAATACAAATATACACAAAACTTACTATCTTGTGATTAGTCAAATATCTAAATAGTGTAGCGCATCATCTAACTTCATAGCCCAATCTTTTCTTGTCACCCCAACTGTCTTCTCCAAAATGGCTTTGATCTCTCGGTTTGAAAGCTCCACTTGACCGCTTGTTGAGGATGATACAGTGTTACAACCTTATGCTTGTTGAGGATGATACAGTGTTACAACCTTATGCTTGACCTCATGCTTCTTTAGGAGACTCTCAAAGACTTTATTAATGAAATGAGATCCCCCATCACTTATAACTACCCTTGGGATACCAAATGTTGGGAAAATTATGCTTTTGAACATCTTGAGAACCACCTTTGCATCATTGGTTGGATTAGCTATTGCTTCGACCCTTTTTGAGATGTATTCCACTGCAACTAGAATGTAGTTATTCCCGTAAGATGAAGAGAGTGGTCCCATAAAGTTGATACCCTAAACGTCGAAGATCTCTACCTCAAGGATCAGATTTTATGGCATCTCATTCCTTCTACTAGTGTTCCCCTTCCTTTGGCAAGGATCACATCTCTCGACGAAGCCTTGGGCGTCTTTGAACATAGTTGACCACCAAAAATCTGCTTGGAGAGCTTTTGCCACTGTTTTGAAACTTGCGAAGTGACCTTCATAGCTTGAACCATGGCAATGCTCTAGTATCCCTTGCACTTCCTCTTCTGCCACACAACGTCTATAGATATTATCCATGCATAGCTTGTACAAAAAAGGCTCATCCCAAAAGAAGCGGGCCACATCCTTGAAGAATTTCTTCCTTTGGTAGCTGTCTAAACTTGGTGGTTCCTTCTCACAAGCGAAATAGTTTACAATGTCCACATACCAAGGTAGTTTCTCACTTAATCCCATAACACCCTTGAGCCTTTTGTAAGTCTCATATATTGAATCAAAGAATTGGATAGCCAATAGTTGTTCCTCGGGAAGGGAATCATCAAGTGGAACATTATCAACTACCCTCATCCTAGAGAGGTGGTCCGCAACACCATTTTCAATCCCCTTCTTGTCTTTAATCTCTAAATCAAACTCTTGGAGCAATAATATCCACCTCAACAACCTTGGTTTAGCATCCTTCTCTTGGAGCAATAATATCCACCTCAACAACCTTGGTTTAGCATCCTTCTTGGCTATAAGATATCTCAGTGCCGCGTGATCCATGTGAACAATAACCTTAGAGCCAACCAAGTATGATCGAAAATTCTCAAATGCAAACACTATAGCAAGTAGTTCCTTTTCCGTCATGGCATACTTTACTTGTGCATCATCGAGGTTCTAGTTGCATAGTAGATCACATGGAGTTTCTTATTTTTTCCTTTGCCCAAGGACTGCTCCAACCGCATAATCACTCGCATCACACATGATCTCAAGGGGTAGATTCCAATATGGTGCTTGTACTATAGGTGTAGTCACCAATTCTTTCTTGATCATCTCAAAGGCTTCAACACACTCATAATCAAACACAAAAGAGACTTCTTTGCACAACAATCTTGTAAGTGGTCTAGCAATCTTCGAATTGATAAAGCAAATCCATGAGTAATCGAATAGTCAATAAATCTCTGAATGTTAAAGAATATCCATTCAGAATTTGTCAAGATAACAAGGAAGTACTATGTTCCGAAGTACTTTATATGTGTACAATCGGTGGACTTTTATATCTTGCAAATTATTTTAAACAAGAAATAGTATTTGCTACTAATTTTCTTGCAGGATATAACTCATCCTCTAGGTGCATATATTGAGATAAGATAAAAAAAAATCTTCCGTTATCTTCAAGGTATGATTGACTAAGAATTATTTTATTTTAGAAATCTCTGAGTTTGGTCTAGTTGGTTTTGCAGATGCAAGATTCATCAGATCCGTATAAAGTTGGATCCCAAACTGGATGTGTTTTCACCATTAGAAGAAATGCAGTCTCATGACATTCATAAAACAGATCGTGTTCGACATTTCTACAAATGATGATGAAGTCGTTGTGTCGCCCAAATCAAAGAAGAAGATATCAAGAGCGACATGACAAAATAGACTCTTTCTAGGTCTATTTACAAAGATTCTCCCCACTCCAACATTAAAAGAAAATTTTTTTATGATCAGTATGCATCTCTAGAAGATGATGCTTCGAGGGGGAGAAATATGCGTGGCTGCACTCTTTTTTCCTTATCATAGTTTTTGTCCCACTGAATTTTTCTGTGATAAAGTTTTTAACGAGACAGAAAATAACACATATATATCAAATTGATGTATTATCATAAAGATCTCACACTCCCAAAGTGATTGTTATACATCAAGAGAATTAAAGAGAATATGAATCATTTACTAGACCAATAAAAAAAATATTATATTTTTTTTTTAGGGAGAGATTATGTTGCTATACTCTTTCTCTTAATCATGGTTTTTATCCTAATAAATTTTTCCATGTTAAAAATTTTAATGAGATAATATGTAATTTGTGAATAATGATAAATAATCAAGGGAAACGCTAGAAATAATGTTGTGATTATCTATTGTTTTGGATAATGTTTATCCATTAATTACTTAGAGGTCACCAAGTTAGCCAGCACTATAAATTGTAGCATTTACAATTGTAATCTGAACACATCAATAAGAACAGTTTAATACTTTTCTACCTGTTGCCTCTTTCTTTTAATATTTTTTTATAAATTTATTTTATTATCTTACAACATTTAGTTTTTTTTTGTTTGATAAAGTTAAAATCTTAATCGGTGCTTTCATTGTCTACCCGTTTAGTTGATTGCTGCTGATCTTCAAAAAGGTTGGTAATCATCGATCAAACGCAATAAAACAAATGGTTAATGATCATACAAAAACATTATAATATTAATATATTCCACTCCAATTAGATAATGAGCTTATCCCAGGCTGTCACTTAACCAGCCTTGAACTTTTGTCCATTCAATTTCTACTTGTCACATACATGCATGATGCATCTGTATTTTTAAATTCACCAGTGTCTACATTTTACAGTAGACGAATTTAGTTATCTCTATATATGATATATCTAATGTACTAATACATGGTTAATTTAACTCGCTTTTTTTTATATAAAGAATTGCGTTCGAATTCTACATCTAATTGAAAAAAACACAAGTATTTTTTAATTATGAAACATCAACTTTTTGCCAATATCAGAAGCGTTTTTCATTATTGAATCCATTTAAATACACATAATAATTATCAAGTCATCCTTTTCTTTATTTATTAGACGACTAAGTACCAACCATTAATTAGTTGGGAGTTTTGTGACTAAGAGGTATGCGTTAGTGTCGGTGGTTACTTTGTTACTCTGACTCTGAGTATATATACATTCATAGTAGAAATAATTAAGTAAAGGAAAGAAACAAAGAAACAAATAAACAAATAAACAAAGAAACCCAAATCTTTTTTTTTTTAAGTAAAAGAAATTTTCACATTACGTCATTAACAATGCCATAAAATTTTGATGTGAATTGTATATACGTTGATCTTAGAATTCATTACAATTTTACGCATCTAACTCACATTATATTATAATTTTTATACATTTTTGAAAATCGACGCAAAATAGATCTTAGGTATGGTTCAAGCTATGCTACCATATAGAGAATGAACCTTGAGTATATTAGTATACTCATACATGTAAGAGATATGTGATTGTGATTTATGCTAATCACATATTTATTTACATGTATTGAAGATACGTACAACTTATATACATAGTCTCAAGGTAATCAGCTATTATAATTACAGAGAATATTAAGACAATTATGAAGTGAAAAATTACAGGGATTTGATGTATCAAAAGGAATTGAGATCATACATTCCCAGTTTTCCATTAACAAAGTTTACTAAATCATATAATTGTGTAGAGCATCCAATTTTTTGTGTCGGCAAATGATTTGTCAAAATCACATAATTAGCCAATCTCATTCCATTCCAACTAAGCCACAACTCGTCATCACTAAATATTTTTCTCATCCATATAAATCATTTAACTCCCAACCTCACTTATCCATTAAACTCCTCCACACATAATAAACAAAATGGCCACCTCCACTCCTCTCGTCCTTCTCCTCCTCCTCCTCACCGTCATCTTCCTCTCCACCGAAATAACCGCTCAGCCCGCCGCTCCAGCTCCTCGTCGTCCCGGTCCAATCAACATCACTCAAATCCTCGAAAAAGGTGGTCAATTTGTTACTTTGATCCGTCTTTTAAACACAACACAAGTCGGAAACCAAATCAACATCCAAATAAACAGTTCATCAGAAGGCATGACTGTGTTAGCACCAACAGACAATGCTTTTCAAAACCTTAAACCCGGAACCCTAAACAAACTAAGCCCTGACGAGCAAGTCAAACTCATTCTTTACCATGTTAGTCCCAAATTCTACACATTGGAGGATTTTCTCTCCGTAAGTAACCCTGTCAGCACTCAATCTTCAGGGCGAGATGGTGGCGCGGTTTACGGGCTTAACTTCACTGGTCAAGGGAGTCAAGTTAATGTATCTACTGGTATTGTTGAGACAAGGCTTAGTAATGCGTTAAGAACAGAACGTCCACTTGCGGTTTACGTGGTGGATCAGGTATTGTTGCCGGATGAGATGTTCGGAAAACATAAGATCTCGAAGGTGACGCCTGCTCCGGAAACAAAATCACCTGTTGTCTCCGATGACTCAAAGTCCTCTAAGAAAGCAGCCTCGCCTCCTTCAGAGTCAGAGAAATCTGACTCCGGTGAGATGAAGTCTGGATTAGGGTTTGGTTTTGGACTTGTTGTGTTATGTTTGAAGTTTCTGTTTTGATTCTGTTGTTATTTATGTATTGATTGATTTTATTATGTGAGGTTTGTAATAAGAAATTTATTTATTGTATATGTTGCATGAATTAAAAATTGAAATAAGGAATTATTATTTCGTATGGTGCGTGCGTATATTATGAACTATATGAGTGTGAGATTTTTTTAAGTAGTTTTTGTATTATAGTTTTTGATTTTTGAATTTTGATTTATGGTTTTAAGATTTTGTATTAACTTATTTAAGAAAAAAAAATAAAAAAAAAATCAAGTCACATTAAAAAGTGAAAAACCAATGAACATAGATTTTAGATTTTTTTTTTGAAAATTGACAAAAACTATCAAAATTAATCTGGATTCTCTACTTTTAAGAAACTCACTTTTTCATAATCTTAAATAACTATAAAATAGATTTCTGGAAAAAAACTAAAACCAAAAATAACTTCAAAATCTACGTCCATTTACGGTTGATTGACTCAAGGATTAAAATAATTAAAATTACCATTTTCTTAAGCGACTAAAGTAAGTTGTGAATGATGATAGTTAAATCCTTTGATTTACGCTTTACGTGTTGATCGCCATTAAAAAAGGGAAAATATTCAAGAAAACGAAAAGAAAAGATAAGGTTTACGTGTTGATCAATCAAACGAAACAATTATGAATTAATTAGGCCCAATAAACCAAACAATCACCGCCTTTATGTTGTTACATTAGAACCCTACTAATTATAATCTTCTGATCGTTCCTTAAACCCTGACTTTGCAGGCGACCAAGAGCTCAACTTAAGGTGCATCTCTATCTATCTCTGTGATCTCCTCCGACGAATCTGATCTCATCTTCTCTTCTTTCATAGCCTTTATTTTTATATGTGGTGCCAATCAAAACCAAACTGTTCAGTTTTAGCTTTTTTAGTAATCAATGTTTATTAATTCTTTTCATCTTATAGGAAAATGAATATTAAAAAAGTTCCAAACCTTCCTGGATCACCATCACTATCTGCCTTGCTTAAGGTAAGTGTTCTGGGTGGACTTGGACTCTATACCGTTGCTAAGAGTTTCTACAATGTTGAAGGAGGACACCGTGCCATTGTGTTTATCCGGTTAACCGGTATCAAAGAAAAGGTTTGTATTGTTTACAAAGTTAAAATTCTATACCTTTTATAACTCAAAATGCTATTAAGATTTAGGTTTTTCTTCCCTCTGTTTTTCAGGTTTATCCAGAGAGAGGACACATTTAGTGATACCATGGTTTGAAAGACCAATTATCTATGATGTTCGAGCACGACCTTACGTTGTTGATAGCAATACTGGAAGTCATGACCTTCAACAGGTGTGCAGTTTTTGTTTTCTCTGCTTCTTTATGTGTGTGTGATATATGACTAGATCAACATGTCTTGGGTTTGAGACTTGAGACCGGATCCCTCCTTTTATTGTTTTGCTTGTGGTCAGAGCCGGCCCTGAAAAAAATAGTTAGGGTCGATTCAATCAGTTCAAAAAAAACAACATGAATTTGATGGCCGTAAGCCCAAATTTTCCTTGCTTGGACTTAGGGCCGGCTTTGATTGTGGTTTTCTAAAACTCATGGCCTGTTCTTTTTGTAATAGTTGTGTTTTGTTTTTTGGATACCATTTTCTGAAGATGATTCTAATAAGAGAATATGTGAATCATTAATTATTGTGAAATTTTATCTAGGGTTCTGTTTCACAAGATTTTTTTGAAAGGTTCATTCCAAGAATTTGTCACTAATTTTTTGTTATGTGGTATTTACAGAACACTCGGTGTGAATTATGCTGAACGAGTTTTCAATTCCATCATCCATGAAACCTTGAAAGCAGTGGTGGCTCGATACAATGCAAGCCAGCTCATTACACAGAGAGAAGTTAGTGTCCCAAGAGTTTTACTCTAAACTCTTCTAATCTCAACATTTTTTATAACTCTTTTCCACTTCTCTACGCAAGATTTTGACTGATCGAGGATCTAATTTCAACATTGCTCTTGATGATGTTTCCATCACAAACCTCGAATTTGGCAAAGAGTTCACTGCAGCAATCGAAGCGAAACATGTTGCGGCCCAGGAGGCAGAACGGGCTAAATTTGTTGTCGAAAAGGCTGAGCAAGACAAGAAAAGTGCGGTTATCCGCGCGCAGGTATGTTATATGGATTTTGTTAAACCATTATGTGTCTCTCTGGTTTATTTCAAGTACGGTGTATACTAACAATTTTGTAATTTCACTCACAGGGAGAAGCTAAGAATGCTCAACTCATAGGTCAGGCTATTGCAAACAATGAAGCTTTTATTACTTTGAGGAAGATTGAAGCTGCAAGAGACATTGCTCAGACCATACGTAAATCAGCCAACAAGGTTTACCTAAACTCCAGCGATCTCTTGCTTAATCTCCAAGCAATGAACTTGGAGCCTAACCCTAACCAGTAAAGAGAAGAAACAGTCACGTTTTGAATAGTTTTTTTTTTTTAGTTTTGATAGATATGTTCATCAACATTTTTAGGTTTTTAGTGTTATCTTGTTTTTTTGCTATTTTATGGATTTAGTTTGAGATTTGAACAGTCCTAGTAGATTTTTTTTTATAGATAACAAAGTAATATTCTCATTCACTAATGAGATACAAAAAGGTGAGAGTAAGTTAACAAATAAATCAAATCGTGTCTAACCAAGAATCAAAATCATCTAAAACTTTGGATTTTCCAAGGGAGGACGACGAAGTGGTTTGATTCTGCTGTGGTTTGATCGATACTGAAGTACTTTCGAGCAAATCATCGAAACCTGTTGTGTGAAGCTTTTGATCAGATGGGTTCGCTGGTTTGTTGAATGGTTCTGCATTACTGTGAGAGTTGAGAAGAGAATCAAGCTCAGTTTCAAAAGCTGAAGATTTTTGCACAGAAGGATTCTGATTTGATGAACTTGAGGCAATGGCCATTGGATTAGGCTGATTATGCGCTTCAGTAAACGAGCTGAGAAGCAAATCAAGATCAGCTTCAATTGCTGATGATTTCTCTGACTGGTCTGTGAGTATTGGTATGTCCTTGACTTGATCCAGAGGCTCCTTTAGCCTCCTTGTCTTAGCTTTCGTGTTTTCGTCATCACCGCTCACTTTTGATTGGGATGTACACTGCTTAAATCCATAATATCGAATATGTCAAACATAGAGCTTAATGTTTGTGTAAATCTATCTAGTGGATGATTTAGATCAAGTAAGTACCAGCTCGGGTAACGGTAAAAGATCAGCTTTAATATAGAGTCTCTCGTGCAAATCTACTTTCTCTAACGATTTGGCCAGAGCATTCAAATTCAACGAGAGGAATCCAGGCTTCACGATGAAAACGATTAGCAAGTTAAATATAGTGCTTAACTAAGAAACAAGAGTATCGTTACCTCTTGATACGAAGCTGATCCGTCTTCTTCAACAATAAAGTTATCATCTTCCATCCATGAAACTATACCTTCACCTCTAGCAGAGATCATAGATCCAACTATACGACTAAACTCATCTGCAAGAAATTTCATAAAACTTAAATCCAAAAACAAGAACTAAAACTAACGAAACAACATTTGATTTCTTGATTCCATACCGTGCAAAAGATCGTCTAATGATGATAAACAATCTGAATTGATCTCAATCATTGATTGATACTCAGCTTCAGCTTCAGATATCAAATGCATATAATCAGCTCCTTTGCTTTTTGGTAAAACATCATCCTCATGTTGACTTATCGACAAATCCTCAGATTCATCATCATTATACCGATCCCAATTTGATGGTAATGCAGAGATTCGTCGAGATTGAACCGGACTTTTGGTTTGGTTTACTTTCAATTTCTCTGGATTTTTGGAATTCTCTGAAACTCCTGGAGCTTTTGGTTTATGAACCGAATGTGATTTCTTGTTGTGGTGTTGAGTATGAGCTCTCTTTGATTTAGCTAAAGATTTTGTGTCCATTGCTGAAGAATCAAAAGCTTTTATGAGAGATTTCAAAATTGTGCGAGTGGATCAAAATTAGGGTTTCTACTACAGTAGTATCAAATCGAACGAGTAATTACATTCCCTAATCCGTAAAATTCGATTCCTAATCGAAATATTCGAAGATGAAACCCTCACAATTAGGTTTTATTAATATATACCAACTTTAAGATAGGGACAAAACTTACCTTTAGAAAATGAAAGCTGCACTAAGGAAGATTGAAGAAGCTTTGATTTGGAGGAATTTGAGAGAGAGTTAGAACTCGGCGTAGAGCGAAGAAGAAGAAGAAGATGAACGAGTCTGGAAACTACAAGAAGAAATTATCGAGATTTGATGAATACGACAGCGTTTTCTGACATTCACAGTTAGGCCCAATAAAAGCCCATTTTTACACTTAGCAGGACCCATATAAATATATGGAATCAGTTTCGTTTAGCTGGGCCGTTCTTGGATAAAGCACAGTAAATTAGTGTTTTATGTGTTAGATAGGCATCCAAATATATTAAACTTTTAAGAGCTTCAATTTATAAAAAGTTGGTTTTAACTCTAGTTTTGTTGGTTTTAGTGAGCAAGGTTTAAACCCTGAAAAATGCCGGAAAAAGGGTTTAAACCCTGAATTCTTAAATCTTGTTATTGTTTTTTTTTCATTTGTTTTGTTAATTAATGGACCATTTTTTTCAGGCTTGAAAACTCTTCAGACCGACCGATCTTATATTAGTAACCTAGTATATCATTGAGTGCATCGTCAAATTATTTTTCATGTAAACTATTTAAATTACTTAGGCAAAATAATTGTCAGGCGCCTTACATAGCCAGCGTATTTGCTAGAAACACTTATACAGTTATACGTAATCCATCCTTAGAATTTTATGCTTTACAGATTAATTATGCTTTTATGAGCCTTAAATTATGGATCAAAGTGGGCCAAAGTTTGACCGTTAATAAGTTCAAATATTCTATAACTTGTATTTTCTATTTTTGATTCCATCTACAAAAATATGTATAATGTCAATATATATATATATATATATATATATATATGTGTGTGTCGTATTTTATCATCACTTAATGATCAACTAGAATCGGACCCATATATACGTGCGGAGTTAAATTTATAAAATAAACTTTTTGATATTTAAATTTAAGATATAATTTAGTTGTAACATGTATATTTTCTAATCTAATCAAAAACATTATAACAGTTTGATTAGGAGTGTTAAATTGGATTTAGATTATTCTAATATGTAATCTAGGCATATCTATTTTGAAACGGAAAACTTATCTCGTTTAATATCTTTAAAAAATATTTCATCTCATAACTGTTTATTTTTAAATAATTACCCGTTCGACAATTTTAACCCAAAAATTACCCATTCGACAATGTTTATTATAAGAAATAGAGTAAGAGTTTTAGACAGGATATATGTATTTTTCGTTTAAATATTTAATTTTTATAAAACTAATAGTATATCAAAAAATATATAATTCTAAAAATTTCTCTAAATGTTTTTAAAATTTACCCTAAATTCTTAAAATACTCGTTTCGATGTGGATTCTAACCCGTTCTATAGTCAACTCTTACCAAAATTTTAGTAAAAATTTGAGAACTGAATTTATCTACCCAAATTTTTTGATCCCATACCGTTCAACAAAAATTTTGCCCTATTTTTTAATCAAAATTTGTTTGAATAATGTTTTTTGTAACCCAAATTATTTGTTCATGTCCTATATCCACTATTTTCTGTCGCAAGACCATAAATATACTGACATTTATAATGACATATTGATTTATAATAACATATTGATTCCGTCGAATAAAGATTTTAGAGTAATCAAAATTTAATTATGGTTTTTGGTAGTATATGTAGTTAGTAAAATAAATTATTTAAAAAAACTTGTATAATTTAGAAAATCAAATTATATACATATGAACATAGATTTAATGTGATTTTTCTTGTGGAATTTATGTTATATATTATTAATATTTACAATATTTGAAATTAAGTATTTAAAATATTTTTGGTTTTTCTAAAAATTATTGGTTTAACTAAAGAACCACATCAAATTAATAAACTATTAAATTTGAATGTCTAATAAGTCAACCTTCTTGTTCATTTGGATTTAGAACCATTTTGTTTATTTTTATAATATGAGTCAGAACTATTGTTCAAATCTTTTAACTGATGTGAGACATTGAACACACATTTTTTCTTCATTGATAGACTAATATACCTCTGTTTCAAAAAAATTGATTCATAACATATTCAGAAAAAAATCTACATTTTTATTAACTATATATTTATTTTATGATAATTCAAAATAACTTGAATATATATCAAACAAAGATTGTAGAAGAATCATAATTTTAAATCTTAAAAAAATCTTTTAAATGAAATAAATTAAAATAAGTAATATGGTATAATTAGATATCAAATCTTAGTATTTGAATTTTGATTGTTAACCATTTTTAAAAAAAATTAAAATTTCGTCCATATTTATTAAGAGAGAAAAAATAAGTTTAATTTTTATTTATTTATTAATTAATATTTAAAAAAAATTAATTGTGTTTGAATACATAGATATATGTTAAGATACAAAGATATTTTTGCCATTAATGAAAAAATTTTATTTTTTATTCCAATGACATTACATATAAATTTTCTTGAACTTTAAGATTATTATTAAAGAGTGCTTCCCTTTTAATAGTATAGATATTCAATATCACTAAGATAATTGAATAAGAAAATAAATTAGTCATCAACATTAATTATGACATTATCTCTATTGTGAGAATTGTGTTTAAGAAATCTAAATACATTTTGTACACACACACACAAAATCTAAATACCACAAAATTGGAGGTTTCAATACAATTGATAGTATTCTAAGCACATATATCTATGTATTGACCTGAAAATATCAAAGAGGATCTATAATTGCAAATTGAAATTTTTAATTATGTTTGTGACAATTAACAACCACTTTTATGTTTAGAGATAACTCTATTTCTCAATTGGCAATAATTAATGGATAATCTCATGAGTCTCTATCAACTTTGTGGAAAGGTCGGAGAGTGTGACTTTATCTTTTAGTTACTTTTGTGACCCATGAAAGAGAATCTTAATTTAGGTCCCATTTCAAATTTTCACACGAAGTTGCATGGAAAAATTGACAGCTTATATAGAACCTCTACTAATTGTTAAACTATATATAGATACAGTTCTTTTTTTTTGTATATATATAAGAAAGTACAACTATTTAACTGTAAGTGTTTGTGTTATATATTTGTTTGATTAGGGACCAAAAGAAGTCATTTATTTGGCAAAAAGAGAAATATGACTTTTAGATTTATGGTTCTTGTTATAATGTTTTGGCTATAAAAACTTATATAAACGTAGGTAAATTTGTGTGTACAAATATTGTCATATTTCAATAAACCTAGTTCGAAAAATATTTTGCTGATAACTATGAATTTTACGTAACATATGTAGCTAGAAATCTAATCGAAAAATTCCATGAAATTAGTAGTCCAAAAAAATTATGACAGTTTATCAATTTCATGTACAAAACCACAAATAGTTAATTCATGTCATCATTACCTTAATTAATCATTGGTATATAAAAATTTTAGCATGCAATATCGGATTTTTATATATTAACGTTGATAATAAGAAAGTCAAAAAACAAAATGTGTCTTTGTCTTGTAATAATTGTCTATAGTGATTGACCTTATATATTGGATTGGTCAAAATGGGAGTAAAAACAAGAACACCATTATCATTCACTAAGTGACATATGTATACTTTAACTCTAATCGTAACTTATTTATTTGATATATACGCCATATTGTAATGCCATGAATCTATCATTTGTCTTCTTTGAAATGTCGTTTATCGATCAAAACTTCTTCCATGTATATACTTTATACCCATCTACGTACAGACTTGCATGTATAATATATTAATTAAGATGTATACACTATACGTACGAACCTTTAATCTTGCACTCCAATTTTTAACTCTTAACTCTAGACTGTGTCAAATCCTGAATATTATTTATAGGACAAGTTTTCACTAGCATGAAATTAATTAGTGACCGGTAATTATATTTTCTGTATATGTAAGTAAGCTATCTATTTGTAGGAATTGATATATAGTGTATCGATGTACACTCTATTTCTTTTTCTTTATTTTTATCTCCCAACAGACGAGGCAAAATCACAAAGGGATGTCTTCATTTTAACCTAATAATGCATCTGCAAAAAAGTTTATATTCTTCTACTTTCTTATGAACCAAGAGCATGTGGTATATCTGTAATGTACCTTCTAGATCCACATCTGTCTTGCTTTGCAATTTTATGCTATTTCAACATATTTTTATTTAACAAACTTTAAATATACATTTTAACAGAAAATATAATAAATAGACAAACAGAATTTAATATTATTTTGGTATAATTAAACATCTGAATTTAATTAAAGTTCAACTATCTAAATAGAGAGAGAGAGAGAGAGAGTTCAAACTATTATGATTTTTACAAGGATGTTAAAATATAGGAACCAATACTATATAATATTTGAAATTTTCAAAGGATGTTAGAATATAGGAATTTTTCAAAGGAGATTTTTATTTTTGAATATTTTATTTCTAGGAATCTTTATTATATATCAAAGGGAAAATTATTATATGTTATAAGGTCTTGAAAATTGTAGGAGAATATTCGGGTGCCACCATAGTTCAAGCAGAAAAATCCAAAAAAAATTAATAAAAAAGATTACCAGCTTTAATATAAAAGTACACTCTTAAAACATCATTACATTATGATTAAAGTTTAAATTGTACTCAAAAGAATTGTTAATTAAGTCAGCCCACAAGCAGTCGACTTCCAAAACCTTACCTGCCTTTTGTCAGTTCTATGTCTCAACTGTATTCCTTTTTAATCAAACCATGATAATTTCACGTCTTAGCGTAGGGCAAAAAAAAAAATTAGATTTAGTTAATTCTTATATGTTCGAGGATCGATTTGAATCTAACAATTATGCATCAGTTGAGAACTTGAGATATATATTGACCTCCTAACAAGGCAAAAGCCTCCAAATAATTGATATATATATATATATATACACAATATATTGACTGATCTTTATCTTATGTTATTAGATCGACTTTCTGATTTTTTATGCGTAAAAAGGACCAACTTTTTTTTTATGGGTAAAGAGCGAAAAAAAATTATTGCTTCTACCGATTAAAAACTTGGGGCCGACTCTGAGTGTATATTAACATTTAAAACCTATACAGTGTCTGAAATAGTTGCTTAATGTTATTAGCTCGAAGGACACTAGGACTATATATATAGTTATTGATGAGCTGTTTGATTTTCTTATATCTAGCTTGTGAAGATAAAACAGTATTTTAGATTGGCTAGGGCTTTTATCCGTTTTGTTCATAGAGCTTATTAGTTTTTTTGTTTTTTAAAGAAGGAGAAGAAGAAGAAGAAGAAGAAGAAGAAGAAGAAGATAGAAAACAGCTTAATTAAACTGTCTAAATGAAACGTAGAAGTTCAGATTGATCCTATTCCAAAAATATTGATTAATATAGTCTCATGAGATGAAATAATTTCGCAAAGATAATATATTCTCAAGCCAATATATTTTTATGTTTTGTAGAAAAAATAAAAATATACTTTGTTAAAACAAAAGTATCTGTGTATATACTTTTTTCCAAAAGAAAAATACGCTTTGTTTTTTATATCACTTTCTTAAAGAAAAAGAGGGAAACAAAAAAAGAGAATGGGGAAAATTTATTATGGGAAAAGCATGAAAAATTATACTCTTATCTACCATTTAATAAAGTCACCAAACTTTCATCTCAAATCCACAAACAATATATATTCACCAAAAAAATGCTAAATAAGAAACAAAAAGGTAGGCGAAATCAAGTTTAAAGTTATATATGTTCTAAGAATTTTGATTTCTGCTAGCATCACCATAATAACAAAATTTCAACATTTCATTTTGATTTCGAACGGACTCTTAATACATGTCTAAGATATAGGTCTTTTTTGTCGTATGTTGTTGGATTATTATACCTAAAGAGCACGTGCATGGGTACACGTGCATTGCAGACTTTGTCCGACGAACAAGAAATGTAACCATCACCGTTGGATCTGTTTTACTTCTTTCACATATCAAAAAAGAAAAATTCTGATTCATATCCATCCATAGGTGAGTATTCTTCATATATGATGTTTTTTAAACTCAAAACCATTCTTGCAAAGAAAAATATGATAAAATAGTTATATATTTTTTTGTTTTTAATGTTAAGCAAAATAGTTATAATTTCTTTATTATTAACTAATAAACTTAAAAATATGTTTTTTTAAGATGTAAGTTATATATAAAAATATATCCATTTTTAGTTCTTTTAACATGAAAACATTAAGATGTCTAAAATTCAAAAACATATAATTACTTATTGTATTATATTGTAACTAGATATACATTGATTTGCTTTTCAAGGTTAGGGTTTTATATTTAATACATACACACAAAATATTACAGAATCCAAAATGTATATGGCATAAAAGAAAAAATTGTATATATACTATTTTCTTACAACACAAAATAAAAACATATATATATATATATGTATATGTATATGGAATAAAAGAAAAAATTATCATTAAAAGGATTATACTAGTAGGAGAACCTTTAAAAGGAAAAAAAACGACTAGTAGGAGAACCAAATATTTTGGTGAGTCATTAGTAAAATTTGTATCGATTGAAATCATCTTCAAGCTCATTCTATATTCACCTCTAAACTTTATTTTGAAGTAAAATATATTTAACCCTACTCTATTTCTAATTCTAAAATGAAGATCTCCATTTTTACTGCATAATTGGAATCTTTCACTTTCAGTTTACACTAAAAATAGAGATCTCCATTTTCAACTCCAAAATGAGTGTGGTTGGAAAATATAGAGTAATTTTATTTTGTAATTTTACATCAAATCCATATTTCAACACTATAGTTGCATAAGCTTTGGAGATAGGTTTGGTTGTTTCTCCCAACTGCTGTTGAACCGTAGACTCAAATCAATAAGAATTAGAGTTTCAAAAATTAAAGTTGAGAGAAGTATGAGTTTTATTGATGATTGATGAACAAGAAACAAGAGAGATTTAGGGTATATGAGCAAGAGGACAAAAGCTGTATAAAATATAGAACTTAGGTCTTCTTAACGATTTGTGGATGTCTCTCCATGTGTCGAGACTTCTTCTTTTATAGTGAACTTAGGACGGCTTAGGTCGGTTTTGGATTTTGATCGAACTTTTCCTTATTTCTTTGTTCTTTCCTTTTTCGATAAGAATTGCCTTATCTCTTAGGTCGACAATATTTGCTCAAGTCAGTGAGATAATCTTGATGGACCAAAGCTTAACTAGAGTTAAAAATGAATAAATTTTGATTTGAGTCGGGTTTATGGTAGGGTGCTAAACTCGGTATGGTAGGGTGCTAAACCCGGTACTAACAAATGTTAAAAGCTCTAAGTCGAAATATTACATTGATTTGATGAATGTGGATTGTGGCAGATTTAAAAGAATCTTAATAATGTTTTTTGTCCAGATAGGGTGCCATTATAGATGGCTGCTGGCCATACAAAGAGTGCACCTGTGCAAGGGTTGTTTTTCAGTTAGTGAGTTGATTCGATGGTTGATTCTTCTCCAAATAAGTGAGTGAAGTGGTCGAAGAACAAATAATATACATTAGTTTGTAAATATATAATCTATTTAAGATAAATTAAGAGTCAAAAAAAAAAATTTACACCTAAGTTAACATGACATGTCGGAACAAAAAGTAAGTAATTATAGGGCAAAAATAGAAGAAAAAATGGAGAAGAAAGGGTAACTTAAATAACGGGATCATCATTCCAAATAGAAAAGGAAGAAATATCAACTTTCTATGTGTCATAACGCACTATCACAAAAAAACATCGTATATTTAAATTAGTTATGAATTAAATATTTATGCATACAATAGCAAATATGTAGTTTTGTAGAAAAATCGATTTATAGTTTTCCAAATTCGTGGCGAGCTGTTAATTTCTTTCAAGTGCCTACTAAAAAGAGAAATTCAAATCCATGACTACACAAACAAAAATAAGGATGTCACAATGAAATAATATAAAAAAACAGTTGATAGTGAAACTAATACAGAGAGTGCCTATAATATATTCGAGGCATGGTAGTTTTTTTTTCTATCTTAATTTGCATCTTTATATTTTTAAAAGTTTATTGGTTGTGCTGCTATCACTTTCAGCTTATGATTTTCCACCGCCATCGACTTCTGCCCTCTTAAAATAATCTGATAAAGGAACTAAATAAATAAATAATTAACCTTTTATTTTAATCAAAATGGCTGCAACAGTTTAATAGATCAAGGTGCTCATTTACCCACACTCATATATTAGTATATACAGGACCTAATATAGAGTCGTATAGGTTAAGACAAAAGCCATATATATAAGTGGAGAACCCAATATATCTTTGTCTTTGTTGTTTTTTTCTTCTCATTCATTGTGAACTTGCAGATTTCTTAGTATTTCTAATATTTTTCTTATATTACCCTTTTGTCTCCTTCTCTCTCTCAGCTATATACAAAAACCTACTTTTAATTTCTCTTCCAAGAAGTCAAGAACCAGAAGAAGACATGACCGGTGAAGTTCTTCAGACAATCTCTAGTGGATCAGGCTTTGGTCAGAGCTCATCAATCCTGGATCATGATGAATCTCTCATCAATCCTCCTCTTGTTAAGAAGAAGAGAAATCTCCCTGGAAATCCTGGTAATTATTTGTATTAAATCTAAAAGCTTGATCATCACCTAAAAAGGAAACCCTAGAGTCTACTTTTTTCCCTATTAATTTATTTTCTTGGAATGTTTTGTTATGGATCTTCACCTATATCAAATTTATTATTTGGCTGCATGAGTTATTTATCTGATCAGTGGGTCTCCAATTGATGTTCATAAGATGAAGCTTTTGTAAAAAAAAAAAATTATATGATTCATATATATATAGAGTTCTTCTCTTACAAATTGTATTGGTTTCCTTTATAGTTTTGATAAATGAGGATATAGATTTATATACCCTTTATTATTATTATTATTATTATTTATTACCGCACTTTTTTTTTGCTATACCATGATCCGATCCAAAACGTATATATTTTGTTTTCCAAGTTGACCTATAATAATCAAACCACCAAAATCGTATTGATCGACATAGATCCGGAAGCTGAAGTGATAGCTTTATCCCCCAAGACGTTGATGGCTACGAACCGGTTCCTATGCGAGGTCTGTGGTAAAGGTTTTCAAAGAGACCAAAACTTACAGCTTCATCGGAGAGGACACAATCTTCCATGGAAGCTGAAGCAGAGGACAAGCAAAGAAGTAAGGAAACGTGTCTATGTTTGTCCGGAGAAGACTTGTGTCCACCATCACTCCTCTAGAGCTCTAGGTGATCTCACCGGAATCAAAAAACATTTCTGCCGGAAACACGGCGAGAAGAAGTGGAAGTGTGAGAAATGTGCCAAGAGATATGCAGTCCAATCTGATTGGAAAGCTCATTCCAAGACTTGTGGTACTAGAGAGTACCGGTGCGACTGTGGCACCATTTTCTCAAGGTAAACATCTCTATATATATGTATATATGTTCGAAAGCTTTTCTATAGTGTCCACATCTTTTTTTTTTTTGTCAATATATAGTTTGATTAAGGTTTATAAGTACCTTTTGTCATTTTCTATGTGTTTTGTTTTGTCTTCTTGAAGTAGGGTAAAATTTTCTTGCTCAGGAGATGTTGGTAATAACTATTATGAATAAAGATAACATTAGCCTATAATATACATACATTTGATGGATATATGTGTAATGTGTGTATGGTTAAAAATGGTAACATTTGTTAAAAAGTGTAACATTTGTTTTTTTACCAAAATTTGCATAAACTCTCTTTAAAACTTGAAAACAAAAATTCTCAACAAATTGACAAAATGATTAGCTTTTCTAATTATATTTCTTTACTTTTTATATATATTTTTCTATTTTCCTAATAGCATTTCATTAGTTAAAACTGCGATATATATGCATTGAGAGAAATGTTAATTAAAACGCTAATGATGGTTTTGTTTGAAACAGGAGAGACAGTTTCATCACTCATAGAGCTTTCTGCGATGCCTTAGCTGAAGAAACCGCTAAAATAAACGCAGCGTCTCATCTCAACGGTTTAGCCGCCGCTGGAGCCGTCGCCGAAATTAATCTCAACTATCAATATCTCATGGGAAGACACATTCCACAACCGCTTCAACCATTTCTACCACAACCGCCACATCATCATTTTCAACCGCCACCTCCGTCGTCGTCTTCGTCGCTATCACTATGGATGGGACAAGACATCGTACCGCCTCAACCGCAACATCAAGACTACGATTGGGATTTTGGAAACGCTAAAGCTGCGTCTGCGTGTATTAATCACGATGAGCTCATTACTCAAAACGCAAACGCTACTTCGACTGCTACTACTACTACTCTCTCTGTTCCTTCTTTGTTTAGTAGTGACCAAACGCAAAACGCAAACGTGAATATGTCCGCGACAGCTTTACTACAAAAAGCTGCTGAAATTGGCGCCACTTCGACGGCGACTAACGACTCGTCGACGTTTCTTCAGAGTTTCCCGCTAAAATCTTCCGATCAAACCACCATGGTTACTCCGATCACTTATGACGGTGGTGAAAGGTTCTTTGCTTTGTTTGGATCGAACAACAATATTGGCTTAATGAGTCATAGTCATGATCAGGAGATTGAGAACGCTAGAAATGACGTTACGGTTGCGTCTGCGATGGATGAACTACAGAATTACCCTTGGAAACGTAGAAGAGTTGATGGTGGAGGCGAAGGAGGTGGAGGAGGGCAAACTCGGGATTTCCTTGGGGTTGGTGTACAAACGTTGTGCCATCCATCGTCTATCAATGGATGGATTTGAAACAGTTTAAAAGTTTCGGGGGGCAATGAATAATTAACGGAAAAGGAGAAGGAATCTTTTGTAATTTCCACCATTTTCTAATTAAGGACACATATGGATATGGTAATGGAACTTGTTTTCTTTTATTAATTCAAGATTTTAAGCTTATCATATATGTTTAATGAATGTGTTTTTATCTTCAAGGTATATAAATCATGTAATGTAACATATCCGTCGCATATTTCCAAGGAATGCTCTTTGGGATATTAGAAATATATAAGACATTCATAATCTTTTGAATTTTGAATTTTATTTAACGAAGATATTAATACAACAAAGATAGAACGATGGTTCATGGTACTAAACTACTAATTTTCAAAATATAATAAAAAAAAAATTAAGACAACACACAATGGTTTATATTAAGATATGACTTACTTTCATATATATATTTTTGAAATATTAAATTTTCTACTTTAACATTCCCTTTTAATATAACTAATTTGTTAACCTTTTTAAAAGTTTCTGTTTAATTTCTAAATTCCACCATATTGTTATAAGAATATATTTCATTTATGTTATTTGACTCATCTCTTTTTTATTGACTTCGTTTTTCCCAATTTCTCTTATTCTTCTAAACAATCAAGCTTTACATAAACAGTCTCATACATAAGATCTTAAACTCTTTATAAATTTTCATGGGCTGCATGGAGCATGGTCTATGATTGAGATGATTTAAAAGGTAAATGGTAAAGGTTTACGATTTATATATAAAGTCTTAACATCGTCAGTTAACCCAAAAAAACATAAAGTTAATGAAGTTTATATCATCAGCGAACTGATTCACATACACCGGCGGACCTACATAAGGAATAGGGGTGTCACTTGACCCCCCTTAAAATACATATTTAATATTTTTAAGCTTATGACAATGTAATTATGTGGCTAAATTGATTAAAATTTAGAGCATTGACACCCCTAAACCTGAATTCAACTTCATCTAGTGACATATTTCTATTCTTTTTTCTTCATTTTCATAAAATTATTAGATTAATTTTAATAATTTAAAATTTTGACCGCGATAAAAATATTTTCTGGGTTTGCTACTGTTCACATATATATTGGGTCAAGGAATAAAGGAATTCAAGGAAATAATTAGGTTTATAAGCATATTCGGTGCAGAAGATAAAGTAAAGATCCATGCATATTCTCCATTAAAAAGAGTAGAAAGGTCTTAAATTTTCTTCTTGTATGCAAGAATATACAAAAATAAAAGAAAGCATGGATAGAGTGGAGAAGTGGTGGCTGTGGGGACAATGAAAGGTGGAGACTTTTGGAGCTCAATTATTTAAATCCTATAACCCTAACTCGGAGGCAAAAATTTATACTTTATAGTGGAGGAAAAGAATAGGAAAAGAGAAAAAGCTTGATATTCCTACCTTAGGCTTTTTCCACCTTTTATCTTATCTCCCTTTTGCTCTCATGAAGTAAATTAGATTCAGTCATCTATATATGCATGTTATAGTTAGTTATATAAAGATAGGAAACAAAAATCTTGAAAAAAAACTACAATATGAGGCTTGGTTGATAACATCATCTAATATAATAAAAACATACTCACTCTATTTTAAAAAGATTGATGTTAAGGATGTTTTACACAAATTAGCAAAACAATCATTACTTTTTTAAAATATATTATTTTTCTCACTAAAAAATATTCTAATAATTATAAACTAATAGTAATATAGTAAATATAATTATTTTCAATCATTACATCTTGAAGTTTACAATTTATCAATAAAAATAAATAGAAAATGATAGAAAATTAATTTTTGTGAAACAAAATAAAAGAGGTAAATCAACCTTTGTAAAACAGAGGGAGTAGGGAATTACATTATTTTGTAGAAGATGTAATAAGAAATGCATGACATATTTTGGAAAGAGAAAATAATGAACACTTCTGATTGTTGAAAAAACAAACAAAACATCTCCGACTTGACCCAATAAAAGAAACATGTAGGGCAGATAAATTCCTTGTCCATTTGTTGTTGCCGTCAAAATTTATTTTCCATCTAAGACAAGATATTAGCACCAACCACCAAACTTTAGCTTTTGCCAATAACATCCTTTTATTTGTAATCCTAGTAGTTGTATGTTTGAACCACTATAGAGTATTGGTCATTAACAATGATTATGTCTACAAACACATTTAACTAGAATGATATCTCTATATATGTACTATAAATTGTGTCACTTTTTATGACTAAAAGTATAAAAAAACTTGTAACAAACACATTTTCTGTGTCCTTTGTCTATTTATCCACTATATTTAACATTTGGTTTGTTTGTATATCAGAGTTAATTTCCTGGCCAAGACGGAGTTTGGTGGATGATCAGTGCATATTCATATACGGATCGGACCGAGCAAGTCATCCATGAGGAAAATCATGGTTTTGTCTTCAAAGTGGTATAACTCTTTAGTTTATGTCTGCTTGAGTGAATCTGATGATTTTTCTTATGCATATATTGAATCATGGTAGATGGTTGAATGTTCTATTGATCAAAATTTTCAGGTTTTCATTAATGTTCATTGGCGAAATCGTGTGATGTACAAATTAGTTGGTCTGTTCATGACGCCTATAAATAAGAATAAGGTCGTCATGGTTACTCCATTGAAATCAGCTAAGCTCTATTCAAATAAGTATTGAACGTTGTTTCATGATTTCGCTTTATTCTATCTGGTCTCTTAGAGAATTTTCTGACTGTTTGATTTTTTTTGGACTTAAGCATATCTCACTCAATCAAGTTATAACAACATATTGAGGAGTGGGTGTTCCTCTCGAGTTCTCCTTTGATGAGAGAGCTTCTCATAAAAGTATAAAATTATGAATACTAATGGGAAAATGTGACAAAAAAACTTGTAAACCAAGTGTTCATAGTCCATTTGCAAATATTGGCCATGTTGGTCAAGATCAAGGTCAATGAACAAATTTTTTTAGTATAAAATTTCATTTAAGTGTTTCATCTAGCTATGGTTTTTTAAGTGGGAAAAATACTCGGATTTATACATTTTTGGAGATTAGTTGGAACATTAGATCATTGATTCATTTTGATTTAGAAAAAACTATCATGGAAAAACTGTACATAATCTGCAAGATTGTTACAAGTTGGTTATATGAGTTTGTTTGATTTCACTTTTAATATAAACACTCACATGTACATTCATTTCCTAAGTTAATGAGAAAACACTTGATTTCGTCTTGTTCTTAATATGATATCATAGCATATGAAATTTACTTCAACCATTTGTCTCACTTCTTTTTGTTATTTATGATTTGAGATTCAGCTATGAGTGCCTTGTTTCATCATTTGCTTACTGATTTTCATCGCTCAATTGTATATTTATGTGATTGAGTTTATTTTGTTTATCTCTTTTATTTTATGTCTTCCAAATTTTATATATAATATGACCTAAATTCATTGTTGATTTTTTTTCCGATGGTTTAATCCGGCATAATCTCTTGTTTCATTTTCAGTTTTGTCATCATAAATGGGATTGATTAATCAAATCATATAACATCTTATATTGTTATGATTTTAGATTATGCTAGCAATCAATGTGTATATATAAAAGATAAATTTTCCTCCATTATTCTTCTCTTTGAACGTCCGAGATTTGGTTGGTGTCGCTCGGATCATATGCCGTTCAATGCCAAAAACAAACTTGAATTTGTTAAAGAAATTATTCATCAACTACATAGTAATAACCGTGATATAATGACATTGTTGCAACTTAACTTATAAATTAATTTGTTTCGAAAAAATTAGTCAGAATTTGTTGTTTATGTCAACTTTTGAATCAATTTCGAAAAAATTATAGCCACGTAAAACTGAAGTCACCCAAGTTAGACATATATGTCTCATTTTAGGGAGGATGATGCACATAAATTCAATAAAATAGTACCAACAATCAATATTACATTCAGCAAAATTCAATGAATGTCAGCATTTGCCATTTACTATACCTTTTTTTATTTTGTTAATCTAGCATTTACTATACTAATATGGTAAAAATATTTTGGAGAAACATAAAAAGATTATGTGTGCTTATAACAAGATTGAAATCCAACAGTGTTCTAAGAAGTCAGATAAAGACATTAATTTTTATTTTTATTTTGTCTTCATGGTTCTTGTGGTGGGTTTTTACTGAATTTTGTGGGGCATGTCGCTGGAGTTATCCATGTGTGTTTGGAACTTGGTGGAACACTACAAGAACAAGGAGGTCTGATTGCATTAGCCGTTCATGCTGATGTTGTCGCTGAGTGGCTTAAGCTTGTTTTATTGCAATAGCAATTCCTACTAATGATATCTCTTTGAACTTTTGTATGTAAAAAAATTTATGGTTTTTATATATCCATATTTTAATGGGTTTCTATATATAATGTTAAAAGATAACTCAATAATTAATTCTTTCTCTTATACCTTCTCTTTTTATACTGTACATTATGGAAAAGTTTTGTAAGTTCTTACATGTCAAAGCTGATTTATAAAATACTTATGTCGGACGATAATAATTTTGTCAAACATGGACTTAAATTTTTGAAAAACCTTCCTCGCTCACATGTCATTTAACCAATTTTTGTAGAATTTATCTGATCTAGGACTCTTTTTTTGTACATATAACTTTGTTCGAATTAATGTTTACATCTTAACGACAAATATTCAATCAAAGCTCATAGCAAAGTGCATGTGTATAATCATCTCTATCAGAAGAAGCCACCGTATTTTTAAGGTGGGAGCATGGTAAAAATGCTTCAATTGAAGGAAAACATGTGTGATTAGACTTGACAATTTCAGTGACTGTTTAGTTATTTAACTGCATGTCTCAAAACAGATAAACCAAAACAGGTGTAGTTAGACTTGACAATTTTAGTGACTATTTAGTTATTTTAAGTTGATGTCTCCAAACAAATAAACCATTTGCTTAAAGCACCCTTCGTGCCCACCTAAAAACATGTCCTTTTTCATTGAATTTTGGATATATCACACATGTTGATACTGTGTGTTTATAACAAGTTTGAAATCTAAGAGTCTTATCAGATACTTATAACCAGGGGCGGATCTAGCCAATTTTTTAATGGGTGCAAAATGTTACTAAGGAATTTTGAACCCATGACTTCTTCAATAGAGTGGGTGCACGTTCAACCATTTTGCCATTTTAGTTACATAATATAATGTAAAAACAACAAATATATATATTTCACTGGGTGTACGTACACCCCCTCTCAATAAAGTAGATCCGCCCCTGCTTATAACAAAATCTTTTTATAAGACAAATTCTAAGGAAAAATATTTTCTTTCTTCTTCCTCTTCTTTTCTTCTTCTTCTTCTTTTTTTTTTTTTTTTTTTTTGTTAAAAGGGTTTACTATTGATTGCATTAAAGAGAGAAAAAGACACAGCCAGCCCAGGTAATTGTTAATGGGCTATCAAGCCCACTTACAGAAATACACTACAACCCAAATTGGGATCAAGGAATCTATAGAGACTTCTTCGATGGTTGGAGCAGAGCATCGAAAAAATCAGTGTATCGTTCTTACTTCTTAGGGATTTATTTGTTTTCGTCAAACCAAATCATCCAAACGTTGTTCATTACACAAAACCTCTAATTTCTCCACGAAATTTCTCTTCTTTTTGATCTATCTTTTCTCCAACCACACAAAGTAAGTATTTTTTTCTTTCTTCCCCCAAATCAATTTCATGAGTTATTGTAAATTCTAGGGGTTCGAATTTGGGGATTTTGTTGTTGTTTGTAGATAAGAAATATGCAAGTATCTATTGGAAACACAGTAATTCAATGAAGTTCACAGATTCTCCGGTGATCGATCTAACGGTGAACGGCACAAAACTCTCAATCCAGCAAGACAATGGCTCGATGCACGTCGGAACCTCCGTATGGCCTTGCTCTCTAATTCTCTCCAAGTTCGCCGAGCGATGGTCCAAAGTAGACTCATCATCATCGTCTCCAAATCCCTACGCCGAACTCCTCGATTTCCGCCGCCGTCGCGGCATCGAGCTAGGAACCGGATGCGGAGTCGCCGGTATGGCTTTTTATCTACTAGGTCTAACGGAGATTGTACTCACTGACATAGCTCCAGTCATGCCGGCTCTAAAACACAATCTGAAACGGAACAAAACGGCGCTTGGAAAATCTCTAAAAACTTCGATTGTTTACTGGAACAATAAAGATCAGATCTCGGCGTTGAATCCGCCGTTTGATTTGGTTATTGCGGCGGATGTTGTGTATATTGAGGAGTCTGTAGGGCAGCTTGTGACGGCGATGGAGACGTTGATGGCGGAAGATGGTGCAGTGTTGCTTGGTTATCAGATTAGGTCGCCTGAAGCTGATAAGCTTTTCTGGGAGCTATGCGACGTCGTTTTTAGGATTGAGAAAGTTCCTCATGAGCATCTTCATCCTGAATATGCTTATGAAGAAACTGATGTTTACACTTTTAGGAAGAAGGCGAAGGAGAATCAAATTGAATCAGAGTGAAGCTATTTTTGTTTCTGTATTGTGTTCCTTACAATGAAATGTAACTTTTTTTTTAATATATTTTCTTGGATATTGGCTCTTTTATAGAAATCACTATTTCCAAACAATTTCTTCAATTTTGTTGACCGTGATTTTATATGAAAAAAAAAAATTTGTTGACCGTGACTAATGCCTCATGAAAATGAAGCTGAATGACATTTATAAGATCAAAATAGTTGTCCAGTGGTTTTAGATATTGAATGACATTTTTTGGTATTCTGTTACATATTTTTGCTATAACAATGTAGTTCACATTATCGACATAAAACCGGAAAGTCGGCCAATTCATATATTCGCTCAGTAATACCAAAAAATGTCATTCAATGATTGGGTAACCAGAATAAAATCTATAACAATAATACCAAAAAATGTCATTCAATATATATACGAAAAACAATATTTTTAGTTACTATATATATATATATATATTTGATCGGGTAACCAGAATAAAATTTGGTGTATTAATTTATTATCCATAAGCTATTGTATATATATTTGTATGTTGAAGGAAATAACAAAAATTGTCATTGCATAATTGGTATTAAGTGAAGTGCTTGAGAGTCAAATGTCTTAGGTTTGAGGGTTGGTATGAACACAATTTTTGTTTTCCGTTAATTATGTGGATGCCACGTCAAGTTAACAGTGTTAGGCGAAATGTATATATTTGCTCAATTTTATAAGTTCATGTATCAAATTCAAAAATTTTAATAGTTCATATATATATTCGCATGGGTGTATAGTTCAAATATGAAATTAATATATCGGATAAATTCATGCATGAATTGGCCGATTTTCCACATAAAACCTGCAAATCTAATATTAGTTTAACTATTGTATTTGATTTGATCTGAGCTACTAAAACAACCATTGGTTTATCAGGTTCATATTAGGCTAACAATGTTTGGTTAGTTTTTTTCCCGCTCTACTAGTAAAACGTTAAATGTAAGAGAGTTTATACAATAGTATAGGCGAAAATTCAAAAAATTATTCTACATAATACTTGGTGAGAAAAAATGGCGTTTCGATGATACATTTTCTTTGTTTTGAAACTCTCTCGGTATTTGGTTACTTTCATTCTTTTTCTTTATAGCTGAGTTACGTTTCCATTTTTTTTTGGGTGTCATAATGTTATTGTTATAATTGAGTTGTAGTGAATTTTTACATAGATTCCTTTTTAAAATATCCATTTCAAGAATACATAAACACATCAAATCAATCTCATTGATAACAAGGAAAACAGAAACAAGAAAGCACACAATATGAGTACATTATATTGTTGGAACTCAATTTTTAACAAATGTATTTTGGCCAAACTTCCGATGACCTTTTTGGTGAAGTTCATCACCGAAATAACTGGATCTTGGGGTCTTTGTAATTCTTGTAATGAGCACTATGAGTTAGTGTATTTACTTGTCAAAATTGAAGTCAATTTGAATGAGAAATGAATGAGTAAAATGGGTAGCTTAGAAAGCTTACAAAACATGTAATTTTGACTAAATATCAAAATGAGCAAAATGTCCCACATTGCTTGCAGGAAAATATTTCCACTAGTATATATAGTGTTAAACTCACACTATGGTTCACTAGCTTAGGAAGAGATAGTATGGAGTATGAGATGTATGTATGTTATGCAAAACCACATACACACGCGCGCCGCCGCAGTGCCACTCTTATTCTTTTTGGGACAAAGATTTTTTGCATAATTTCAGATAGATCTAAGAATTTTTTAGATTGTGTTCGAATTAATTGAGTAAATATTTCCGAATCTTTATCTTTGCGGAACAAGACGGAAATATTCTCTTTCGAGCTGATCCTTGCGCGATAAGAAAAAATATTTTCCGAATATTCTGAACTTGCAGATCAGCTAAATATCGCAGAGCTGATCCCTAACTTCGGGATCAAGTCACTCTTCCCTATAAATTAAATTCTCGCATCTTCTCTCAAATCATTCAATTACGAAACAAACAAAGCTTCTAGCAATCTTCTTTCTCTCTTTCTAAGTAAGTCTCGAGAATATAGCGTATATAATAGTTCGTAGATTCTTTAATCGGGTGTAGCGATTATAGTTTCAACACGGTTGTATTCTGGGATTCAGAATCTCATCAAACCTCCATACTGCGGGAGATTTATTGAATTAGGGAAATATATCATATCTCGCCTCCCCATATTCGTCTTTTCTTAATCGGATTTTTATTCGTGATTTTCAATCCGGGATTTCGCAGTCTTTACATATACATGGACGACGACAACAAGTCAAGAGAAGAGAATCGTCCATCAGTATTCCAAATTATGAAAAACCAAACATTTTTAAGAAATCAAATGAATACAAACTCGCATTTCACACAGCATTATTCATCTTCTTTTCTTCTTCATGAGATTTTAGCGACGGCAATGGCAATGTAAAGCGTCTCCTTCTTGTTCGCATACTCCACACTTTTGCTTCCCGAAAGCTGCCTTGCAACACTCGTCGCATTTTGCGGCTTCACATGGCGTCACGGGACATTCCCCTTCAAAATGCTTACATGTTTTCCCTTCGATCTTTGGTATTTCTATAACAAAAAAGTATTAATATCATCAACTAAATTATTATAACCATAAAAAGAAAAAATATGCATATTTGATCTACAAAAGATTAGTTAGAACCCAATGGATAATTTACCTATTACGACCAATAAGAGGATGAACAAGACTGCGGTGAAGCAAACTGATGAGTTTAGGATCTTTGCCATTTTCTGCTTTAGTATAAGAAATTTTGTTTTGGTAATTTTGAGATATTTGTAACGAGAAGAAAATGTTATATTTATACTTAATTTATATTCGTTTTCTACTCAAATTGTATAGTATATAATATAATATAATAAATTGAACCCTTCGGCCACGTTTGATTATGACGACATCCAACAACGGATATGACGAAAGATTGACTTGGCAAATTCAAATGATATTATATGATCATAGATTAAAATGATTAATCATTTGAACAATGAATTGGAAGGTTTGTTCAAGATCATTGATCGAGGACATTGCATTCTCCGATACCCCAAAACTGTTCTTCTAAGTCCTTTTTTTCCTTGGTATATTTTTGTTAAGCTCTTGTAAAAGAGTTGTTCAACTCAAAGGTTCGATGTCGCCTAGGCACCATTTTCTGTAGATAACAAATTTTATAACAAACAATTTAATAAGGTTAACAAAAGCAACAAGATATGTTTTTAGTATTCGTTAATACAGAATATGAAAATTTAATATATCTTCTCAACTCAATTTATTTTATAATCCTTCACTAACTCTTTGAAACTATGAGCCCATATGGAGTAAAATGTTGACATAACGGAACTATAAATTCTTCTAATTCTAAACAATGTACTTGATTTATTCCAGGATTTTTGTATATATTATAATCCTATTGATATACAATCCCTAGCTAGACTTGTTCATATTCTAACAAAATAGTTTCTAATTTGGTTATGTCGACTATATATATATGGGTCAATAAAATTATTTTCTTTAATTACTTAGGTTATTTTGCAAACGGACCACTATTTTTCCTTTGAAATCTGAATTTGATTAAAAGAATTTAAAATTTTGATATATCTTAACAAAAGCAAAGAATTTTTTTTTTTGAAGAAAAAGAAATTTAGGAATTTTATTTTTATTTTCTGATTTTATCAAAAAATAAAAAAAAAACGGTTAACCAAAGAACTGAACCGACCCGATAACATGACTTATTTCAAGATGTTACCGATCGAACCAAACTGATTAACTGACCGGTTAACTAAACCCCAAAATTTCAGTTCGGTTAGCAAAAATATGTTCGGTTTAGTATTCCACCCTAATCTACCCATGCTTCCATGTTTCTCATATACATTACATAATTTTCTACCTATATTTCAGAGACCCTAAATATAAATGTGGATGATACATGCTACCAATGCTAATAGGTATTAGGTAACATAAAGTGCAAATTTTCTCAGTTTCCAATTCGTAGTACCAAAGAGATATTTGAACTTGCCCCATTCTTTTGCGCCTCAGGTGAATTCTACAGTCTCTCTCCGTGAAAATGCAGTAGCTTTTCTCCAACTATACACCAAAAACCTAATGAAAATGCACTCTCAAATCCCAGAAATGGGGCAGTTAAATCATTTGATCATTTACTCCATACATTAGAGATTTAATTATACATTTAGCTCATCCCCTTGTGGTTTTAAAGTTCATGATGATTTAGTAAACGGGCTTATTTGGTTAATGGGCTTTTCTATAACGGAACCGAAATGATGGAGCAACAAAAGAAGAGGCGGTTGGATTTAGTACATAAATGGTAAAGTCAAGATCTAAACACATACGACAAAACATAGGTCCGTAGAAAAACAAAAAAAAAAGTTATATTTATTTAAACCGAAAACCATTTTGATAGTATTTTTCAGCCATAGAAACAAAGAGAGAGAAACGCGATTCCTGAATCAAACTCCCTCGATTTTCCCAAAAACCCACCAACGAAAAAAAAAAAAGAAAAAAAAAGAAAAGAAAAAAGAGCATCTGACGAATCACCAAACAAGTCTTCTTAATTAAATTTTTGTTTATTACTCCATTTTTATTATTTTTTCCTCTTCTCTCAATCAATTCACAATTCAATATCGTTTTTTTCTTTTTATTTCAATTCAATAAAAAATTTAACGAAGAATTCAAAAAAGAAAGGCAAAAAGCAAAAAATTATGATTATGATTGAAACGAATAGTCAGACGTTTATGACTGTAGCCGGTGGTGTTGTTCGTTCGTTTGTTGTTCTTCTTGGTGATTTCTTTTTAATACTATTAAAATTGTTCTCGTTGTTTTTATTAATGATCTTGTCGATATTGCTAATGTTTAATGTTTTTGATTTTATTTGTGAAATTCCCAATCACATTCGTAGTTGTAGTAATAGAGAGAGAGAGAAAGGTTTTTCTTTTTGGTCTTTTGGTGCTAAGAAGATTTTTATTCTTCTTTACTTCTTCTTCTTCTTCCTCTTCTACATTTTTTTTCGTCAAACCAAATCATCCATGAATACAAACCTCTAATTTCTCCACGAAATTTCTCTCCTTTTTGATCTATCTTTGTTCCAACCACACAAAGTAAGTATTTTTTTGCGTTCCCCCAAATCCCCAAATCAATTTCATGAAGTCTTGTAAATTCTAGGGTTTCGAATTTGGGGATTTTTGTTAGTTGCAGAGAAGAAAAATGGAAGTTGGGTCTGAAGCAGAGAAGAATAAAACAACACCTGAAGGTGTTGAGAGTAAGTCTAAACGGAAAATGAAAACTGCTGCTCAACTTGAAGTTCTTGAAAACACTTACTCAGGTTTGATTTTGATTTTTTGATTTTTTGAATTTTTGCTTCATTGTTGTGGTGTAAAGTTTTGATTTTTTGTTTTTAATAAGTGTTTTTTTTTGTTTTTTTTTTGGTTGCAGCTGAGCCTTATCCTTCGGAAGCTATAAGAGCGGATCTTTCAGTAAAACTGAATCTTTCCGATAGACAGTTACAGATGTGGTTTTGTCACCGGCGGCTTAAAGACCGGAAATCTACTACTCCGAGTAAACGTCAACGTAAAGAGTCAACTTTAACGCCGGTGGAAAGTTTGAAACCACTTGTCAATGCTGGTGATTTGGTGGCGGGAAATGAGCTTGGTTCTAGAAGAGTTGCTCGAGGTAGTGGTGGTGGTGTGACCGTTGTTAGGCGGTTTAATGAACCGTCTCCGGCTGAGGTTCGAGCTATTGGTTATGTAGAAACTCAATTGGGAGAGCGTTTGAGAGATGATGGACCTATTCTTGGAATGGAGTTTGATCCTTTACCTCCTGGTGCATTTGGGACTCCTATAGGTATACACTAGGATTGATGCAAATGTTGTTTAGTTAGCTTATTGAGTTATTAACTGAATCGATAATGTTATTTTTTTGGTGTGGAACAGAGACGCCAAGCCATCGGAAAGCGACTAGGCAAGCTTTTGAGACTAACTTATATGTTCGATCCGATGTAAAGCCTATCAAAGTTAGTTTTTGCTTTGATGATTTGTTGTTGCTTCTGCTTAAGTCTTTTTAATGGTTTGTTCTCAATGATTTAGTCATTTTCTCATTTTAGGATTCTGTGAGTGTGAGGCCTATTCATGAATATCAGTTCATTCCTGAGTTGCCATCTTCAAGGACTGATCATTCCGAAAGAGTTTCTCCGTCGCATCATTATGGAGTTCCAATTGATGTTTCGGTTATGAGGGCTTCTTCAGTGGTATCTGTGGGACATAAGGATGACTATAAAGTTTCACCTCAGATACCAAATTTGAATCTTGCAACTCATCAAGGCAAACCGGGGCATGTGTATTCGCCTAACTTGAGTAAATATGGATCACCGTATCAGAAAAGCTATATGGATACTGTTGCACATGGAAACTTAACGGATCACCCGATTCATGAGGATCCCTTTGTGCAATCCGAGAGAGAAGTTGGTAATGAAGATGATGAGGATGATCCCCTGCAGTTAGAGCGAAAACGCAAGGTAAGAGAAAAAAGGTTTTCTTGTGAATTTTTGTGTTGTATAAATAGACAGGAGCTGTCCTCATCTTTTCTTATACATTCACTGTAGAATGAAGAATTAAGAATATCTCGGGAAGTTGAGGCTCATGAGAAGAGAATCCGAAGAGAGCTTGAGAAACAAGATATGCTGAGGCGAAAGGTCTTGTTTCGAATTATGCTAAGCATATACTTTACTAAATGTACTAGTTTTTTTTTTTTTTTTCATTGTGTCAATTGGTTATGCAGAGAGAGGAGCAAATAAGAAAAGAAATGGAGAGGCAAGACCGTGAAAGACGGAAAGAGGAAGAACGTCTTTTACGTGAAAGGCAGAGAGAGGAAGAGAGGTACCTCAAAGAGCAGATGCGAGAGTTGCAGCGAAGAGAGAAGTTCTTGAAGAAAGAAACGATGAGGGTAATGTGACATATGCGTTTACCTTTTTAAGTTTCTTGAGAGTCAGGTGAAATGTTGTTTCCTCATCCGCACCTCTTAAATGTGAATCAGGCTGAGAAAATGCGACAAAAAGAAGAGATGCGTAAGGAAAAGGAGGTTGCAAGGCTTAAAGCTGCTAATGAGAGGGCCATTGCGCGTAAGATTGCAAAGGAATCTATGGAACTTATTGAAGACGAACGCTTAGAACTCATGGAGGTTGCTGCATTAGCCAAAGGATTGCCTTCAATGCTTGCTCTGGACTTTGAAACTCTACAGAACCTCGATGAATATAGAGGTGAATCAATAATTGTTTTTGGTTTTAACTTTTTTTCTTGTCTGATTCTTTTAAGCTGATTATGTGAATTGTACTTAACATCCCATCTGATGGATTATATTCTTTCAGAAAAGCAGACACTATTTCCCCCAGCGTCTGTAAAATTGAAAAAGCCCTTTGCAGCAAAACCATGGAATGGTTCTGATGAGAAAATTGCAAATCTACTTATGGTGATTATTCCCATCTTATTCATTGTTAAATTTTTTCCGCTCTGATGTGAATGTCAGTAACAAAATGTGAATATATACATAGAAACGATTTCTTGTTTTATTTTGGTCAATCCTCTAAACTTGTTTGATTTGGTTGAACACATTTAGGTGTGGAGATTCTTAATCACTTTCGCCGATGTTCTTGGTCTTTGGCCATTTACACTGGACGAGTTTGCTCAGGCTTTCCATGACTATGTAAGTGTTTCTCTCCTTCTTAAGTCTCTACATTTAGATATAAACCAAATTTTTTTCTCAACTTTTCCTTGTTGGTCATGTAGGACCCGCGGCTAATGGGAGAGATTCACATTGTTCTTTTGAAGACTATAATCAAAGATATCGAGGGGGTTGTAAGAACGATTTCGATCGGTTTTGGAGCAAACCAGAATGCTACTGCTAATCCCGGGGGGGGTCATCCTCATGTTGTGGAGGGTGTAAGTTTACGCCAATTTAGTATTTCTCTTGATTATAATGTAAATATTTCTCATATCCCTCCTAATGTTTAGTATGATGCAATTTTGGGATTAGGCATATGCGTGGGGTTTTGATATACGCAACTGGGGACGAAACTTGAATGTTTTTACATGGCCTGAAATCTTGAGGCAACTCGCTCTCTCTGCCGGGTTGGGACCAAAACTGAAGAAAAGGAACATTAAGACTGTATCTGTTCATGATGACAATGAGGTGGGTAATCTAATTTTTTCCGTTAGTTTCGGTTTTTCTACTGTATAGTGACTTCTATTTTTCTTCAAGTGTAGGCCAACGAGTCTGAGAATGTGATTTTCAACCTAAGGAAAGGAGTCGCAGCTGAGAATGCTTTTGCCAAGATGCAAGAAAGGGGTCTTTCTAATCTGCGACGTTCACGGCATCGTTTGACTCCAGGCACTGTTAAATTTGCTGCTTTTCATGTTCTATCTCTTGAGGGTGAAAAGGGTTTGACGATTCTCGAGGTTGCAGAGAAGATTCAGGTAAAGATGGTCAGAAGATTGTTTCTCTTGAACTTATTTATACAGGGTTTTGCCTAAGTCTTGTTTTCTTTTTATTGATCTCAGAAATCAGGATTGAGGGATCTAACAACGAGCAGGACACCTGAAGCCTCGGTTGCTGCTGCATTGTCTCGAGATACAAAACTCTTTGAGAGGGTAGCTCCTTCTACGTACTGTGTGCGTGCTACCTATAGAAAAGATGCAGGTGATGCTGAGACTATATTTGCTGAAGCAAGAGAGAGAATACGTGTATTCAAGAGCGGTGTTATTGACGTAGAAGATGTTGATGATGCTGAGAGAGATGAAGATTCTGAAAGTGATGTTGGAGATGACCCAGAGGTTGATTTGAACCCCAAAAAGGAGGATCCCAATGCTCTGGAGATAGAAAACTTAATCGATGTCAAACCAGTGTTGGAAAATGGGAAATTGGACACTGTGACCATGAAAACTGAACCGGGAATGCCTCTAACTCCCTCTCTCCCTGAGGATATGAAAGATGAGAAAAGAGATTACATTTTAGCGGATCAATCTGTAGAGGATGCAGTAACAAACGACGAGGACAGTGCTTGTTTTGACCAGAGCAAACTTGGGGAACAGTGGGTTCAAGGACTTGTAGAAGGAGATTACTCGAATCTCAGCGTCGAGGAACGGTTAAATGCACTTGTTACTCTGATTGGTATTGCCATTGAAGGAAACACAATCCGAATCACCCTGGAGGTATTTGTTTTAAGTATCCTAAAAAAGTCCTGAACTTGCATTCTCTTCCATCTTTTACTATAATCAGGTTCTGTGTATTGTATGCAGGAGCGTTTGGAAGTTGCGAGTGCATTAAAGAAACAGATGTGGGGTGAAGTGCAACTCGACAAACGCTGGAAAGAAGAGTCTTTGATTCGAGCGAATTTCCTTTCATACCCAACAGCAAAGTCGGGGCTCAGTATCGCAACCCCTCCATCTGGAAATCAAGAAATCCCATCAGTGGATGTGACTCCAATCTCCTCACAGGAACCATTGAGTCTTCCACAGATTGATGTGAATAACGCGATCGCAGGACCAAGCTTGCAATTGCAAGAAAATGTATCTGGAATGGAGAATTTGCAGTATCAGCAGCAACAGGGTTACACAGCGGACCGCGAAAGGCTGCGTGCAGAGTTAAAAGCGTATGTTGGGTATAAAGCTGAAGAGCTCTATGTATATAGGTCGCTTCCACTGGGTCTAGATAGAAGACGCAATCGCTACTGGCAATTTTCAGCATCCGCCTCTAGGAATGATCCCGGTTGTGGTAGAATATTCGTTGAACTTCAGGATGGCCGATGGAGGCTCATTGATTCCGAAGAGGTATAACTGAAAAGTCTTGAAGACTCTAATTCAAAAATGTGAACATTGTGTGAATACATAACAATTAGTTATATCTTTGGATTTGGTTTCTTTTCAGGGTTTTGATTATCTAGTAAAGTCGCTAGATGTGCGCGGCGTACGAGAGTCACATCTGCACTTCATGTTGCTGAAGACCGAAGCATCTTTCAAGGATGCCGTGAGGAGGAATATGGAAACGAATCCTGGGTTGTGCTCTGTATCAGCCAGCTTGGATTCTGATACTGCAGAAATCACCACGACGTTTAAGATCGAGCTAGGGGACAATAACGTCACTGAGCAATACAGCGTGTTGCAACGGTTTCAGAGTTTTGAAAAGTGGTTGTGGGATAATATGCTGCATCCGGATGCATTATCCGCATTTAAGTACGGTTCCAAGAAAAGCAGTCCGCTTTTTCGCATATGCAGAACCTGTGCGGAATTACACTTTGTGGTGGATATTTGCTGTCCTAGTTGTGGTCAGATGCGCGGTGGTTCAGATGTTGATGAGTATTGTTTAGCTGAGCAAGTGGCCCAACTCGGTTTTAATTCAAAAGGAGATGCTGGATTTATCTTGCTTGGCTCAAACTCGTCTCCTCTTAGAATAAGACTACTCAAGATTCAACTAGCACTTGTTGAAGTGAGTTTCTTCAGACTTTTCCTTAAAGTCATCATATAACTTACGAATGCCCAATCCGGTTTTCGGATCAGAAATTGTGGTTTCAATTCAGTTAAACTAATGAGTATCTTGATTCTTCTTCTTTGCCATGGACAGGCTTCTCTTCCACCCGAAGGACTTGAAGCTTTTTGGACAGAGAATCATAGAAAATCTTGGGGTCTGAAGCTGTTGTCATCAAGTTCCCCTGAAGAACTTCATCAGGTTCGTGTTTCCAAATTGTGCGGCGATTCAAATACATCTTTCTGACAATTCTAATTCCTTGAAGCTCGCGTGTTTCAGGTTCTCACAATGTTAGAGGCTGCATTAAAGAGAGATTTCCTGTCTTCGAACTTCGAAACAACTTGTGAACTCTTGGGTTTACCAGAAGAAGCTCTCGTCAGCGATTTCACTTGTGCGGTTAAAATACTACCGTGGATACCTAAGACAGCGGGAGGTGTAGCTTTGAGACTCTTTGAATTCGATAGCTCGATTGTCTACACACCTGATCAAAAAAATGATCCACAAAAGGACAAAGAATCGGAAGATTTCGTCGTAAGTATATATAACAATGAATGCTGATATTTTGTTTAAAATATTCATTCACTGAAAATGTGTTCTTGTCTGAAAGGATTTGGAGACAAATTTTCTGAGAAACGTTCAAGAAAAGGATGTAATGGAGACTCCGATGCAAGTTCCTTACACGCAAGAAGAGAACTGGACGGATCCTAGTTTAGTTGGTGTGTCTAGCTCTGGGCGAGGAGGTCGACCACCACGAGGACGAGGTCGACCTCGTTCCTGTGGCAAGAAAGCTGCGGTTTCAGGTAAACCACCACGAGGTGCAGCAAACTCAAACGGGGAAACGATGTTGAAACCGAGAGCTCAACCACGTTCAGCGGGTAGAAAGAACGGACGGCGCAGCGGCACCCGAAGCCAAAGGAGACCAACGAAAGGAACACTTGGTATATCTAATGAAGTTGTAACAGGACGTCGAGGTAAGGCAGTTATTGTAACTGCCAAAACCGCTCTTCCTGATACCGACGAAGACTGGATCAAAACGCCTGAATTACAAGACGATGACGGAGAAGCTAGTAGCTCAGGAAGATCGTTTCAGTACAAGGATGATTATGACGATGTCATGGCTCCGATTGATGATTTTGACGGTGGTGGTGGTGGCGAATCAAGTAAATTAGTAGGTAGAGGTGAATTTAGCTTACATAGTGACGATGAATACGAGGAAGAAGATGAAGAAGAAGACATGAACACGAAAATGGATGTGAATGTTGATGAAGATGAAGATGAAGATTACGTAAATGAAGATTCAGATGGTAGAGAGCAGCCGGTGATTAACATTGAAGCTGCTCGGAAAAGGTTTGCGTTTGAAGATCCTGATCTAACATCTTCATCGTCTTCAGATTTTCAGTGACTGATTAGAGAGAAACTACTAAGTTTTTTTTTTCTTCTTGTTGTATTCTTGTTAATTTTTTTTTTTAGTTTAACAATATCATTAATCCTTTTTTTAAGGTGACGTCAATGTGATCTTATTGTTGTTCTACGATAATTATTAGGGAGCGTTACGTTGTGGTCCGGTTAAGCTCTGGTAACCTTAACCTTAATCCTATTAAGAGTCCGGACCAAGATAAACCGTGAGTTTTTTATTTTGATTTTGTAATTCACCGGTTTAATTTGCCATCGTTAATCGCTAAACCCAAAGAACAAAAATGATTTATCTGGTTCGGTCATATAATGTACAGGCGTTAAATCTTGAATCGAGTTTATTACTTTTGGTTTACCACATGACATACACTGTTCATGGGCCTTTTCGCACTCTCGGCCCATGGATTTTAGTTTTATTTGACAGCTAATGAAAATAACTAAAATGATCAGTCATCACATATTCAAACTAAAATATATTCAAACTAAAAGAATGTTTGTGCATACAACAACAATTGAATTTATACAGTGATATTCACGAATGAACATAGAACATGTCGCTAACATCATAATCATTGGTTTATCACTATCTTTAACGGAGCTTCTAAGAATAGATGCAAAGATATTCGTTTAGTCTAAAAATGCCCAAATATATAAAGTATTAGATTAGGACCAGTCTAATCAACAGTTTTTAAATTTTTAAATAAATCAAATTTTGTAAAAAAAAAATTAAATTAAAAAAAAAATTGTTAATCAAGTTTTCACTAAATATCTATTTTTATAATTATGTAATTTATTGAATTTCATGCAATTCATTTTTTTTTAATTTTATGATGATAAATTTATTTTAAAAAAATTGATGTATTCATGGAGTTATCTATTAAACCATTTGTTCCATGAAATTTTATCTATTTATGTATTAATTTGATCCACTAAATTTAATTGATTCATGGGTTAATCTAATTTACTTTCTCTAAGATTTATTTATCACTTCACAAATTTAAATAATAAATTAGGTGGATTATACTAAATATTTTTTCCTACAAATAATTAGAATTGTGTAAAAAAAAATTAATGGAGCTTAAATAATATAAAAGCTAAATTTGAAGAAAAGTCTAAATTTATTGAAATAGTAAGATTCAACTTATATTAAAAAAATAAAAAGTACATATATTTATAATTAAATTTTTTCTTTTTTAATTAAGGAAAACAAAAAAACTTAATTTTTATACACGTGTCAAAATCTAATCGATCATGTGACACGTGTCATAATTCTATTAATTAGAATATTGACATGTATTGATCTCCGTGAATACAACAAATGTTTATATAATAAATTTTTTGGATTCATTGAGCTCTCTTGAGATTTATTGAAAATAAGGATTGAAAATATTATTCTCAGTGTTTATCAAAAGTTTTTTAATTTATTAATAAAATCAACAATTGAATAATATAATGAGCCTATAAGACTATTTATAATAAAAAACCAAAAATCTATTAGAACCCCCTAAAGATAATTTCAACTAAATTAGAATAATTACTAAAATATATAATATAATTAAAATACAAATAATTCGTCTTTATCCTAAATTTTACGCTACATCAATTTTGTTACATTGACACGACGGAATCCAACAATGACCCGGTATCTCATAATCAAGTTAAACATCTAAAAATCAACACCAAAATAAACTCATTTTGTAATCTTTTACAGACGCAACTTTTTCGCCAACATCTCTAGAATTGAATGTTGTTATAAACTCATTTTGTTATCTTCTCCATAACGAGGAAAAATAAAAGAACTCTTTGCTATCTTTTACTGAACACCACCTTAATTTTAGAATCTGGTGTACTACACTAATCACTATCAAAACAAACCCATCAAATACCTGTAACTAGTTTGCTAATATATTAAATATTTTACTTTTGTGATTTCAAGTTTGTAACGTTGTCACATTATTGTTGGTGATGTTGGGTCAATAAGTTTTTTTCTTTTTTAAATAAAACAGTTTGGATCTGAAAAGAGTGATAGTGGGACTGAGAACGACGTCGTGCATATGTCTCTCAAGGAGCTTACAGACAAAGAACTGCTCGCCTCTCATGACACAAAAGAAAGACAAAACCATCTTCTCCACATATCACACCATCTCATGATTTTTTTTATATTCAAAATATCATCTCAATCATATATATAATGGGAACAAGTACAGTATTTTTCATCATGAATTTTAAATTATTATATTACTTTTACGTTGAAAAATCAATATATATCAACTTTAAGAAATTTCAATAGTATCACCATTTTTTTCTTTTACAATAATTCTTACAAGTTTAAGAAGGTGCTTATATGTAGTTTATGACCTTTTCTTATAAACACTGAAAGACAAATTTAAAACTTTTCTTTTTGTATTATCTGATTTTTCTTTTCTTTTTTTAGTTTTGATGTTTTTTTGAAATAAACCTAAACATATGTTATTTCGTATAATATCTTTTTAACCATAATTTATAGGGATATGGATCATTTGTTTGCGAAAGAAATATGTGCTAATCGTTTTTTAATGTGGTTAATGGGAGAAACTGATAAACAATACTCCCTCCGTTTTAATATGATCATATTTATAGGAAAAAAATTTGTTTTAAAAAGATGTAATTTCTCTATTTTCTATGCATAAATAGTTTTATATTTCTTATTATGTTCTTATTTTTTTTTAAAATCCTAAATTTAATTATTAGAATCCAAAAAAATAAGGTTAAAATTGTCATTTCAATTTTTTTTTTTTAATATGTGAAAATCTTAGAAATATGATCAATTTAAAATAGAGAGAGAGTATATATTTATTATATGACTCTAAAATATTTAAAAGAAAATAATATGTAAATATTTTCCTTCAAAATAAAGTCGAAACTTTTAATAAATTTTAAAATCAGGAATTGTATGTAGCAATGATTGTCAGAACTAAAAGTTGCTTTAAGTTTTTTTTTTTTCCTGACAGATATAAAAAAGTATGTTTCAAGTTTATCCCATTATTTTATATAGTCTGGACAACTCCTATAATTAATCTCATAATTTGAAAAAGAAAACCATTTAAATATAAATTCGTTAGGATATATAGAAAAATAGTAAATCAGTATCTCAAATTTCATAGATGTATAAATACGTTCAATATATATTAGTATATGCGTTAATTTTTCATGTGGGGTATTACCTGATACATCACGTATTTGAAATGGTTGTAAAATCGAGACACTACGAATAAAAGAAACTACAAGATCGGAAATGGACAATATATTTCAGATTTGTTTTTTTATCTGACATTGTTTTTACGTATTTGATACTATTAAGATGTCCCAATTTGTTGAACAAATCGATCATATTCCGCATATATAAAAAGTTCTTTTCCGGAATTAAAATATATATTTTGCATCTCCCAATGCCTTTAAAAATCGCCGACTAATAAGTACATAGAAGAAAATATTATTTTCACAATATCAAAATTTTGAATTCCAGATAAATTTATTTTTCAGAACGACCATAAGACATTTTTATATTTAGGTTTAACTGGAAACTTCAAATAACTAAAGACCACACTTGATATCAAAAAAAACAAAAAAACTAAAACCCACCCAGATAAAAATATGTTTGTCTATGATACACGAAATTTTATTTTTCCTAACCAATGTACATATAAGCATATCCATGTTTCCTATAGACTATGATTCCACTCTTAGATTTTAGTAATTTTTAAGAAATTAAAGGGTATAAGAATAAGAATGAGAATATCTGTACAGTTTTCATTATAGATTTATAGTTATCTTTCGAATGTCTAAAAACACATGTACGTACGACGATTTATACATTTCTGTGGAAATGTCATTTAGGACAATGATATTCAAACTTAATTGATAGAAGTAGGCATAAATGCCAAAAATGTTACATTTCATGTCCCTCCTATTGTGCATCAGCGTAATTTGATTTGACGGGCTACTCGGTCGCATTAAATCTTTTGTACTATATAATTCTCATCATTATTACATCAATATGTCGTAAGAATAATTTCATGTTTGTTTTTTTTTTCATTAATTAGTTGTTCTCTATTATGTTTTCTGGTCAAAATAAAATTGCCCTACTTCTCAAAAAGTCTAAAAGACATCATCCAAAGTCCAAACTGATTAAACATCTATAGATTGTTTTTGTTAAGTAACATTTATAGATTGTTTTTTGTAACATTTATAGATTGTTACATGCAGAAACTTTTTGATCCTGCATGTTGTCAGTGAAAATGTTTCAACATGATTAAACATTTTGTTGTACAATACATAAAGAATTTCCACAATCTATAGATAATTATTCTACGATGAGTTAAGGTATTAAATATGTTTAAGCCCAGTAGGAATGTTTATTCTCCGTTCAAAATTATGGATTAGCTCTTGTTAATCTAGATCGGTCTTGACACCTTTTATAAATGTTGGTAAAGGCTTCAATTATTACAACGCTCTACATGTGATTTGTTTGTTTTCTTTCCCTTTGTGAACCATTTTCTTTTTAAAAAAAATTCAAATTTTAGTTGCTTTGTTCTTCTCCCCTTTATGACTGTCTTCCTTTTCTGAATATGTCTATCAACTAATTTGATTAGTACGAGTAGCTTAGTAAAAATTATATTAACTTGGAATGTTTTTTTCTTTCAAAATACTGTTCACATTTTTTTTTCTATTTTACGTGATGTACTAAAATTCGTTTTTCTGAGTTTATCATTGTTAAGAGCAACTCCAACCGGTGACACCAAACGCCAAATTTGGCATGAATCTTCTCTAACCGGACTGGAAATTGGACGCCAAACTGCAAAATTGACGAGAATTGAACAGTTGAGCACCAGATTTGGCGTTCCACTATTCATGACGGGAAACGGCAAATTTGCCGTCTTCAACCATTTCCAACCAAACGCCAAACGGCAAACGCCAAATTTGAGAGATTTGATTAGATTTGAGCTGGTGGGATGATTAGAGAAGAAAACGGAATTTGATCGGAGAAGGAGTTCGTCGGAGGAGAAGATCGGGAAAAACTTACCGTCGGCGAAAAAATAATCCCAGCCGTTGTTTGCTTCGCCGGAAAGATGCAGATCTTCGTGACAACCGTAACCGGTAAGACCATAACCCTCGAGGTCGAGTCCTCTTACACCATCGACAATGTCAAAGCGAAGATCTAAGACAAGGATCGGATCCCACCGGACCAGCAGCGTTTGATTTTCGCCGGTAAAGAGCTCGAAGACGGCCGTACTCTCGCTGACGATGACATGCAGAAGGAATCGCCGCGATTGTGGCCGGTCTCCGTGGTGGTGCTAAGAAGAGGAAGAAGAAGACTCGGGTTGAGATTAATAGAGATGACTAAACCGGTTTTTTAATTGAGATTATACCACCGAGATTAACCATAACATTTAAACCAACATTAAACCAACATGATTCACAACTGATTGGTTAATTGAATTTTTTTTTTTGGTTAAACTTCAAAATTTTTTGTTAAACCGACATTAAAACGAGTTACATAATAAAAACTGACAAATTACATTATACCGATATAAAACCGAGTAGGACACGTAATAATGGTTGTGAGAACCTTCGCCGGTTTCTCCATATTCGTTTCTTTGTACTCCTCTGCTCATAATCATCGCCCTTTGACTTTGAATATACTTCCGACACGCTTGATCGGTTATAGAATTCAAATCCGCAAATAATATTTTATTATCTTCCTTCATTCTTTGTACCTCGAGTTTTTTTTTTTGAATTTCATTTCTTTCAGAGGTACCTTTCTCTATAGTTTTGATAAGCCTTTCATTTTGCTCCATAATGTTTTTTAAATGGTCATCATCTTGTTGTTTTCTCTTTTGCTTTTTTCACCCTGATTGGTCTTTGACTTATATTAAAACTAACTTCTTCGCTACTCGTATTAAGATCGAATGAATTCATACCAGGGGTTGGTGGTGAGTCATCTTGGAATGATGGCGACGAAAAATCATTACGAGCTTCTTCTTGGGAGGCACAAACTCGGATACTCTGCTTATTTGAGAATTTCTCAATACCTCGAAGTATAGGCCATACATGATCAAATTTGAAGCCTTTCTTGTAATTGGCATCCTGGGTTAGTAACATCTTTGCTTGGTTTACCTGTTTTAATTTTCACAAAAGTAAAAATATAAGTTAGTTAACATGTTCAATATAAAGATATTACACATATAATTAATCTACTATAAACTTACAATATCTTGTTCAGAAGCACCGCTAGGATTTTTATTTTCAATCTGGTTAATGCATCCCCTCAACTTGGAGCATGCAGTGAGGATGGTTGACATACGAGTTTGTAAAGATCTTCTTGGCCTTTCTTGAGTACGAGCAACATTTGATTTATCATACTCAGTCTTCACTCTAACCCAAAATTGATCTCCGGATTGGTTGATTCCTATGATGAGATTTTGAGAAACATCAAGATAAACATGACATAACTGTATATCTTCTTCAATAGAGTATGAACCCTTTCGTGTTGATCTCATTGAAGAAGACATTGTAGGTGGAAATGAAAATGAAGAGAAGATGTCTGAGAATTGAAAGATAATGATATGGATTTATAGAGAAATTCAATGGCTAAGATTAAAAGATTCCTTCTCAACAAAAAGAACGGCTAGATCTTGATCAAAATAAATGAACGGTTCACATTGAAAGATTCTTTACTTGAGACATCATTACTATTACAGACATGAAGTGACTACTCGAACCAATGGTTCAGATTTACTCAAAAATATCTATGGCTAAGATTGAAAGATTCTTTCTCAACAAAAAGAATGGCTAGATCTTGATCAAAATAAATGAACGGTTCACGTTGAAAGATTCTTTACTTGAGACATCATTACTATTACAGACATGAAGTGACTACTCGAACCAATAGTTTGGATTTACTAAAAAATATCTATGGCTAGGATTGAAAGATTCATTATGAATCAAAAGAACGGCTAGATCTTGATCAAAATAAATACAGAAGACATGAAGTGACTACTCGAACCAATGGTTCAGATTTTGTCAATAAATATCGATGGCTAGGATTCAAAGAATTTTTCTATATATCGTTACTCTCTATGTTTATCGATTCATCAAACACCAATCATTTTTATCATGTCTTTCATCCCATATCATATTCTTACTGACATTATCCGTCGTGTTGGTAGGGAGGGGTTTCATGAACTTGGCCCTTTCATAGTAGCGGGACCAGTGTTCAAAGCGATTGTTTTCCCTGACGACGTGTTGTCCGTGGTAGACATTGATGAATTTATATCTATCATGGGTCTTAGTGATGAATGTTCTCCATACCGCCCATTCCTACTTCGTTGCTTAGCAGCTAGAAACTACGCAGCCCAATATGTTATGGAGTTACGTTTATGTGTCCTGGCGGGTCCATCACAACTAGGGATTGATTTCCTAGGACAAGCTGCTCCCCACCTCTTCTATGCCCATTTTGCAGTTGCAGCTTTTCTTTGTTTTGGAGGAAAACGTGAAGACGGGATTCATGTTTTTGACTCATTCCTATCGATGGTTCCAAACATTGAGCAAGCAGTTTACATTGGTAATCAAGTTTATGAGCAGATTCAACAAATTAGTACTCCGGGAACTCGTTCTATTGGCTTTCCTGCCTGGTTAGAGGTCCATTTTTGTCATATATGGCATATTGAAGCAATTGACATATGAAAGCATTGCTTTGCTATGACGTTTTGCTTTAAAATTCTCGAGCTTGTTTAAGTTAAATTATGTGACCTAATATTATAAATAAGTTAGGTGTCGTCATAATTAAGTTATGTTTAGTAATTTGATTAAATAATATTTTATAATTTAGGTAATGAAGTGTGTGAACACATCAAACAAGTTGCTTCTGCAAACACTCGTTGGTTTGGATTTCTTGACTGGTCCGAGATCCCTTACTGTAAACTGTGGCATATTGAAGAGATTGCCATCTGCAAGCATTGTTTTGGAATGACAGTTTGCTTTAAATTTCTCAACCTTCCTTAAGTGAAGTTATGTTTTGTAATATTAATAATAAGGTATGTGTCGTTTTCTTAAAATTAAGTTTTGTGGTGTAATAAAGTACTTTGATATGAAATCGAATAAAGTTATAATTATTATAGACAAGAACTGACAACTGCAACCAACGGCTAGATTTTTGTTAAAAAAATCAATGGTTCGTATTGAAAGATTCCTTCTCCGAAGCCATTATTACAACGGACATGATGTGACACTTCGAGCCAACGGCTAGATCTTGGGCAAATAAAGCAACGATTAGGATTGAAAGATTTCTTCTCCAAAGCCATTATTACAAGAACATGTTGAGACTATAAAATAGGATACCATGGACAACATAATGAATCATCCATCAACCTCTTCTCCTTCAAATATAAGATGAATTTCAACTACGGTTCTTCTTTTTCTTCTTCTTCTTCTTCTTCTTATTCTTCTTCTTCAGATAATGAGTATTTTGATGGTTTACAAAATCAGGTCGTTGCTCAAATTATGGCAAATACTGAATTTCTCGTCTCTCAAAACTAATATAACTCGGAAGGTTCTCACCGTGGATCTATTCCGGGTCATATTGTTATCAATCGTGATCAGGAAAATTCTGCCCGCAACCTTTTCAATGATTATTTTGCAGAGAATTCTTTGTTTCTTGACACGATGTTTCGTCGAAGATTTAGAATGAGTCGTTCTTTGTTTCTGCGTATTCATGACGCAGTACAAAAACATGACAACTACTTTGTCCAACGAAGAGATGGGCTAGGGAGACTTGGGTTGTCTTCTTTACAAAAAATAACTGCTGTCTTTCGAATGTTGGCGTACGGTTCACCGGCAGATGCAACCGATGAGTATATCAAAATAGGAGAGTCCACAACTATCGAAAGTTTGAAATACTTTTATCGTGCGGTTGTTGAGATATTCAGTAGCCGCTATCTTCGATCGCCTGATGCTAACGATGTGGCACGGTTACTCCGCATTGGTGAAAGTCGAGGATTTCCAGGTATGTTGGGTAGTTTAGATTGTATGCATTGGAAGTGGAAAAACTGTCCAACAGCTTGGGGAGGACAATATGCTGGTCGTAGTGGATCTCCAACTATTATTTTAGAGGTGGTAGCGGATTATGATCTTTGGATTTGGCATACATATTTTGGGTTACCCGGATCTAACAATGATATTAATGTGTTAGAAGCGTCTCATCTTTTTCTAATCTAGCTGAAAGAATTGCTCCACCCACCAACTATGTTATCAATGGTAAAAACTATGATATGGGTTATTATCTTGCTGACGGGATATATCCAAAATGGGCTACCCTTGTTCAAACCATTCATGACCCTCGTGGTCCGAAAAAAAATTATTTGCAAAGAAGCAAGAAGCTTGTAGAAAAGACGTGGAACGTGCATTTGAAGTTTTGCAATCAAAATTCGTAATTGTGGCCGGACCAGCTCGCCTTTGGTCAAAGATAGTGTTACATGATATAATGACAACTTGTATCATTATGCACAATATGATCATTGAAGATGAGCGTGATCTTGACGCACCATTTCAAGAACAAACAGAATTCCCACCTCTGGAAGTTGAAATGACGGGTGATGATGATGCTCGGTTTCAAGCATTCTTAGCTCGACACAGAAAAATCAAAAACCGAGATGCTCATATCGAACTTCGAAATGCGTTGGTATAACACATATGGTCTGCTTATAGTAATTCTGAAAATTAGTATTTTGTTATTTATGTTTTAATTTTTTAAGTTATTGATTGTAATCTTTTTTTTAATTTTCTTTTGTAATCGGTTTTTTTCTTTTGCAATCTTTTTTTTAATTATTAATTGTAATTTTTTAATTATCTTTTGTAATTGTAATTTTTTAATTATCTTTTGTAATCCAAATTAAGTAATAAAAATAGTTTCTTAATTATTAATCATAACGTTTAATTAAATTAAAAATAGTTAAGAGAATCTTATATTTAATAATATAATATTAAAGATTATTATTTTTGGTGTGAGATTTGGTGTTGTGGGTTGGAGATAAAAAAACACCAAAACACCAAATTTGGTGTGATTTTCACACCAAATTTGATGTATGGGTTAGAGATGGCCTAAGGTCGTTAAATTAAGTATATACCGTACAAAAATAATTATGGATCGTATATAATATTTTAATAACACAACTACACAAGAATAATATTATACTTAGAAATAGTTTGTATGTAATATATATCATCAAAAATTAAAAATTTCCCCATTGAAAATTTCGTTTTCAGTAGTAGTGTGTGAAAAGTCATTTTCAACATTCTCAGAATTTTTTTACTTAATATATTAAAATAAAAAGAGGCTCTATAGCATTTTAGTTTGGTTTCAATTAAGGATGGTTTTTTTAACTAAACCATATTTGTTCAATATACAATACATTGAGTCAGTAACCATTGCTATACTGTTTGCTAAAGAGTATGGACGAATCTAGTCTCTTTTCTTTTGTGCAAACGGACGAAACTAATCATGTTCTTTTTTTCAACCATTTTTATATTCTTTCCTGTGAGGAGAAAGATAAATTTTTACCTCCTCTCCCATCTATATATTTTAACTTGATCTCTCTTCATATAAAATGATTTTTTTATGAAGATTTATAAAATTATTTAATTTCATTCATAGGTTCATTAAAATATATATATATACAAAGTACTAATGAAATGAGTATATGATTGTAAGTGATAACGCTTCATTTTATTTTATATTGAACAGATTAAATGCTATTTTTGAAGCTTCAACTAAACCCTCTAAATCGACACTCAATTGTATTTTCGAAGCTCTTCTAAATATAGCTCTAGTTAGGTTTTGCGATAAAATAACGTATCTATGGAAAATCTAAACAATAGTCGACTATGAAAGAAGTAAAAATTTACTGTAACACAATTAAAATCAAAATATCAAGACTCTTATATTATGTAAAGAATAATGTTTTGTGTTATTACATGTACAAACCAGAAAGTATACATGAGTTTATATAGGTATAAAAGAATGAGTCATTAGAGATTTGATACTTACAGTTACACCCTGATTAAATATTTGATATACTATACAGTTATAATCTTAAGATTTGAAGTCAATGCCTTTGGATAGAATTATATTCCTATCCGATAGTAATTAATCAAACATGTAGAATGAATGAGATGGGAAGAGAAAGAGATTAAAGGAACATTATCCAAATGTGGCTCACAAGAATGTCAATTTCTACTCCCCCATTTGTTTCTACGACTCGTCTCCATCATTTTTTTGTCTCTTTGTTTTGTATAAATCTGTGCATATCATTTCTTTTTTTTTTAGTATATTTCAATTTCATTTCTCAATAATACGACCTCTCTTAGTTGCAACATTAATTTATGTGAAAGATTTTCATTTCATCACATTGCTGAATATTTTGTATTTGTTGTATATTAGCATTTCAGTATTTCACATATGAAAACGAAAACATGTCGCTTGTGGATTGGTGAAGAATGAAGAGTATGACATGACATTTTCACATATTAAAAGTCTCAAAATAATTGGAGTCCACATAGAAATAAAATAATAATTAATAAAAGAAAATTTCGAAAAAGAACAAAATCTAGCCAACCCGGTTGCACTGCATGATTCGTTTCAAATATATATATATATATATTATTACTTTTTGCCATCGTTTCAAAATATATTTATATTCACACACACACAGAGAGGTAAAATGGAAATAGTTATACACTTATAAAATAAGTAAAAATATGTGGTTGAGATCCCACCGCATATTTAATATACTATATGCTAAGCTACACTTTTTTTTTTAATTTTCTTTTTACCAAACGTATATTTTTCCATTAATCTCAGACCTTTCTTAAAAATACATCGTTTTTGAGTTACAAATTCGAGGATAATATATGTGGAATAAACAGCAAAACTACATTAATACCAGAGACAATGAAAATGTTTACTATATATACTCAAAATTCTCTAGTACTTTTATTATTGGTTTATGATATGAGTAAGTTTTTTACGTAAACCATTTTTAATCATCGCAGGCTTAGAATAGGATGATATATAGTCGGAGAAAACAACCCCAAATGAGGACTTACCTATAGAACGGAGCACATATTCGTTTCTAAGTGGACGAGTCTCTCATCATGCGAATAAATATGTATAAAATCATTATTTTCTAATAGGATTTTTAAATATTTATATGTGTCTGTATAAAAAAAACTATTTTTTTTGGTTAACAGCAGTACAAAAATCTTATAAAATTGTAGTAATTATTTTTGTGTGTCAATAGTGGTAATTATATTTGTACGTTACCAATTTTATACATCACCACACATACACACATTTTTAATGATAAATTCTATAAATTAACAATAATTCTTTTTTTATTACATGTTATTTGTTATAAGCTAATAAAGTATTTCCTTCTTGAAAACCAAGACACGTGAACAAAACTAGAATTAAAGTTTTTAAACCAAAAAAAAAGAAGTAAATATTGCCACTGATTTATATATAAAGAAGTAAATATTGCCACTGATTTATATATAAAGAAAAAATATTGATTATGAATTTTATAACTATCATATCTTGTTTTTTACTATACCTTGTATATTTCCCTCTAATTGTAATACAACCAAAATGTTTTAAAGGAAAATTTATAATTCTAATTATAATATAATGTTTGAAATTTGTGGAAGTTTATTAAAATTCCAAATTTACAACCAAAAAAAAAAAAAAACAAAAAATATCTTTCCTAAAATTCTCAACCACAACTTTTTTTTCCTTGTGAGTACCACCAACACATTTATATTATTATATATATATGACACATAAAAGATTTTAATAAACCTTGGAACTATCTATATCTATACAGACACATACGTCTACTATATATATATATACACACATATATATTTTTTTCACTGTATCACTCTATTTTCTCTAAATTTCGAATCTTGAATTTTTTCATTTCACGATTCGATGTTAACCGTGTCACCAACTCCATTCATCGGAAAGAACTCAAGAGATAACTATATGGCAGCTGATTTCGCAGATTTTACGACGGTAGACTTGCCGGACTTTACGACTGTCGGAGATTTCTCCGACGAAGGTAGTCTTGATATTTTAGAAGGAATCGATTACTACGACGATCTTTTTATTGGTTTCGATGGAGATGATGTGTTGCCGGATTTGGAGATTGATTCGGATATTCTTGGAGAATATTCCGGCAGTGGAAGAGATGAAGAACAAGAAATGGAGGGAAACACTTCTACGGCGTCGGAGACATCGGGGAGAGTCGATGGTGGGTGTAAGATAGAAAGTGGTGGTGGTATGGACAAAACGGTGCGTAGAGGCAAACGTAAAGGAAAGAAAAATAAAGATTGTTTATCCGATGATCATGATATTAAGAAGAAACCTAAGGTGTGTTCTTTTCCTAATTATCCATATTCAAGAAATTAACTTCTTCTTATTTTTTTTTCCACACTCAAAATTAATTTTAACTTTGCTTTCTTCCATTAAAATTCACCAAACTTCTAACGATTTTGAACAAATATGCAAACTAGTGAAATTGTGTATTTATATGGACAACATAATTTATTTATTTTAATAGCATGTATAAATCTTGGATCGGAGAATCTAGTATTGTGTATGTGGACTATACAATTTTGTTTATTTTATTTGGCTTACACAATTTATTTTATAGAAAAAGTGAAATAATTGGTGACTTTTTAAATGGAATTTTGCCTTTTTGATAATTTGTGTTTGTTATGCACGGAAAATCAGGTGGATTGGACGCCGGATTTACACCGGAAATTCGTACAGGCGGTGGAGCAATTAGGAGTAGACAAGGCGGTGCCTTCTCGGATTTTGGAAATTATGAACGTTAAATCTCTTACTCGTCACAACGTCGCTAGCCATCTTCAGGTATTTTAAATCTTTAACATGTTGTTAGTTTTCTTTTATTGACACCAAAGAAAACAAATTATATCCTAAAAAATCTACAAACTAATTTTATAAATCAACAGCTATATATAATCCTAACTAATTGACCAATAATTTCTGTTTCATTTGTAAATTAAGAGAAAAAGACAATGAAAATACAAACGAACTGAGTTTTGTGTAATATAAGATTAATCAGTGTTGTGTTTTTTCTTGTAATGATAGAAATATAGGTCACATCGGAAGCATTTGCTAGCGCGTGAAGCAGAAGCTGCCAGCTGGAATCTCCGGCGACATGCCACGGTGGCAGTGGCCGGAAGTGGAGGAGGAGGGAAGAAGCCGTGGGTGGCTCCTGCCTTAGGCTATCCTCCACACGTGACACCAATGCACCACAGCCACTTCAGGCCTTTACACGTGTGGGGTCATCCAACATGGCCTAAACACAAGCCTAGTAATCTGCCGTCTACCCATCGGACATATCCGATTCCGGCCTTTGCCGGGGCTCCGTCGTCTTGGCCAGGTCATCCACCGTACTGGCACCAACAACCACTCTATCCACAGGTAAATTCATTTGTAAATGTTATGTTGATTTCGGTTAGTTGCTAGGTTAAATTTTGAGTAATTTTTATACTAATGATCATATTCAGAGCTATGAATTATGCATGGACTTCATGGAAACATTATATATCTAGTGTTTTAATTACGGTTTATGTGTTATATAGGGATATGGTATGGCATCATCGAATCATTCGATGTATAATAATAAATCAGAAACAAGCATCGGTGTTCCCACAAGACCATTAGGCCCCACTAATCCACCCATCGACATTCATCCCGTGAGTGCACCTTTTTTGTTTTAATTTTATTTAATGCTCAAATTATCCAAAATAGTTTTTGAAATTTTTTGTTCAATTTTGATAAAATTATCTAATTATAACGGTTGCAGTCGAATGAGAGCATAGACGCCGCTATTGGAGACGTTATAACAAAGCCGTGGCTGCCGCTTCCTCTAGGACTAAAACCGCCGTCAGTTGACGGCGTCATGACGGAGTTACAACGTCAAGGCGTTTCTAATGTTCCTCCTCTTCCTTGAGAGAAAAAATCTCAAAAATTCGACGAAATGACAGTTGTTAAATTCATTTTTTTGGTATCTTCTAAGTATTTTTGCTAGGAAAAAAAATAATTAATAAATCCTTGTTTCTTGATCATGTATAATTTCTATATGAGTGCATGTATCGAGGTTAAGCAAGTTTGTATTAGTTGTCCTTGTCAAACTACGTCGCTATATTAATTGATCAAAACTCAAAATTAGCTTTTACTGAATATTAACAATGTGAACTTATACTTTATCAAAAAAAAAAAAAACATTATGAACTTATAAAATCTTCAAAAAATGTAATTTTTATGAACTGCATAAACATTTTAGTAGTAGTTATCTTTAGAGCACTGGGTGGGCCTTAACTTGGGCTTTTGGCCCAAAAGCATAGTAATGATATTTCCGTTTTAGAAGAGGACACTTAATATTGAATGAAACCAACTTCACAAAGGTTGTAATGAAAATCTAGAAACAAACCCCAAAGTGAATTCAGACTCATCAATCTAAAGATTACATTGATCCTTCAACAGCATTGGCAACTTCTAAAGTTTGTTTTAAGATCTTCTCTTCCTATCATCTTCACCATCATCATCAGAGTCACCACTCTCACGGAATCGTGGGTTCTTCTCCTGTTAGCCACAAAAGTTCCATAGCAAAAACAATGTCTTAGCAACAGATACCAAATTCACACAAAAGGTTTATCAATGAAAAAGAAAAAGAAGTTGTGTTAATTACCGGTCTCATGTCATGATCAGCATCTCTCCTAGACTCATGATCTGAGTTTCTTCTTGAGTTATCGCGTCCATAAGGACGGTCATCGTCTCTTTGCCTTTTCCGATGGTAATCTTCAAAAAACATAAAAATCAGAAATTTTGTGGCTGAAGATTATGATATTACAACTATGCAATATGTTCATTTAGAAATACATACCTCCTCCTCCTCTTCCATGGCGATTTGATCCTCCTTGGCCATAGCCTCCACCACCACGTCTTCCATCTGTGTGATTGACATATGCAATGTACTTAGGAAGATAACTTTACTACAAACAACTTTGTTTTCACATTTTGACTATCTATCACAAAGAGAACCAGTAAAAGGATAAGAAGATTTTTCGCAAGAAAAAGAGTCTTCTTCTAGATACTACAATGCTAAGTCACTTACCATAACGTTTTCAGATTAATACACTAACCAAATGCAACCAGGAACAAGATTTGAGATAAAGTTGAAAGAACATACAATTCGTTGGCGCAGCTGGAGGATAAGATCCCAATGAGCCAGTACCGTAATCTACGAGCTGTCTTTGTGCTTCAAGTTCTTTCTGAACTAATTTTCCATAACCACCTCTAGGTATCAACGAGTTAAAGAGAACACAAACATGAATTGGCAGCAAATTCATTACTGAGAAATAGAAAATCTAATCTGTAGTCATGCTTTACTACCACAAAACAGGTCTAACAAACAAGAACAAACAAATGCGGACTGAAAGGATATCAGGATCGTAATCTGTACGGTATTCATCTCGAACCTGTATGAAATCAGAAAATCATGATTACATATAGTAGTAGCTCATATACAAAAGGATTGAAATTTACAGAGTAGATGCATCAGATTGATACCTGGCCACCGCTTCTACCACGTCCCCATTGTCTTCCTTCTTGAAATCCCCAATCAAAATCAACACGAATTGGCCGGTCATCAAGAATAGTCCCACTTATATACTTAACTGCATCCTCTGTGTCCTCTCTCGAGTAAAACCTAATAAACAACACATTAAGGCAAAAAATCAGCAACCATCACCCATCAAAGCATACAAGTTAAAAACCTTGAAAAATGAAAAAACTTACAAGACGAAACAAAAGCCACAGGGGGTTTTAGTGTTCTTATCCAAACCCATGATGATCTTTTTAATCTCTCCAGCTCTAGAGAAAAGCTCATAAATCTGTTCTTCAGTTGTGTAAAAAGACACATTGCCAATGTAAACCGTTGAAGATGTCCTTAAAGCTTCATCAAACTCCTCTTGTGTTCCTGAGAATCTCCTATCTCGATAAGCTGAGAGCTTTGATTGCTCCTGATATCATAAACCCCAAATTTGAAACTACTCAATCAGCTCAATACGCAAAAACGAATCCAAAAGACAAAAATGCACGAAGAAACACATTGTGAGACCAAACCCTAGACATCAATTAGCCGATTTGGGTTTTCATCACTCAGATTCGAGACAGCCCAGAAACTCAATTCACTAGAAATATCAACCAATCGAGAGATTTTCATGTGGGTTGAGATAAAAATCTAAACTTTATGTACCTTGAACAAAGAAGCCATCGTTTCTCTCGATGAAAAGAAGTGAATCTGCGATGACGAGAGAGGATGATAACTCAAATTAGGTTGTGTGGAGTGTAAGATGAAGAATTTGAGAGGAAATTTGAAACGGAGAGAGACTTACTCTTCTTCTTACAAAACCCTAATTTCTAGAGGAGAAGCAGGACTGATAGAAGCTGGAGATTGCCGATGAGTCGAGTATCATGGCCCACGTTACGGAACATTAAAATAAATTGTTGAAACTTTGTTAATTCATTCAAATAGTTAAAAAACAAATCAAAATTTATAAAAAAATATTTGACCTTTTAATAAAAATAACAATATTATAAGCCTTTTAACTAAAATCAAAGTTGGTTAGATTAAAAAAAAAATGTTGAGAAGCTTTTATTTAACAAAATGCTAATTAAGTGAAATGTTAAAAAATTATGATTTTTATTATAGAAATTGAAGTATTAAAAATTTAGAAAAGTTAATGTCGGTAAAGAACATGTTTCTTTATTTCATTAGGGCATTTGATAACGTTGGACCGATCAATATTTCTAACTTTGATATATATTTATTAGTAGGTCTGGGTGTTCGGATACATGTTTGGGTTCGGATTGGGTCTTTCGGGTTTAGGGCTTGAAATACTTATTGGGTATTTTTATTTTTTGGTTCGGGTTCGGTTCGGATCTATGCGGATTCGATTCGGATTTGGATTCAGGTACCCAAAATATTGGGAGAAAATAAGAAAAATATTAAATTTGAATAAATTTTTTATAAATATAATTAAAAAATTCTTATAATTTAGTTATTTTTGATATTTTGACTATTTTGGTTTTAAAATAATTGATATATCTAGCTTTATAATTTTAGTTGTAGATAATTGAGCTATATTAAATCTAAATATAATTAATATATATATATATATATAATTATAATTGAGTATTTCGGGTACCCATTTGGTTTTTGGTTCGGTTCAGATTCGGGTTCGGATTCGGTTTTTCGGGTATAAGAATTTAGAGATCTTTCGGGTATTTTTAAACTTCGGACTGGATTCAGTTCGGGTCGGGTACAAGAGCAATATCAAGTCAGACTTTTCAAGTCTCTTGAAGTAACAATAGTGGTCAGCCTCACACCTCAAGAAACCAACATCTTTTATGAAGCTGTCAAACCTTTTATACCACTGCCTTGGAGCTTGCTTCAAGCCATACAAACTCTTTTGAAGCTTGCAGACTAACTATTCATTCCCTTTGACCTCAAAGCCTTCGGGTTTCTTCATGTAAAATTTTTCATCCAAATCACCGTGAAGAAAATCTGTTTTCACATCCATCTGTTGAAGATGTAAATCTTCCTTTGCTACCAGATCAAAAATAGTTTTGATTGTCACCAGCAGAGACCACCGAGGGACATATGAACGTACTCTCGGATATGTATGAGAAACCTTTAGCCAATAACAAGGCATTTCTCATGAAGAAACTTTTCCACTTGAAGATGGAAGAAGGCGGCTCTGTTGCAGCACACATGAACGAGTTCAACACGATTGTCAAGAGTTTAACCACATGAGAAAATATTTATGTATAGTTTATGCCTTCTTTTTGTTGGAACCCCTTCACAACAACCCTTGCTTTATAACATTTGCGTCCATTATATTCTTCTTTTATTCAGTAGACCCACTTGGACAACTCAGCTAACTCCCACGTGTGATTGGACATCAATGAGTCCATCTCATCTTTTATTGCAAGCTTCCACTTAATCGATTCATCAACTTGCATTGCTTCTTCATAACATTCATGCTCGCCGATATCTGTGAGCAGAATATATTTATGAATAAGGTTTCATATATATGAGGTATTAAAAGTCCCTCGGTGGTCTTCTCCTTCGCAACGTTGTGAGCAATGTTTTTCGACAGTGTTAACCTTATAACACCCAAAACCTGTCTATCAAGGAGATCCCACTCTTCTTGATCCATCTTCTCAGGTTTCTTGCTCAGTGGTTGATGGAGCTTCCTTCCGTATAAATAATCTTCGATCTGCATTCTAAAAAATGCATATTCGGTACCGTCAAATTTCCTGATGCTATGTGTCAAACCATCTTCGCCTCTTATCGTTTCCAATTATTCTTGCAGACCACCGTGTATTAAAACACCTTCATCGACAAACCAATATTACTTACAAGAATTTTACTATTCACGAATTTCACTATTCACATGAATAGTAATCACCCAGAAAATTTGACCAAAATCGCCACAACCAAGGCTGAAATACCAGTTGTTAGGAAATAACGTCAAATTTCTGAGAACTCAGATTTATGGAAGCGAATAAAATACACACAATTTGTTAACGGAGTTCGGCCAATTTTGTCTACGTCTCCGGACCTGCTACAAATCTTTTATTATTAATACTCGAAGAATTACAAAACTCTCAACTCACATCCGAACCCAATTACACTCAAGACAAATTGCTCTTAATATTTCTCACAAAGAAGAAATCTATTTTCTCTCTTTCTTATATTTTTCTTCTTCTTCTTTCTTGTTTTGGGATGATTTGGAGAGAAGAAATCACCATATATTTATAGGAGAAGTTGGATGGTTGGTGAGACAAAATTGTTGACAAAGCTTACTTCCTTTTGTTGAAATACATGCAGCCATTTCTCTTCACACTTGAAGAATATTCCACTGTTCAAATGTGAACACTTAGACTAACATAAGTAACATCTACATTGGACGTTTCATCACTTTAAAAGCTCCAAAGATTTCTCCGAAAAGTGGAGTTTTCTTTTCTTCATTGTCTATTTTCTCTGGAGACCATTGTTTGTCTTCAACGTACCAAAGTGATATGATGGTGACAAAGAGAAGGAGAGTGATGGAGATGAAGAAACAACTCTTGAGATTCGCGCAATAGATATCACAAGCTTTAGTCATTGTAAAAGGAAATATTTTATAAAGATTAGTATATGATCCCGCCGTATATCCCAAAACATTTCCTACCGCCATAAAAAATGAGGGCTTGATTGGTTCATCCGCAACCACCCGCAAACGCTGCGATTGCGGACAGTTACGGTTGCAAGCGTTTTATGCCAATCATCTAAATCACAACATATCGCTCCGAACCGTTTGAAATCTCTCCATTTCAAAAGCACCTTCCAGCTAGCGTTTGCGGCTGCGGTTGGTTAAAAAATAATTATTTTTTAATTTTTAATTTATAATACTAATAAAATTTTACAAAACAATTTAAACCAATTTTTTTTTGAAAAATAAAAAATTATTATAAAAAATTCTTAGATTTTTTATATATCTACTAACTAAACTAAAATATATTTATAAGTATAAAAATATTTTCTAATTAAATAAATGTTTTAAACCTCTTAAAATAAAATTTTAACTAGTTATTATAAAATTTGTTTAAAACTTCATTTTAAAATTTTGACTATGGTAATACAAAGTTTTTCTTATAAAAATTATATATTTTAAATATGTTAAACAGCATTCGCAACCGTTGTCAACCAGTCAGTAATTTTCCGCAAATGCACCCGTTTTTATTTATTAAACCAATCGTACAAACCGCTTAATAACGTTTATAAGCGCAACTGCCCGCTTCCGCAAACTCACGCACCCGCAAACGCAACTGCCGCATTTAAACCAGTCGAGCCTTGAGAAACAAGCGTTTGCAGTTCACGTTTTCTTAGCATCTCATGCGGTTAAATCACCTAAGAAAGCACGACAAGGTCCTTGAAGAGTGTTGTTGGCAACGTCAAGGATCCAAAAACTGAGAGCAAAGATTTATACAGCTTTCATCTTTACAGCTTTGTCGAGTTCATCTCCCATACTCTGGCTATAACGCATATATCCTTAATAATGACAAGACTATAACATTATATAACCGAAATTAGTTTTATCTCTTATCTATTTATCATTTATGTTAGATCGTGACATATTCGGTAAATTTGTTTTGTAGAGTTTACATTTCTTGTCAATTTATTGTTTCTGCAAGATTAACAAAAAAGCTTAGCAAAATTTAATGGCAGTTATAAATACAACTCAATAAGAAGCACAATGTGTACATTTTTATTATTTTTTGTTAAAGTGCACAATGTGTTTACTGAAAGTCCTCCAATATTAACCAAAGCTTTTGATAGCAAAGCAAACTCCTTTCCATTCTGATTTAGAAAATATGGGTCTTGCCCAAACACTATAGTCTTTGGGATTATAATCACCTTTGTTCTCATCTATACTATTAAAAAAAAGCACAATTTAAAAATAACTTTTAAGTGCTAACAATATTATATGTAATGCCATTAGAACAAAGAACAAAATAAAATTCTCATTAATGGCAAAAATATTTTTGTATCTTAACTTATATTCATGTATCCAAACACGATCAAAATTTTTTTTAAATAATAATTAATAAATAAAAAAAATTAAACTCATTTTCTCTCTATTATTAAATATGGACGAAAATTTAAATGATTTTTTAAAAATTGTTAACCAATCAAAATTCAAATACTAAGATTTGATATCTAATTATATCATATTACTGTACTTATTTTAATTTATTTCATTTGAAAGATTTTGTGAAGATTTAAAATTATGATTCTTCTACCATCTTTGTTTGATATTTATTCAAATTATTTTGAATTATCATATAATATATATATATAGTTAATAAAAATGTAGATTTTTTCTGCATATACTGTGAATTAAATTTTTTGAAACAGAGATATATTACTTCATCGATAAAAAAAAGTGCGTTCAATATCTCACATCGGTTAAAAGATTTGAACAATAGTTCTGACTCATATTATAAAAATCACCAAAATAGTTTCAAATCTGAATGAGCAAGAAGCTTGACTTATTAGGCGTTCAAATTTAATAGTTTATTAATTTGATGTGGTTCTATAGTTAAACCAATAAATTTTGAAAAAACCAATAATATTACCGAATAAAATAAATAAAATATTTTAAATAATTAATTTCATATACTATAAATAATAATAATATATAACATGAATGCCCTTTTTGACAAATAAACATAAATTTTCCAAGAAAAATCACATTAAATCTATGTTCATATGTATATAATTTGATTTTTCTAAATTATACCATTTTTTAATAATTTATTTTACCAACTACATATACTACCAAAAATCATAATTAAATTTTGATTACTCTAAAATCTTTATTCGACGGAATCAATATGTTATTATAAATCAACTAGGGGAGTGACTGCGCTACGCGCGGTTTATTTATCTAATTAAATATAAATATTATTTGTATAAAAATAGAAAAATTAATTCTGTTTAAAATATATTATTTTATGTTTATTTTGTGATCATAATATAACATTCTGATAATTCAACAAAAAAAACAAATTTCTTTATAGCATTGAGAATATAGAGAAAACTTTCCTAATATATAACTCAAGTTTAAAGTGAAATTGAAAGTATTTACTCTTGAGCGTTCTCAGCTTTACCAACAAATCCATGAATCAATCTTAGGCTGAATCAAACCATCTGTGTGTTGAAGAATCTCTGCAGAGTCTGCGATTGAATCAGAAGCTTTCACTTGCATTGGCATTTCATGAGCTGCACTTGTGCAGTTTCTACGATTGAATCAGAAGATTTCATTTACATTGGCTTCATGAGGTGGACAATCGTTTTCCGATTCTGCAATTTTACCAATCAGTTTTATGAAATAATAAAGGAGGAAGGAAAAGCCAACATGGAATGCAAGACGAAATCTTTGAACAGCCTCAGTGGTCCTCTTGCGTTTACACATTATCAATTTTATCATGATTGCTTTAGGAGATGAAACACCTGCGGATTGCAAAACAGATGGTCAAGATCCGTCTCCATACAATATCAGGAAAGTTTTCTTGTTCCTGCCAAAAAAACAACATAAAAAAGAAAAGAAAGTAGGTAATAATGCCAACAATTTGATCAGACAAGGAACAAACAAAATCTCTTATCTGTTTGTGTTTGAAACCTTCGCTTTAGTAGGATTCAGATCAAAACCAATATAAGGCCATCCCAGAAGATCAATATCTGTGACCAATGGCATTGACAAAATATTGGCCAGCACCTGCAAAATCATATTGATTTGATAAGAAAACAACATATAGCACAACTTCTCCATGGATTTAAAAAAAAATTAGATAAGTTAAAACCTGACCCATTTTTCCAAATCCAATGATGACAATTGATTCACTAATGTCGTAGTTCATAGTTTCTGCAGAATTGTTGACATATTTGTTATGAATTCAAAGTTTATTTTCATATAGCAGTAAAAAACGAATCCAGTTACCTCTCCGGGACCAAGTTTTCTCATCAAGAAATTAGGCGGCTCTTCTTTGAAATTGGGTAAGCGTAGGTGTTAACGCCATTGACAAAACATCTACAATAATGAGCAGCTTGTTCTGCTCATTTGAAAGCACTCCTAGCCTTTACATATAATTGTAACAATCACAGTCGAATGAAAAGCTTTGGAGATGTTTGAGCAGTAATATTGGCAGTTAAAGGAAAATCTGTTGGCTCCTGAGAACGAGTAAAACCGATTCTTACATTTTCTTGTAATGTGAGGCCAACTCGGGCCCAATTGCGGTTATAATCAGTGTTTTGATCAAAACAGAACCTGCTAGAGTTTTTAAACACAGAGCATGAACATGAGATATAAATATTTTCAGCAACACTTTACTGAATGTCAATGGAAGTTCATGTAGTTGCAAAGAACAAACCAAGAAGTAAACCTCTGAATGGTCTAATATCAGCTTGAAGTTGTTTTCGGAAATCTGTTTCCGGTAGAAGTGCTACACAAATTTTTGAGAAAGTGGTTGAGAGTTTTTGAGAAACGAATCTATTGGACTTTATTTTCCAAATATGTTTTTCAAACAACAAAAAATTAAAACATCTGTGATTACAAAATAGATTAAACAGCTGGTATAGTGACCATACCTTTAAGTCCCTATGGTACACTCCCCTGCTGTAGCAGTAATCAACTGCATTGATAAGCTGCTGGAAATATTTCCGTGCTCCCTCTTCTTTCAAGCGACCATCATGTACCTTCACAAGTTTACGCATAATGCAAAGGTTAAATTCACATCAGAGATAAGAAAACGTTTCAGAGGTAAAATAGAAAAACATATAGCATACATGATTCAAACACCAAAAGATAGATCAGGTGCAAATTATAAATCCCTTGGGAGTAATTAAGGAAAACTCACATCTTATCAAAAAGCTCTCCACCAATGCCAAACTCTAGAACAATATGTATCTTAGTCTTGCTCGCCAAAATCTGGAACGATATCAATCATTTCAGTAAAAGTTAGCTTTCAACATATGTATTTGCTTCCCTTACAAAGAGCCCTTAAGCAAGCCAAAGGAAAATAGAGACACATAGAGAAAAGTGAGGACATAGAGATAGACCTCATAAAGCCGCACTACATTTGGATAGTTTATCCTAAGAACCGATTCTCTCCGATCTTCACAGGTGACTTCATCGTTTTCACAAAGAGATAGAGAAATAAGAGATTTTTCTGAGAGAGAGAAGAGAGTTTGAATGTTATAATGTGTGAGGAAGACGATCGACTGAAACTAATGGCTCAAACCTGGACCATCTCGCTGATGAAGTTCAATCCTCCAGGCCCGATTACAGATCATGCTTGCAAATATCCAGTAATAACCTGCATAAGCACAGAATGAGAAAAGAGTAAGATATTTGCAGAGAAAGAGAATAATTAACGAACTGTAGAAGACGAAGAAGAAGAAGAAGAGCAAAGAGGAAGAGAAGAGAGAGAGGTGTCAATGTCTTTCCATTAAAGCAACAAACAAAATCTTAATTATCATCATCCGTGAGATTAGAAGCTTTTGTATTAAAATCAAAAGAAAGCAAAAAATGGAACCTGAGTGCTATTGAAGAAGATTTACTTCTTCTTGGGCATTATAATCTCAACTTGTACCTGGGAAAAATCAATCGAACATGATTATAATCTCAACTTGTACCTGTGAAAAACAATCGAAAATCAATCGTTGAAGAGAGCTATGGCATGTGATGATGAATCAAGTTAAAATCGAAAATCAAGTTAAAAGGACATATTAGTTCTTATCTGATGGCATGTGAAGAGTTCAGAGGAAGAGAGATGACAAGTTTGGTAGGGCCATCAATTTATTTTAATTGGAAGGAGTAGTAGTTAGAAGAAGTAATGGTTGATTAGAGATGACGAAGTGGGTACGTTTAAGATTTTGATCTTATTGGGTGGCGTTTCGTGTGTGAGGAAGGCGAAGAGAGCTATGGCAGAAGGCTGAAGGAACAATGGCGGTGAAGTCGTGAAGATGGTGGAGGGAGGGAAGAAGAAATCAGATTGGGCCATAGTATTAGTATAGATATGGGCCGTAAGTAGACAATAACTAATCAGCTGAATTTTTCTTAATCTGTATGTGACTGGGCCTTAAGCAGACGATAACTGAGTTTTTTTTAATAAACGTGTATTAGTTTAAAATGCCACGTGGCAGTTCGAAAACTCTTCTTAAACTTTTGTATTTTTGCTGAGGTGGACATATGGAAAAGCTCCAAAATCTCCCTTTCATATATAAGAGATATATGTCATTATAACGGTCACTATATTTCTGGTCTTGCGATGGAAAATAGTAGATATGAGATGAGAACAAACAATTCGGATAACAAAAAACATTATTCAAACAAATTTTGATTAAAAAATAGGGCAACCATTTTGTATAACGGTACGGGATCAAAAAATCTGAGTTGATAAATTCAGTTCTCAAATTTTTCACTAAAATTTTGGTAAGAGTTGATTATGGGATGAGTTAGAATCCACATCCAGACGAGTATTTTAAGAATTTTAGCTAATTTTTGAAAACATTTAGAGAATTTTTTAGAATTATTTTTTTTGATAATTCCATTATTTTTATAAAAATTAAATATTCGAACGGAAAATACACATTGTCGAATGGGTAAATATTTCGTCTAAAACTCAGACTCTATTTCTTATAATAAACATTGTCGAACGAGTAAATTTTTGGGTTAAAATTGTCGAACGGATAATTATTTAAAAAGAAATAATTATGAGATGAAAGATTTTTTTATAGATACTACTCATACTAGACGAGACATGTTTTCCGTTTCAAAATAGGTATGCCTAGATTATATACTGGAATAATTCAAACTAAAACCGAATTCAAATCTGATTCAACCCCCTAATCAAACTGTTAGAATTTTTTGATTAGTTTAGAAAATATACATGTTACAGCTAAATTATATCTTAAATTTAAATATCAAACAAGTTATTTTTATAAATATAACTCCGCACGTATGTACGAGTCCGATTCTAGTACGTTTTAATCGAAAACCGATTGTTAAAAAAAACATTACAATTAAAGAATTGTTTTTTTTATATGAAAATTGAAGAATTGTTTTTCTTAATGTCTATTTAATAGTATAGAGATTTTTAAAACGAGATTACAGAAAAGTAATTCAGGGTTATCCAAATATAGAGGATTATATAATATAAACTACATAAAACGATATAACAGAAAATGTGAATTTACACTATGCTTTTATTCGGAAATCTTGTTAAAAAAATTATTATTAAATTGAATTTTTAATTTGGTCACCAAATTGAGTAAGATTATTCGACTTAAATGAGTAAACTATATAGAAAATATTTTAGAGGGGGTATTCAATCAAGCATTTGAAATGATTTATGTTAAAATGAAAAAAAAAACAAAATGTTATCCAATATCACAAAATTAATTTAAAATGAGATTGCATAAATTTTTATTAACAAATCAAAATAAATTCATCCAAAATCATCTGAAAATTATTTATAAATGAAATCATTCCAAATATTTGATGAGTACCTCTTGGAACTATCACCCCTGAATGTTCATTAATAAAAATTAATTTGGTGTTGATTTCTTAAGATAGAGAATCAGTGAAATCTAAATAAATAAATAAAATTCAAACCCGTATGTCATGTATTTAAATAGCAAATCGGAATCTATTAGCAATTTGATATGTTAGTCATATATAATGATTATTAAGTTGATAGCAAAAAGGAATTTTAAGTTACTACAAGTTGTTAAAAAAATTATTGACACCTTACCTTCTTAATTAAGTACCATCAAATTATATATTTTAGGTTTGAACATTAAAGATATAAGGTCGCGTATACATAGTTAGAGACCTCGGATATAAACTAATGTCCAAAATATACCCATTAGGCCATTATTATAGGGGTGGGATAATATGGGTATTAAATTAGGGAAGAGTAAGGAATAATATGTAGTTAAAATCACCCTATCTAAATTCCAAACAAGTAATCATGTGATTATAATTACTATCCATGTATATAATTATAGATAATTTTGTATTATAATTTTTCGTTTGGATTTTTGAATAATTTATTAAAAAGTTTAGAATCTTTTGAGTAATTATGTAAAGAACAATATTTGGGTTCACCTCTAGTGATGAACCTCTTTGTTCACCTCCCTTTTTCTAACCAATCAAATTATGACAACTAATATTTCATTTAATATTTCATTTAAACACAAATAACAATACTTAAATTAAATCTAAGCAAATAAAAATAAATAAATAAATTTGTAAATAAAATCTGTTAACGGTGACGTCTTCCTGTGACGGTTCTTACCTTTCGAATAAAGAGAAAACAAAAACGAAAATTTATAAATCAATGGTGAAACTTCTAAGTAAATTGCATCAATTTGAAGTTTTTGGGGTTTAATTGAAGAAATAAGGCAAGGAGAATCCGATTGAACCAGAATTGTTTGTGGTTTTGGTGCGGAGGTTTGCGTCTGCAAATATGGTGACGAAAGCCATTGAGGTGATGGATGAAATGCCTAAGTTTTTTTAGTAGCAGACGAGTATGTATTTTGGTGTTTGCTAGATGTGTTGTGTAAGCACGGTAGTGTTAAGGATTCTGCAAAGCTTTTTGAAGATATGAGGTTACTGTATTTTAGTTCGTTGATGTTTGGTTGGTGCAGGGAAGGGAAGATTATGGAAGCTAAACATGTTATAGTTTGATTGAAGCTTTTAAGTTCCAGTTTATGTGTGAATTAAGAGGGTCAGCATATAGACCCCTCCAAAGATTAGATTTTGAGAATGAGTCTGAATTCGAGACTAAACCAAGCTGTTTAAAAGGGAATTTTAAGGCATGGTTTCATAAGAACAGGTTGTCATCTGCAATAAAACTAGTACCTTTGATGATGACAACTTTGTAAGAGCCCCATGTACCTTGGTCACTGACTTATATTTTTAGAATGTGCTTAGCCTTAATTGCTTATTTTAGAATAGAGATTGCCTCCTTACTGTGTTATGATTTGTAATGTGGATATTAATGTCTTGAACCATTATACTGAGGTCTTAGTGTCTTATATACATATATTTTTTTCTTTTAGTTTTGCAGATAAGTGTGTGTATCCAAGAGAAATTGTGCCAGAGAATCCCATAAGTTACAGAGCAAGAAAGAGACAAGCAGTGGAGAAACTTGGATTCTGCTCGAGAACAACATTTTCGTAGGAAGCAAGGCAAATCAGTGTCAGGAAAATTAGGAAGTAGTTTATACTGTGAAATTAGGAAGTAGTTTATACTATGAAATTAGGAAGTAACCACATACACAAACCGAGATCAATGTTTGGATACACTACAACGTTTCAACGTTTTTAATGTCTGTGATTTTGTAAGAAAATAATAAGAAAGAAGATAAATCCAGAAAAAAAAAATACGAATGTAATTTTGCAAGAAAGTGATTCTACAAAAGAAGAAGAAAGGAAATCAATCTAGCCCTTAATACTTTGTGGTACATATGTGATTTTGAAGAAAAAAATAGTAATATATCAGAGCTTTACAATTCTTTTTTATGACGAACCTCCATAACTCTTGTTAAATTCCTACAAAATATAATTAGACTTCAAATTATTTAAAAAATTACAGATTATTCAAATATAAATAGTAAGAATCTGCAGTAACCAATTCAAAGACAACAAAACAGAAAACACGGTGAGGAAAAAAATAATTTAAGTAAAAAAAAAAAAATATATATATATATATAGAGGGAGATAAAAGAAGAAGCCAAGACAATGGCCTGCAGAATTAATCAAAACGACCATAAGTTTCCTATGCTTTATCTTCTCAAAATATAAATTATTGTTCGTAACTAAACTTTTAACAATTACCAGAGTTTTAAAACTAACCAAAGAATCTTCAATTTAAACTCAAATAAAGACAGCTTTATATGATCAACAAGTGACTAGATGAAAATAAAAATTCAGGTTTCAGTTATAAAAAGATTGGGCCATAGTTAGTGTAATAGATATATCTAAGCTGGGAAAACTAATAAACAAGAGCATAAGACCATAACAAGAAGACAACCAACAGAGTTTGAACATGTTAAAGAGAATATATGTTCAAAGAGAAAATAACAAAAAAAGTAACTAATTAACAACGAGATGATGCAAAGGGTAAGCCAATAAGAAATCCCAGTAAGAACAATGCACTCTTAATCCATATAATAAAATTGTTGTTACTACGTAAATGTACTTGAATGGTTTTCTAATCAACCTAAAACGTCATTCTTAATCCATCTAATAAAATAGCTGCTACCACATGTACTTGAATGGTTTTCTAATCAACCTAAAACGTCACTCTTAATCCATTTAATAAAATATTTACTACACAAACTTTCATACGACCAGAAAACAAGTGTATTATTGATTAGGCAAAACGAAATTGAAAATTGAGATAAAATCTTACCAAGAGATGATTGTAAAGGAGCTGAGGCAGCTCGTGATGGATTAGATTAAAGTATTATTTTGAGATTGAACGTTGAAACGATAAATCTCCACACAAACTTTGCTTTCTTATTAAGGAATCGACTAGTAAAAAAAGTAAATTTCTCCTTATTCGTGTATTGATGGTAAAGGTAAGAAATTAAGAACCGTCACAGGAAGACGTCACCGTTAACAGATTTTATTTACAGATTTATTTATTTATTTTTATTTGCTTAGATTTAATTTAAGTATTGTTATTTGTGTTTAAATGAAATATTAGTTGTCATAATTGATTGGTTAAAAAAAGGGAGGTGAACAAAGAGGTTCACCACTAGAGGTAAACCCAAGTATTGTTTTTTTATAAAATATTGAATAACTTTGAATATATTTAAGAACATATAAATAATTTATAAAAAAAATTAAAATTTATAATTATCCAAAAAGTAATTCAGATACTCTGAGTAATTACCCAATCTAACCGAAAAATTATTTGATGAGGGTGCTCTAATATATCATCTACATCACATATTATAAACTTGAATAGAAAAATTATATCAATATATCACTACAGATTACACTAGACTACACACAAAATTTAAAGTATACAGAACCAAATATTAGGCTATTAGCTAAACTTATTCATATTGTTGAATGTTGAGTACTAATTTTTATCTTAAATAATTAGAGTAAACGGTGAGAGAGCGTGGCAGTCACGAACATTAATGAAGGAGCGTGAGTTAAAGCAATCAAATTACGCAAAGTCACGCCGCAGTAACGGGACGTTAAGGGAAAAACAAAAAGCCGTCACAAACACAAACCTCACTGTCTGTTTTTTGGGCGGCGCTTTTCAGTCAAGCCCTCGTTGACCGTCTCTTTCTCTCTAAACCAAAAAAAAAAAAAAACAAATCATTTTCTTTATAAATTAACACAACGTCACTTCTTTATATAAACGAGAATATCTCTTCTTTTTTTTTCCTTTTTATTACCAATGGCTCCAAAACTAGTGAATGCAAGTAACGCCGCCGTGAGTGAAGTCAGTGGAAGGAAGACGGCGATGAGGAAAGAAGTACACTTTAGAGGCGTAAGGAAGCGGCCATGGGGAAGATACGCGGCGGAGATCCGTGACCCGGGAAAGAAAAGCCGAGTTTGGCTTGGGACATTTGATACGGCGGAGGAAGCCGCTAGAGCTTACGACACCGCCGCTAGAGAGTTTCGTGGCTCTAAAGCAAAGACTAATTTCCCTCTTCCCGGCGAGTCTACTGCGGTCAGCGACGGGAATGGTTCTTCTATCAACCCTTCGCCGGTTTTGGAGGCGCGTGAGATGACGCTCCGGGTAGGAAAATTTCCGTTTGCATGTCTCAGGCAGGGTAAAGTCGTTGGGGGTTATGGTGCTGCCGGGTTTTTCTTCGATCCGTCAAGGGCTGCTGCGTTAAGAGCGGAGCTTGCTTTGGTATATCCAGTTCGGTTTGATCCGGTTAATGTTGAGCTGAGTATTGGTATTCGAGAGAGTGTGAAGATCGAACCGATTAGAGAACTAAACTTGGATCTTAACCTAGCTCCACCAGTGGACGTTTAGATATTGTTTAATTTTTTTTTTTAATTTGCTTTTGAACTTACTGGAAAAAATAATCAATATTTTCTTTTGCAATTTTTTTTTTGGTAGAGAAGGAAAATGAAATCCTGTTTTTTTTTGGGCTAAAGTAACAAATGATAAGAAAATTCTATTTTAGTTTCTCTAATTATATGTTGGATGTAATTATTAACCAGAAATCTCTTTTTAATCTGTATTTATCTTTGTGTGTGAAATCTTAAAATGTTTTAAAATTTTATGATGGTTGCCTGGTTGGTTGATCTATCAAATAGGTTGTAGATATTAAAACCAAATTAAAAAAAAAAATAGGTAGTAGATATCACTCCATTTAATGGCTGTGGAATATGAAACCAAGAAATATCGAACATTTATTTTGTTTGTCTATCAACGTCAAACAAATTAATACAGGAGATTACAAAAAAAAAAAAAATCAGATCATGCATTATGATACGCAAATTACGGTTGTTGGATTTTTCATTGAATTTTCTCTTTATATTGAACTATAAATGGTTAGTTTTGTGTATAAATTGGACGTGTGCAACTTAAAATTGAAAAAAAAAAAAAAAAGTAAAAAACAGAAGGTGAAGGGTGAAGTTCAAAAGGAAAAAGAACTGTAAAAAGTCAGGAATATTTGAAAAAAATGAAGAATTTGAAATGTAAATGTAAAAAAAGAGAGTGGTAGCATCATCTGTCCAATCTTCGAGTATCGTGTAGATGGAGGATGATGGCATCAGTGTCAGGTGTGAAGCACGTGTGACTTCACCGTCCACCAGGCGCGTCTTCTCATCTCTTTTTGTTCCTCTACTTTCGATCTTTTAACCCATAGGTTTCGGTTCGGTCCAAGTATCTAAAATTATTTTATTAATTTCATATTTTAGTTGTTTAATCGAATGGAAATGTCACTTTATTTTGGATTAGAGATTAACGATATTTCACAAATTTTTGTGTGTGTGTTAATTAAGAAGATAGAATTTAGAAGTTTGTTAGTTAAAGTACAAATTACTTCCGGACGTATATTATTGATTTATAGACCGAGGACAAGATTGATGACAAATCATATACTAAACATACATAAAAAATACCTAATTGCTTGTGCTACCAGATTTATATGCCTATAATTTAGAGGTATGATTGCATTCGTATATACGAACATGCAAAAAACATATTTTTGTTTTTTGATAGTGTAGGGAATTAACCGGATTTGAGAAATGCAGATATATATATATATATATATATATATATATATATATATATATGTTGGCTTGCAACAAAGGATAGTTCGCTAATATAAGTAGAGATTCGTAGACTTTTATAATAAAACAAGGTTCGAGAATGATAAGACCCAAAGTTTGAAATAAAACAAGGTTGAAGTTCGATTGTTATGAGTAAACAAGATGTGATCCAATATTCGGATGTCGGATTGATTGAAAGTCGGAGTAAGCCGAGGTTGATGGTTCAACTGAGGTTTGGAAACCAAAATTGAGTTTTCCACCGGGACTCGATCTTTCATATGTTCTTTAAAAATTGGGTTGCTTGATCAGAACTAAATAATCTGTTCGATTTTCTCCCTATTTTTTGATTAAATTGATATAATAATGATATTTTTTATTTTGAAATCAAACTGAAGATTCTTTTTCATAAGCTTTTCATTGTTTTGGACCTGTCGCATAAACAATTAGCGAATTTGGACTAAACTTCGAATTTGGTGTTTGTTTTTGTTTTTGTTTTGTTTTTTCGTAAAATAGTTCTTGATATCTAATAAGTCAATTATTTATATAGAATTGGAAGAATTCAAATCTTCTTACTTATATATTTTTTTATAAAGATTTTAGTCCTAGTATAGTATAATTATTTTAATAACAAAATATATAATATTCTACAATATTATATATTAGCATGAGTTTAGTTATGAGATTTTCATATTAGTAACCATTTTAATAAAATTTTTTGTTATCAATAATTATTATGTTTTTGATTGATAATTATTAAAATAGTACTCGTAACCACATCGATACAAAATTACTAATCAAAATATTTTAACTATTTGTATCAATAATCAAACCGTTAACAAAACTTTAAAAAAATCATTTATTTTTTGCATGAACTTCTAGAAAATTTTCTCATACAAAACAATTGTATAAGATTTGCTTTCCGTAAAGACCAAAAATATTTCTAGCCTTGCATCGGATAAGTCGCCAGGACTCAAATGAAGGTCGGGTATATATGTGGGTCCTACATTTAGTCGGCAGATTCTGCGGAAAGATTTAAGCTTCTCTCCACGCGCTATCATTCACGTGTCACTCACTGTCCACACATAGACCATGTGACCTCACCGCCTCGCGCGTACGTACATACGATTTAGCCACTGCCTGAACTCTCTCCAGCGATGTTTCGCCGCGTGTTGGTCTGCTCACGAGCCTTGCGTGGGTCGTTGCCTTAGTTTTTGGTTTACATATTTTTTTTGAAGTTTTTAAGTATTTCACTATTTCTTAAGTAAGCTATAAAGTCAAGGCATTAAGTCATTTTCATAATTTTATAAACTCACTGCCGGTTACAAACTTATGACATTGAACAACAATCAATGGATTCACACTTGGCTGCATACTATATGGTACCTTCGATTGACTTTTAGTATCTTCGACAATGAGTGGAGTGAATTTCAACTTGCAACATTTTCTAGGAACTGCATTTTTTTTCTCACAAACAATAATTTGATTAATAACAAATCAGGATTGTAAAGTAAATACACAAAAACTTTCATTTTTTACATAAACATATATATATATATATATATATATATATTCATATATTGAATATGATAATAACATGACAAGTGAAATTGACGACTTTACGAAATAAAAACTAATTTGCTACTAGTAAATTATATCCGTTATTTTTATTCTTTGTATTCGATATTTTTCTAATGCATATTACGTGTTTGGCTAGCATCTCTTGGCTAAAACTCATCACACATAATTAGAAAATTCTAGGTTTTTGTATGAAGTTTTGTTTTTACAATTAAATATCAATGCTTCCGTATTCAAGATCTTCTAAAAGGGTATGACTTTGTTTTTGTCATCCCGTCATATTCGCACTATCCATGATGGTCTTCATAATGATTATTTCCAAAGTAAAGCCATCTAAATTTCAACACAGCGTAAGACTAAAATATGTGATCCAACAAAAGTTTTTTTTTCTAACGAAAGGTAAATGCCGGTGACCGACGAGATAACACCATAGCAAACTTCCTGAACAAACCCGCCGATGATTTTAAAGAAAAACCACCCTATCATCAAGCGAAGAAAACCTCATTTTTGGAGAGGAAACAAACATCATTTCAATCCTTTTGAGAAGAAATGAATGGGTGACAATAGAGATGAATTGCTTGAAGAAAAATTGATGTATCCTTTAAAAATGATTTAGCTTGTGTAGAAACAATCATATCATCCAAACAATCATATTATAGATGAAAATAATCGATGATTCCAAAGTGCTGCTTATTAATTTACATCACTTTCTTAAATCGATGAAATTTTTTAGGGTTATAAAACTTGTTAGCTATAATCATATGTAAGATTGTATAACCTAAAAGTTCTAGGCATTCATACGAGACCATACTCATCATATCTTAAACGCCTATTCCTCATGATTTAAATACAGAAACTCTAGTTCATATTGAGGATTGTTTGTTGATGACCAAGTGGGTTTCGTATGAATGCTTAGAGTCTTTTGAAGATACAATCCTAAATATGGTTATAATTAACAAACTAGTTTCACAATATCTTATCCTAAAAAATCACCCGGTTTGTTAGCTAAGTTCCTAACCATTAATGTTGACACCAAGAAACTGGCTAGAGTTGCTGTAAAACACAATCTCCATCGCTACCTTCTTCATAAAAAGGTCTTGCTTGATAACCAAGTAAGTTACGTTCTTCAACGTACAAAAAGGTCTACTCATCATGTTTTAAATTGACTAAGAGCATTCCCAACGTACGACACCATTTTGGTGTGAAAACTACATCGTTTTAGTGTAATTTTAGCACTTATAAAATTTTAAAACTACATCGTACGGTACCAATTACGTGTTCAGCGATTGATTTATGTAGACATTATGTCCAGATCGAATAAAAAACATAAAGAAAAATAAAATAAAAATCTCAATTTTTCTTAGAACTTTCACTTAAAATAGGATATTAGATGTTAAATCCAGTTGAAAATATGATGACAGCGGTAGAAATCAAGAAAAAACACAACTGGCGGTAAAGGTTTTACCGTTTTTCTAAAACGTGATTGCGGAGGCTGCCATGCACCAGTTATGTGTTCCACGATGGATATCTGTAGGCATTATGTCCAGATCGAGTAAAAAAAAGAAAAGAAAAATAAAATACAACTCAAAATATATTGGAGCTTTCACTTAAAATAGGATTTTAGATGTTAGATCTACCTTAAGTCCAGTTGAAAATATGTTGATATCATTTGAAATCGAGAAAAAAAAACACAGTTGGATATTAGATGTCCATGTCGGATACAAAAACAGATGAAAAATAGAATAAAAACTCAAATTTTCTTAGAACTTTCATTTTTAAATATTAGATGTTAGATCTATCATTTCTATGTCAAATCCATTTGAAAAAATGGTAACATCGGTAAAAATCGAAAAAGAACACATAGCTGGTGTTTAAGGTTTTTACAGTTGTTCTAAAACACGATTGCGAAGGCTGACAGACACCAACTATGTGTACCAATTATGTTTTGGCGATGGAGATATGTAGCCATTATGTCCAGATCGGATTATAAACAGAAAAAAAATAGAAAAAGTCAAATTTTCTTAAAGGTTTCACTTAAAATAAGATTTCTGATGTTAGATCTATCACTTCCATGTCAAATCCAGTTGAAAATATGGTGACATCGGTAGAAATTGAGAAAAAAAATTGGCAGTAAAGGTTTTACCGTTTTTCTAAAACGTGATTGCGGAGGCTGCCATGCACCGGTTATTTGTTCGGCGATTGAGATCTATAGACATTATCTCCAGATCAGGTAAAAATTGGAAAGAAAAATAAAATACAACTCAAAATTTCTAGGAACTTTCACTAAAAATAGGATTTTAGACGTTAGATCTACTTTAAATCCAGTTGAAAATATGCCGACATCGGTAAAAATCAAGAAAAAAGCACAGTTGATGGCCACCTTAGAATTCGAGGAAAAATATACGATTGGCGGCCACATATTAGGGTTTTAAAGCATTTAGATCATGTGGAGAAGATGATTTAAAATTATCTTTTTGCCCTTCAGTAAAAATACGGAAAAAAATGCAAAGTTGGGGACTCAAAACTCATGAATTTGTTTGGCTAAACAATATATTTGACCACCATAATTAATTATATTTTCTATTAATTAAATATACATACTACATAAAATGGGCTATTTGAGGCCTCTCATATCATCCACCTAAACATTTTACTTTTCATTTTAAGCTGTCATCAACCTATATTTTTAAATTTCTTTTACTTATAAATATCTACTAAATAAAAAAGCCTATTTGAGGCCTCTTAGAGGACCTCCATTAGTTATTTAGAAATGATGTCTTTAAATTTTACAAAGAATAAAAAAAATGAAAAAAAAATATGATAGTGTCTTTAAACTCAATGAGTGAGGTGTCTACATAGACATTTTATATCCCCAAAAGTGTAGATGTCTTTAAATTTTAATATTAGATTATATTTAAGACACCCATAAGAGTATTTGTGATAAATATGGTCTTAGATCATATACCTTAGCATTTTAATCTTCACCTTAAGCTATCACATCAACCTATATTTTTAAATTTCTTTTACTTATATATATATATATATATATATCTACTAAATAAAATAGGCTATTTAAAGCCTCTAAGATGATCCACCTAAGCATTTTACTCTTCACCTTAAGCTGCCACATCAGCCTATATTTTTAAATTTCTTTTACTTATGGTTCTAAAAACAATCAACTCTAATATATTCATCTTCTAATCTTTCATTCTCTGTAAATATTTAATCAGACAAATTAGATCTCACTGTCTAACCTTTCCACTTCTATCATGTGCGTCTCCATAGATTTAGAGACAGAGGAGCGACAGTGAGGGAGAAACAAAGATATCCATAGAAAACAAAGAGAAAGACATTGCTCAAGGTGGTGGCGGATACCGTCAGACTATCAGTTTTAGATGTGGAAGTCTTCCTGGAGATGTGGATTTTCAGTTTTCAAATTGAGATTCTATCTACTTTTCAAATTGGGTTAAGGTTTTTGCTTCTTAACCCTTGCATTTTCTACGTTCATGGCAACTAGTTTTTCTAAATCATAGAGCCTGTTTCATATTTTCATGGAAAAATAAATAAATGATTTTGACAAAGCTGTCTTTGTGAAGCTAAATAAAAATATATTGTGATCAAGGTTAGGATAGATGTGGCTATCACAGGGATGATGGATATATGTATCCGTGGACATGGAGGTGGAGTCTTTGGTCCAACTTACACAAAGAGCGATACTGTTGGTGGTGGTATAAACTACCTACGCAATAGTTCTGTTTCCTGTAAGAAAGAAAACTTGAAAAGGTATAGACTTATGAACACAACATATATATGACTTGGACGCCAAGTTTAACGCTTCAACTTGTTTTTATTCACAACGTAACTTTTTAACAAAGATCTATTTGTTTTGGATTTACACAACCTATTCTACCTAATAGGATTATCCCCAACTAAAAACCAAGTACTAAGCTCTAACTCTCTTTGAATCAACCCGCTCGATGATATCAAATCCGAGTATAAAACATCCACCTTATTCACCTATGAATCTACCCGTTCGAAGATGTCACAGAGGAATAAGAACAACATAATCCTACTTTGAATCTACCCGCTCATAGATGTCAAACACTGATCAGGAAACACTCACCTTCTCAGCTTACTGTTTTTGTTCAGCTTCGAAGTTTACAATCTCTCACGTTATAGCCTAGAGTGTTAACCACGTTTCATGGCTTCTCTAAACTATTTATACACGACTAAAACCCTACGCCAAAGGATCTCAGCGAATCTCACAAAAGGAATAAACTTGCACCTCAAATTTATCCTTTCTTTAAATGGTTGCAGATAATATTCACCATATCTTGCAACACATTCATAATTATCTTCAGCTCCAAATAAGTCCACACATTTCTTGAGCTTGTCACGTCATCCACTCCAGCTTTGACACGTCAGGTTTTATGTCCACGTCAGCTTGCAGCGTCCTGATGTGATATGATGCAGGCTCCTGATCCAAGCAGCCAGCTGATCCAAAATCTGCATCTTCAAAACTGTTTCATGCTTTTTTCTATTGGAATTTTGAAATCATGATCCGTCTATTTTTCTATTGCACTTTGGTTTTCCCTGTTTGCATCTGCTTTGTCTATTGAAATTGGTTACATCTTTATTACTTCTTTGATGCCAGTAAAAACAGAGCTCTTATTGGGTCAATCCCCAAAAACATAACAGCTCATTTGTTCATTAGTTCCCTACTGTAACCAAAATGAAAAGTATGCTCAGGCCCGTCTTAAAGTGTTTTAGGGCCTTAGGCAAATTTATTTTGCAGGGCCTTTTAACAAAAACAATTTTTTTTTTGGGCCTTTTTCTTTATATAATTTTATTTTTTGGTATGGGCTAATAGCATAACTCTTTAAAAAAAAAATTATGGACCTCTTTTCTTTAAGAATTTTTTTCTTTTTGTATGGACCAATGGCAAATGCCAATGTTGCCATGGGCCTAAGATGGGCCTGAATATGTTCACCTCTGTTGGCTGCTTGCATATATAGTTTCACAGTAAAAATACTTACACGGTGCACTTTGTTCTGAATTTTTGAAAGGTTAATGTCAATTTTTGGAAGAATAAGTTTACTTTCCATATTAAGGTTAGAGAAAACTCGTTGTAAATAATTTATATTAGGATAGAGCCGCTAGGTATTGTAACTTTATATTAAAGTGAGATGGTGTAATCAAGAGTATAGCTATTGAAAGAACATAATAGTATGCATCATATCCATACTTGTCACTCAGGTTTTGAAATCTATGGCAGTGATTCTCTTGGTACACAATGCGCTCACATTTACTATTTTATGTGCATCCTCTGTTGCTACTGTGTGATCAAATAGGACATGGTAGTTTATATTTTTACTTCATCCCTTCCCTCTCTGCATTATTAGGGATATGAAGATACAGAGAGGAATAATTACCTCCAAACATTGGTTATGGGTCAGTACATTCCTTCCCAGAAGTAACAGATCATGTATTTTATTAACTGAGTTGTGATTCTGGGTTTCCTTCTAGACTGATTTATCTAAAGTTTTTTTTTTAATCATTAGGCTTGTGAAGACTTACTTTCACTATGGGTATGAGGAGACACTCAATTCTTTCAACTTTTTTTTATAGAAAAAATATTTTCTATTGAAATGCAATGGAATCGATACAAGATGATGAAATTAGGAAACTCTTAAGCGAGTTTAAACTAACCAACAAGCCAAAGAGAAATAAAAGGATATAACAAAAGGATATGTGGGATTAGTGGAAGAACGACACCGAAGGGAAGATTGGTGAAACAATAACTCCAAAGATGAGCGGCAGCTATGAATTGAGAAGGTGAAGACAAAAAACTATCCGGAGAGACGAGGATCATCTAGCCGAGAAGAACCCACTAAACTCATACATAGCACATCCCTTGAAACTTAACAATCCTCGCACATCCCAATATATTAAAACCATGATTTTTGTTTCATTGATCATGTCTGAGTAGTTTGTTTGTTAGGTTTAAGGTTTTCAAAGGTAGAAGATAAATTTCTAGATTGATGGTTATTTAGGATTGAATCAATAGAGTTATTCATCTAGATTGTGTTTATTGCTGATTCTAGATTCATGACCTAGAATCTGATCTTAGGTTGATTAGTTGACACAAGAGTGTAATTGATTGCCTGAACTATCTTAGATGAGCAAAATAATTATTCGCAAAGAGATTTGGTTTAGGTATTTTGTGAACAACCAAACCTGGAATTAATGCTTGTCTGAATTGAACAATTTAACAAAGAGATTTGAAATTTAAAATTTAGACATAGATAATCTCTGCAGCGAGAGTTGATTGATTTTATCATTGTATTTCGAGTTCAAGAACGGATCTTAATAACAATCCTGATAATTTTTTTAACCTGCAATTATGAATTATCTGAGAATTTCCCTAAGTCTAGCTTTTTTTCCATCTGAATTTACCTCTATTTTAATTGCTTGATTATTTTAATTCACAATATTTTATGTTTACCTTGAATCTCTGTGGAATTCGACCCCTAAGGATTACAATCGATCTCTTAATTTGAGATAATAGCTATAAGGATAATTTGAGCGATATCAACGAGGCTAAGAGGAGAAAGAAAGCCATGGAAAGCATCCATCCAAACACAAGCACAAAAACTGAAGACTCACTCACCGAAGACGCATAGAGTAAGAGGAAGAAGAGCCACAGAACCAAACCCACACATGACCATTGAAGAGACAAAACTAGTACCACCAAAGGCCGAATCCAGAAAATATAGGCAGAGGTACACACAATCCCAAATTTGAAGAGCAACAAACTTGAATAAGAAGCATACTAAGCATGCCTAACCGGAGTACGCTACAGAGCTAAGCCAAGTTGATAAGCACAATAGACAATCTTGATCTAAGGAGAAGCCGTCCTCGGGAAAACCTAGAAGAATGAGATTCCCTACTTTTACAAAACCCTAGTTGCATCAAACGCATGGACATACCTCGAAAGAACGGCGAAGAGTTTGAGGTGGCAGGATCTATAGTTGACAAAGCCTCCAAACTCACACCTCCTAGGGACACCATCCTCAAACAACCGAAGGAGAGAAAGAGGAAAGAGGAGCATCCAAGCCACAGAGGATCGCCAGAGAGCAAACACGAAACCGTAAGCAGAGATAGGAGGAACCAAAAAGACCGAATTGGAGCAAGTTACCTTCGACCTTGATATGTGTCAGGTTTTACTCAAACAACACAATGGTGAGACTACAAGTGCACAGCCAAATCGATTGTAGTACTTAAGGTATCGATCCCACAAAGACTAATAAGCTACGCGATGAGTTCGTTAGAGAAGAATAAAGCTGAGACAAAATAAATAAGGGTTTGTTTTAGTTTCAATAATGAACGAAATAGAAAGCAAATATCAATGAATGAAGTGTTGGGGTGCAGGGAATTCTCAAGGTATCATGGATCAACATATGCAAGGAAATCAAACAGGGAATTTTCAGTTAATTATGCTCATGAACTCAAATTTCGATTAATGCAATTAGCCTACTCCCGTATAACCAATAAATGTCTAAAAACCTATATTACTCTATTTCTGCAGGTAATCAAGATGTTAGACATGTATAAACAATCCAAATTCAATATGTTCACAACAAAACTCCACAACTCAACTTTCGGTAGGTTATGATGCCTTGTTTATCAAGGTTTAATAGGAGAATTATCAAGCTTTCGGAAAGGTAAACTCCTAATAACAATAACTAGCATGCCGTTCAAACAATAACTAGCACTTGTGAACCAAGATGAAGAACAATAAACGAAAATACCACAGATCTAACAACTTAGTTTAGTAACCCATGAATCCCCTTAGAAAACCCCCTTAAACCCAACAAGAGAACTACTCACACATACTCAAGCAAAGTAAAACCATATGAATGAATGATTGCATAAACAATTAAGAGTATGAGAAAAGGATTTATAGATCTTCTCTGTGATATAAAGTAGATGAAACTTCTCCCTTATACAAGTAGGCTAGAGAAAGACGGTGGTGACTCCGGTGGTGCAATGACGGTGGTGAGAGACTTCAGTGGCCTTGCGGCTCATCAAGAGGCTTGACCTCAGTCACGAGTGCTTGTGACCGAGATTTGACATGTCTTCACCCTTCGGGATGCATCTTCCAAACGGCTGAATGGATTGTTTCAATTATTGTCCCAGAGGCATATTGACTCTTCTAGCTTTCTATAGCCACCAATAAATCTCAATTTGATGCATGGAAAGGTCTTAAAATGTTTCCAAACTTCTGATGCTCTGAAACTGCCTTAGAACGGGTTTTTGCTCCTTTTGGGTCCATTTCTCCTTAAAACTTGTAAAACCTTTTTGAATCAAAAAATACTTGATAGTGACCTTTTTAGCCTTGAAAACATATCAAATCTCAATAAATCCATAAGAAAACAATGGCTAAAATATGATGTTATCAACTCCCTCAGACTTAGACTTTACTTGTCCTCAAGCAAACAAACAAGCTAACCGGTGGAGAGGTTTGAAAATCATGGAAACTCTTCTATGATCAGAGACCATGCTCCAATAGACGACCTGTAGATTAGTTAGTACAAGGATTCACATCAAAACTTCCTCACTATAGACTCACAACATTCTCAACTCAGATCCGTCCATCTCAAACCTGCAAAAGAGCTTAGTATTCACTTCCGTTAACTCCCTACATTCATTAAGGGTGGCGTGAGATTTCTCATGAGAAGGCATTATTCGGGGTAGATGGCGCTTGGTATAAAAGGACTTTTGGTGTTTAAGTGGTGGAGTTAAAGCGTTTAGGGCGTGAACTCGAAAGTGCAGCTATGTCGCAGAGCCGCAAGAGAGTATGAACCAATTGATGTTCACAGTTTCCAATCACTACTTCGTAACAGCTTGTTCCTTTTCCTCTTTCCTTCTTCTAGTTTCCCCAGACTTAGATGTTTCTGTGGGGTTCTCTACTCCAACTTCATATCTTCTTTTCTTCTAAGTCTTCTTCCTCAGGATTGGCTGTGCTACGAGAATATTTTGTAACCGTTTCCTTTCCTTTCATTTTTTTTCTTTTTCTTGAAAGGGGAAACAGTACGTAAATTTACAAATCTCATAAGCACATGATAAGTACCTTTTTATTTTGAATTCCGAGGCAAGATAATCTGCCAACGAGAAGGAAAAAGAGATTGATATGAGGTCTGAAAAGAGATTATGTTGTAAGGGTGGAAACCACTAAAAGTGAGTGGCCATTCAGGATCAGCAGAGAGTGATAAAAGGGATAAGAAGTCCTGAATGTGCTGCTCGTTTCTCCAATCTAATGCCTTTGGTGAGAAATATTTGAAGTCAATATTAGGGTTCAAATAAAATGGAGTTAACATCCGATCCAACCGCGTTCTCTGTAGGATGAAACTTCAGGGAGAGAGGTCCTGAGGTGAGCTTCTAGGTGTTGTCCGTTCTTTAGCGAATCATGCAGAACTTCTCCTTGCGTGTATATCAGAGCATATAAAGGTCAAACTCATCATATCATAGAGTCTTTATTTCCAAAAAATTTTGACTCAATAAAACGAAAAATACGAATGACTCGATATAAACGTTGCAAAATCATCGATGTAACAAGTGGTAAAACTTCTCAAGTCAACAAAATAGAAAGCAACATTAATAGAGGATGGAAAATCCTTCACCCCAGACTTAAATCAAACCGTCCTTGGTAGAAAAATAAGGAACCAGAGAAGAGGATAAAAAATCACAAAGAAAGAGTTGGGTTTAAAAGAACAATGTCACCTCGAATTGTGTTGTTGGTGACTACCCGAAGTTTCTTCCTTTTGTTTCCAGACATCGAATGAACTTGGTATAGTTCATCGAATTCTTGGTGAAGAACTTTCTAGTTGCATCTTTCCTGAGACAAAAACCTAAAAACCATCAATAATTTACGAAAAGTAAAAATAAAGTAAGGGATAGAATGGTAGTGGTGTTGTCTCAATGATGTTATATCGGCCATGGTCGAGGACTTGTCCATGGTGACAATATGTTCTAATGTTGCGGAACATTGGTGAATCGGTATGGATTGGTATGGCAATCGAGGCGGGTAATGAGAGGTGAATGGCACGCGGGTGGTGGGGTTCCGGTACGGTAGAGCTCGGCTTTGACTTGTTCTTATGTAACGGATGATGCTGGGGATGGTACATGGCTTCTTGGAAATTGTGTTGTTAGCTATGGAATGCTCCAAAAGATCAAAGATCTATTAAACAACAATATTTTCCGAAAACCTCCTCAAACCTCGGTCACAGGCCCTCGTGACCGAGGTCTGGCCTTCTTGGCACCTCGGTAACATGCCCTTGTGACCTAGGTCGACCTTCCTTCTTCTTTTTCCGATTTTTGTTTTTCTGATTTTGTATTTTCTTTTCTTTTATGTATGAACAATCTGAAATAAAACATGTAAAAATCAAAAGCAAAGGGAAATTTAAACTAAAAGTGAAAAGAAAACTTATAAGTGGGTTGCTTCCCACTAAGCGCGGTTGTTTAACGTCGATAGCTCGACCTTGGTAGCTGGTTAGGCTTGAGGTGGATCGTCCAGGGAAATTGGATCTTCCATTTCTTCTTCCACGTCTGTGAGATACGGCTTAAGCCGCTGTCCATTGATGGTGAATTCACCTCCATCACGATTATGAAGTACCACAACACCATATGGTTTTACTTCTTTGATCTTGAACGGTCCAGACCATCGTGATTTTAGTTTTCCAGGAAATAGTTTCAAACATGAGTTGAAGAGTAGAATCTGGTCATTTGGTGAAAACTTCTTTGGAACAAGGATGTATTTGTTCCCATAAGACGAAGGAAAATGACCCATGAAATCGATTCCCCAAACATCAAAAACTTCAACCTCTTGTATGAAGTTCTGCGGCATCTCATTTTTTTTGCCAATGTTCCCTTGTCTTTGACAAGCATCACACTTAGATATAAAACCATGAGCATCCTTAAACATGGTTGGCCACCAAAGACTAGCTTGTAATACCTTGGAAACTGTTTTGAAAGTGGCCAAGTTTCCACCATAATCTGATCCATGACTAGAATTTCGTCTTTCGGAATGTATCTTCTAAACATTGAGTCAGAACACTTCTTGTATAAATAAGGCTCATCCCAATGGTATCTTCTAACCTCACATAAAAACTTTTTCTTCTTGTAACCAAAGAATTCAGGAGGTTCTACCTCTGCTGCTAGGTAGTTTGTGAAGTGTCGAAACAAAGGAAAACAAAACGTGGTTGGTCTTGGAGGTGCACCCTTGAGAAGTCAAAGTCAAAACTTTGTCGCCTAAAACACTCTTGTTATCAGAATCTGTCGGTTTGATAACTTCTTTTGCTGTGATGCTTCGAGATTTTCTTGGAACATCCTGGGGCTTCTATTTTTCATACCCAGTACCTAGAACAAGCTTCTCTTCATTGGTAATAGTCACATGATGAGAGTTACCCGTAGGGACTGCAGAATAGAAGACTCTCTTCTTGATTTTGGAGAAAGAAACTCACCTTTTGGGATACTCGATAACCGCTCCCACTGTGTCAAGGAATGTGCTCCCAAACAGCAATGGCATATGAGAGTTGCCACTCATCTTTAAAATATGAAAATAAACTGGTACAAGACAGCCTCCAACTTGCACCATTAGATTTTGAACAAAACCGAGTGGGGTTGTGTCATAGGCATCGCAAATTTAAGAGAAGTAGTTGGAGGCTTTATGTCAATAATTCCCAGCTTCCTTGCAATGGTGTTAGACATCACATTCACACCAGCTCCTGTGTCACAAAAAGAGTCAAGAAAATCCATACCTTTTATAGTGCAAGGAAAAACAAACTTCATTGCATCGCCTATCTTATGAAGCCTTCTTTGGTGTGGTGGTTTAAGTTCGACTTTAGGAGCTTTCAACTCACTCGATGGATTGGCTACAATGGCTTGGGTGTTCTTAGAAGGTATAGGGATGTCGCTTCCATCGTTCAAGTCAAGATACACGATTCGTTTTGCATTACCTGGGGCCGAATCAAACATCTCCTCGCAGAATTCTGTCATGTCTTTGAGGGGGTTAAACTCATTCATAGTTTCCATCAAAGCTATCTCCATACGGTTTCCCAACAGAATTTCTTCATAAACCTCATTAGTGGCCTCATCTTTCTTGTCAATCGAAAATACATCGCCATGGACTGTAGGTTGCTTTAAGGCTTCGTTCATATCAAACTTCATGACCAAATTTCCCAAGTGAAGATCGATTTTCCCTTTAGAAACATCTATGATGGCTCTAGCTGTAGAGAGAAAGGGGCGACCAAGGATCAAAGGATCCTTAGGTTCCCTTTCAATGTCTAGAACAACAAAATCTGTAGGTATACAACATTCTTCAATTTTAACTTGAATATCGAAGAGAATACCTATTGGGCGTACGATCGATCTGTCTAGGAACACCAATGAAAATTTTGTTGGCTCGAATTCAAGATAACCTAGGCGATGTGCTACCGAGTATGGCATCAAGTTGATACTTGGTCCCAAATCACAGAGAGACCGCTCAAAAGTTTCTGCTCCAATTGTACAAGGTAGGACAAACCTCCCTGGATCTCCTTGCTTCTGAGGTGTTCGGTTCTGTATTATGACACTACACTCCTTTGTGATTGTCATCACCATCTTCTAGACTCAGAGTAGTGGCCAAAATTCTCTTCATGTACTTCCTAAGAGATGGAATCATAGTGCAAGCCTCAATGAAAGGTAACTTTACCGTTAGTTGTCCGATGAGTTCTCCAAGCTTGATTTGCTCTTTCTCCTTCTTCGAAATCCTGGTGGCCTTAGGGAATGGTATCTTGGGCTGATATACACGTGCTGGAGTTGGTGGTGGTGTGTCCTTGACCAGCTCCTCACGGCTTGCATCTTCCCTTTCCGCGTTTTCTTCTTCAAGGTGTATGGTTCACTCCGCTTCTTTCTCCCTTGTGTTGATCGGATAATCCGGTTCCTTATATGCTGTTTCACTCCTCAGTGTAATTGCATTTAAACTTTTAGAGTTAGAGGGTTGCTCCTGTACCTCCATAAAAGTTCTAATCCAATTTTCAAGATTTCTCGAATTCTCTTTTGCTTGCTTATCAATCTCCATGATGTGAATAAAATGACATGATATATATAGTGAAGTAGATGTGCCAATTTAGGGATTATTGGAGAAGAATATTCCTTTTAGCTTACTCTAAAAGTTTCTATGTTATTTATTATACTATTAATAATTACATTTTACATTACATGAATTAAAAAGTGAACAGTAATTTTAAATTTAAATATTTAATGTAAATCTCGAATATTAATTGAATTTAGATTGTGTTTGATTTAATTATCAATCTGAATTTGAGAAAATCCGGATTATATTTACTCAATATTTAAATAGTTAATGTATATCTTTGTATATAGTACGATTTGTTTTAAATAATATACGTAATTCTAGTGGATGACGTGTGTATGGTTTGTTTTAAATCCAGATGGAGCTATTATTATTATGTACATTTGGTTTATAATAAAGATGAAAATAATATATCTAATTTTTACAAATCATATTAATTTCCAGATTTAAATATATGAAAATAAAATATTAAATTACATATATATAATTTGAACGCCTCATAATAATTTCCACATTTAAATAATTTAACATAAAAATAATATTTATTAAAATCACAACTTGATTATGATGTTTTGTTTAATATAATGAATTTTACATAAAATATTATTTATCAAGTATATAAAACTATAAAATAAATATATATTACATATTGATATTAAATCATATAATTTTAAACATTTGAACTTTGAAATCTGAATATATTATTGTATGGTTTTTAGTGTATCAAAATAACAAACTTCACATTTATCACCTAAAATAGTATTCGAACAATGTTCATATATATAGAAACTAAAATATTCTCAAAATCAATTTTAATAAACGGATTTAAACTTATAATATTAAAAGTTCAAATTTGATATATATATATATATATTCCAGATTTTAAGAGTAATAGTTGACATAATTTTATATTTTCAATTAATTAAATTTTAATTAAGATATATTCAAATTTGCCCATATAGAAACTGAATTGATTTTCTCAACCGATTTATGTCAAATGAATATATGATTTCAAAAAAACAAATGAACAGAGATTTAGGCATATATCGTGTTAATTTTGAATTTTGGAAACTAATGATTTGTTACAATTAAAATATTAACATATATTATCATCTTAACAATTTTAATATTTTCAATTTTGAATTTAGATATATAATATATATGTATATATATAAGTATATATATATATGGTATTATTTTCAAAATTTGAAAAACATTGATTAAGAAGATTTAGTAGAATATTCTCAATTCAAATTTTGAGCTTACTCTACAAGTTAAATAGCCATATACACACGTCATCCACTAGAATTCCGTATATTATTTAAAGCTCGAAACCACTAAGAGACTTGTTATAATCCTCCCATACCTCTTGTTCAGTGAAACTACTACTATCAGAAACCAAACCTGGAAGTTCTTGATCCATCCCGAACTGCCTCGCCACTCAATGAGGATTGTAATCTTCAATGACACCCATCCCAACTAGCTTGCAGCTCCTCACAGATAGAGCAAAACATACAAACTCGTCGTCAATACTGTTTTCAACAGTCACCGACATTGATTCTTCAACATACAACCTAAGAGGACTCCAGTTCGGTAGAGGTTTGGTATAAGGACGCCACTCAAAATCCTCAAATCTCACATTCTCAGGTCTTTGTGGTAGATCCAGATTATCCCATTGAGCTATCCTAGGCTCACCTAGTGGTGTCTCTATAGCAGTTGGTCTTGTATTCTTGAACCTTTCCCAAGCCCATACTTGAACTAACTTAAAAAGAGATTTCAAATTCACATTTCGAGTAGACTCTTCTCTAGCAGAAGCTTGAATATGACTAAAGTCTCTGTAGAATTTTCCTAAAACGGTCGGAGATAAGAAAAACTGAAAAGAAAAAAAATGGTTTTTTTTCATTGTAGTTGAATCCATCAAGAAGAAGATGATGAAAAAAGGTTTTTTTCAGTTTTTGATGGATTCAACTAAACAATTTTCTTTAAAAAGTTTCTGTACAGAGATTGCAGGAGTCTTTCTCGTCTCGCCACAGGTTCTGTCACCGAAAGGTACCAAGACTGGTGGGTTAAATCTATTTCAAAGTTTCTGATATATTATATGCACTATCCACTGGTTTCTCAATAAAAGTCAAAGTACCTTAATGGTCAATTCACATTGTTAAGAACAACAAAACGTATGTCAATGGTCAATTCACATTTCTCCACAATCAAACTACAAGAACCTAAATTCAAATAATGTCAAAATAGCTAAGAGCATCTACAATCGAGACACAATAAATTGTGTCTTCCCAAAAAAAAAACAATTTTTTTTTTTCATTTAAAAAAAAAAAAAAAAAATTGATTTTTTTATTGTCGCAACGAATTACTGATGGTCTAATGCAATATGTCTCTATTACTGATGGTCTAATGCAAAGAAAAAATGTATATTTAAAAACGAATGAGACCAAAGAAAACATAATTAAAAAAACACACACATCATATAAGAACAATGATTAAAAAATAATGACAATACAATATAATGCAAAGTCATGAACATACCTTTATGTTGAGGATAAGAACGAACAACTTCTAGTTTTCCTCCCCCATTTTCGTCTACCATCCAGATTAATAAATAAAATTAATAATTAGTTTTGGGTATTTCCTCTGTTTTTAAAAGATTGATGTTAAGAATGTTTTACATAAATTAAGAAAACAATCATTATTCTTTCTAAATATATTATTTTCTTTCACTACAAATTATTCTGTTAATTATAAACCAATAGTAATATAGTAAATGTAATTATGTTCAATCATTACATTCTGAAGTTTATAATTAATCAATAAAATAAAGAGAAAATGTTAGAAAATCAATCTTTGTGAAACAAAATAAAAGAGTTAAAACATCAATCTTTTTTAAAAAGAGAGAGTATTATTTTGCATTCAGCGTTTAAGATTTTACCGTTGTTCTAAAATGTGATTGCGGAAGCTGCATACACCAATTATGCGTTCGGCGATGGAGACCTGTAGAAATAATGTCTGGATCAAATAAATAACGGAAAGAAATATAAAATAAAAACTCAAATTTTCTTATAACTTTCATTTAAGATAGGAGGATATTATATGTTAGATCTATCATTTCTATGTCAAATCCATTTGAAAAAATTGTGACATAGATAGAAATCAAGGAAAATAAACGCTGTTGGCGGTAAAGGTTTTAGGGCTCGACTGGTTTAAACGCGGTGGTTGTGTTTGCGGGTATGAGAGTTTGTGGAAGTGGACAGTTGTATGACTGGTTTAATAAATAGAAACGGGTGCGTTTGCGAAAAATTACTAACTGGTTGACAGCGGTTGCAGATAATGTTTAACATATTTAAAATATATAATTTTTATAAAAAAAAATTGTATTACCATAATCAAAGTTTAAAAGTGAAGTTTTAAACAAATTTTATAATAACTAATTGAATTTTTTTATTTTAAGAGGTTTACAACATTTTTTATTTAGAAAATATTTTTATACATATAAAATATTTTAGTTTAGTTAGTAGATATATAAAGAATTTATTATAATACATTTTTATTTTTCAAAAAATTTGTTTTGATTTTTTTTTTTGTAAAATTTTATTAGTATTAAAAATCAAAAATCAAAAATCAAAAATAAAAAATTAATTAATTTTAACTAACCGCAACCGTCCGCAGCCGCAAACACTAGCTGGAAGGTGTTTTTAAAATAGAGGGATTTTAAGCGGTTTGGAATGGTATGTTACGATTTGCATGATTGGCATAAAACACTTGCAACCGTAATCACCCGCAAACGCAGTGTTTGCCGGTGGTTATGGGTGAACCAATCAAGCCCTTACAGTTGCTATAAAACGTGGTTGCGGAGGCTGCCATACACCAACTATGTGTACCATTTATCTGTATGGCCATGGATATATGTAGACATTATGTCCATATCAGATTAAAACAAAGAAAAGTAAATAAGTAAACACTCAAATTTTCTTAGAACTTTTACTTAAAATATGATATTAGATGTTAGATCTATCACTTCTATGTCAAATCCATTTGAAAATGGTGACATCGGTAGAAATCGAAAAAATAAAAACACGTAGTTGCCGTTAAAGGTTTTTACAGTTGTTCTAAATCATGATTGCGGAAGCTGCCAGACACCAACTATGTGTATCAATTATGTTTTGGCGATGGAAATACTTAGACATTATGTCCAGATCAGATTATAAACTGAAAGAAAAATAAATAAATTAACTCAAATTTTCTTAGAATTTCACTTAAAGTAGGATTTTAGATGTGAGATCTATCATTTCTATGTCAAATCTAGTTGAAAATATGGTGACATCGGTAGAAATCGAGAAAAGAAAACACAAATGGCAGTAAAGGTGTTACCGTTGTTCTAAAATGCGATTGCGGAGGCTGCCATGCACTGGTTATGTGTTCGGCGATGGAGATATGTAGGCATTATATCCAGATCAGGTAAAAATTGGAAAGCAAAATAATATATAGCGCAAAGTTTCTTGAAACTTTCACTTAAAATAGGATTTTAGATGTTAGATACCTTAAATCCAGTTGAAAATATGCTGACATCGGTAGAAATCGAGAGAAAAAACAGAGTTGACGGCCTCGCTAGAACTCGAGGAAAATATAGGATTGGTGGCCACATATTAGGGTTTTAAAGCATTTAGGTTATGTGAAGAAAACGATTTAAATTATCTTTTTGCCCTTCATTAAAAAAAAAGACAAAAACAAAATAAAATGCAAAGCTGGAGACTCAAAACTCTTGATTTTTTTTGCTGAACAAATAAATTTGACCACCTAAATTAATTATCTTTTGTATTAATTAAATATTATACTTACAAAACCTTAACTTAGCCATCATGTTTCTGGTCTGCCAGCCTCTATCACTCGTTTACCAATAGCCCTAGCGGCCTTTCTCTGGCAGCCCTTATATATATACAAATAATATAAATTTTAATAAATTATTTAAAACTCTCATACTCTTTCTATCAAATTTCATCTAGAAAAAAGTTTTCGTAATTGTATTCTCATAAAACCACTATTTTCTTTTATTTTTACTCTTTCAATTTTACTCTTTCTGGATTTTACTCGCTTCAATTGTACTATATTCTATTTTGTTTTTGTTAAAATATAATTAAATACAAGTAGACTAAAGCTGCCAAATCCAGAACGTGTCAAATTGAAAAAACCACAATTTTATTTTTCTTAACAAAATTTTATTTTTTTAACAAAACCACCATTTTATTTTATTTTTACTCATTCAATTTTACTCTCTTCAATTTTCCTCGTTCTGGATTTGGTGGTGTTAGTCTAATTGTATTTAATTTTATTTTGTGTGTACTCACGTCGAGAGGCTATAGAAATGTATATATCTTGATAGCTATTAAAAATAAAATATATATCATACATTTGTAGATAAGAAGATCATACATCATATTAAAAAAATAGGATCATACATCAAACAAAATGACGTAATTTTATACGTTGTATCCATATCATCAAGTTACGAATTTTAAAATTATGATGATAAATGTATGATTTAGCAAATGTTTTGGAGACGGTGAAATTTTTTATGAGGATACAATTATGAGAGCTTTTTTCCCGATGAAATTTGACAGAGAAAGTGAGAGTTGCATAGAATTTATTGAAGATTTATATATATATGTAAATCTATAGAATTTGATAAATTTTTGAAACTAAGAAAAATATAGAAGATTCATTAAATAAAAAAATAAACGCGGCATACACGTCAACAGAAATCTGACATGTCATCCATGTTGTGTCACAGTGTCACATGTGGCATCCACATCAGCAACATTAACGGCACGGTAATGGTGGGGTATAATTTTGCGCAAAAGTATAATTGAATGGTCGATGTTCAAATTATTAATTAATGAAGATATGTTTTAGCCTATTTTTAATAAAAATATGAATTGAACATATAATTATGTTTTATGAGTATGTAAAAGCAGACTTTCCCCTTAGTTACCCTCTATTTATAAGGCTAGCTAGTCTTAAATCCTTGTTATAGTAAGAGAAACCCCTTATTAACAATGGAAGTAATTTATGTAAGCCAAAGCTCAATGTATTAATTATTGTGTTCTGTTGAGCTCATCTCAAGAGACAACCCAACAATATCCACATTAGCTTGAGATCCCTTCCAATCTCTCACACACCAACAACAACCTCTATGTGTCTTAACATATTTTTTTTGAATCCTGAGACTCAAGTCTGAAATATGTAGTCAATAAAAACTCTTGATCCACCTGTTTTTAAAAAAACTTCACAAATATTGATTTCGTTAGTGCACTAAGCAACAACAAAATTTTCAGCTAGAGAGGTCTCATTCTAAACCGAACAGTTTGTGCATAGATTCTGGTTCGGTTTAGTAATTGGTTCGATTGAATTAAAATCCCCGGCCCTAATTTTGGTTAAAGTGAACAATCAGAAACCGGAAATTTATTATGTAAATGCCAGACACGGCGCGAGCTCCGGGACCTCGCCGGCGATGACGGTAGCTCAATCTCACCGATTCTCAACGGCGATTAATCCCATTAACATAAGTTTGCTTTCAAAGCAAATACTTCAGCTAGGAAGAACCAACCATAACAACAATTCTGATTCCTTTACAGAGATTAGTCATCAAAGTAAACTTCTATACTAATCGCTCGATGACTGCATCAATCTCAACCAAATCAAGCAAGTTCATGGTCATGTGATTCGTAAAGGTCTCGATCAAAGTTGTTACATACTCACAAAGCTAATTCGTACCTTAACCAAGCTCGGTGTTCCCATGGATCCATATCCTCGCCGTGTAATTGAACCTGTTCAGTTCCGGAATCCATTTTTATGGACGGCTGTGATTCGTGGATATACGATTCAAGGTAAGTTTGATGAAGCTATTTCTATGTATGGATGTATGAGAAAAGAAGGTATTACGCCACTTTCTTTCACTCTCTCTGCTCTTTTGAAAGCTTGTGGATCTTTAAGAGATTTGAAATTAGGTCAACAGTTTCACGCACAGGCGTTTCAACTTAGAGGTTTTTGTTTTGTATACGTTGGGAATACAATGATTGATATGTATGTGAAGTGTGGTTCTATTGATTGTGCACGTAAGGTGTTCGATGAAATGCCTGAACGAGATGTGATATCGTGGACAGATCTTATTTCTGCATATGGTAGAGTTGGGAATATGGAATCTGCTGTGGAACTTTTTGAGAGATTGCCTATAAAAGATATGGTGGCTTGGACTGCTATGGTTACAGGGTTTGTGCAGAATGCTAAACCTCAGGAAGCTTTAGAGTATTTTGATAGAATGGAGAAATCAGGAGTTCGAGCTGATGAGTTCACTGTTACTGGATTCATATCGGCTTGTGCGCAGCTGGGAGTAAGCAAATACACTGATCAGGCGGTTGAAATTGCTAAGAAGTCTGGGTGTTCTGCTAGAGATAATGTTTTTATCGGGTCTGCGTTGATAGATATGTACTCGAAATGCGGGAATGTAGAGGAGGCGGTAAATGTGTTTGAGTCGATGAACTATAAGAACGTTTTCTCTTATAGTTCGATGATCCTTGGTCTCGCTATGCATGGACGTGCTCAAGAGGCTTTAGAGCTGTTCGATTACATGGTATCGCAGACTGCAATAAAACCTAATACTGTTACATTTGTTGGTGCGCTTACGGCTTGTAGCCACACAGGACTTGTTGACCAAGGACGTCAAATATTTACTTCTATGCATCAAAGATTCGGCGTTGAACCAACGAGTGATCACTATACTTGTATGGTTGATCTTCTTGGCCGTGCAGGACGGTTGCAAGAAGCCCTTGAGCTGATTAAAACCATGCCGGTCGAGTCACATGGAGGAGTTTGGGGTGCATTGCTCGGTGCCTGCAGGATCCATAAAAATCCAGACATAGCAGAGATTGCTGCAAAACGTTTGTTCGAATTAGAACCAAACATTATTGGAAACTATATCTTGCTCTCTAACGTTTACGCTTCAGCTGGGGACTGGGATGGCGTTTTAAGAGTGCGGAAACTGATTAAAGAAAAGCGTTTGAAGAAGACACCCGCGGTTAGTTGGGTTGTAGATAAGAATGGTCGGATGCATAGGTTTTTCCCGGGAAACATGAACCATCCGATGTCGAATAAGATTCAAGAAACGTTAGAAAAGCTTGTAGAGAGATTTAAGGCATTAGGGTATCAACCAGATTTAAGCTCTGTGCCCTACGACATGAGTGACGATGCGAAGAGGTTGATACTGATTCAACACACCGAGAAGCTGGCTTTAGCGTTTTGTTTACTCACTACGAACAGAGATTCTACGATAAAGATAATGAAGAATTTGAGGATGTGCCAAGATTGTCATACGTTTATGCGTTTGGCGTCAGAAGTTACAGGGCGGGTGATTATAATGAGGGATAATATGAGGTTCCACCATTTTAGGAGTGGAGCTTGTTCCTGTGGTGATTTTTGGTAAAATATTATTGATAAAAAATAACTAATGTCTACACTCTACACCCTATGTCCCTATCCATTACTATAAATTAGGTAATTTATAAAATTTAATATAAGTTTAAGTAAACACGTATAATTTATTTAAAGCCTTTTAACCAAAAAAAAATAAAATTATTTTAATAAAAAAATATAATCGATTTAAATGATTTTAAACATTTATAACGGTAATCTTATCTTGAGAGATGGATCTTCTTCATCTTCCGTCGTGTTGTGGCAGAGTTTTGATCATCCTTCGGATACTTGGCTTCCTGGTGCTAAAATCTTTTGGACAACGACACAATAGAACCAAGAAACAAATTTCTCACTTCTTGGAACACTTTTGAAGATCCATCACCGGGTCGCTACTCTCTTAAGTTTGACCCTATTACAAGAAACTCTTTGATCATAGTTTTAAATGTATCTAAATCATATTGGTCAAGTGGGGCATGGGATGATCGACTTAGAATTTTTAAGGAAGACACAGATCTGAGATTTGGTGGTAACTTGAGCTTCAATGTGAAAGAGTCCTACATCACATATTCAGTACGTAACCAAACAACACCATTTCGTTTGGTTATGGATATTAGTGGACAGTTAAAAGCGTACAATTGGCTTGAGAAGAACAAGATGTGGGATTCACCATGGTCTTTTCCTAACCAGAAATGTAAGGTTTATGGTTACTGTGGTTCGTTTGGTATCTGCAATGAGCATTCTTCTTGCAAATGTATTCCTACTTTCAGAAGACCATATAGCTTGGATTCGAATGATTCATCTGGTAGATGTGTTAGTGAAATCAACTTAACCAATCAATGTGGCAAAGACATTGACAAGTTTCTTCCTCTTCAGAACATGAAGTTACCCAATGATCCGGAAGAAAAACAAACTTTTACTTCGTGTGAATCAGCTTGCCTAGCTTATTGTTATTGCAAGGCCTACGCATATGATGGAAACCGGTGTTTGATTTGGACAAGTGATATCTTCAATCTACAACAACTTGATGTAAATAATAGTGAGGGGAGGACGTTTTACGTTAGAGTTACTTCTTCTAATGACATCTCAGCAGAGTCTTCAAACAAAGGTATTCGTTTTTTTCTTATCAAGAATTAAAGATTTTTTTTTGTTTTAATCCTCATTAGAATCCTCTTGTTTAGGGGATCCAGAAAGTCTGGAGACAATCTCAGGAAGAACGAAAAATCGTAAAGCGAGAACCATTGTGTTAGCCGTTGTACTACCATCATTATCAGTAATTGCATTTTTCAATGGTTTGTATTGTTACAAGAGAAGCAAAAGAGCACAAAAAGGTGAGATTGGTATTTCTGTTAGCTTTTCCTTCACTATACAAGATTTTTTACTAAGTATCTGAAAGGCTTGTAGATAAAAACATACTTGGAAGAGGCAAAATTAATGCAGAGGTGGATGATGAAGAAGAAAAGTTTTACCTAAATCTACAAGACATAATGGCTGCAACAAATGGTTTCTCTGAGGGAAACAAGTTAGGAGAAGGTGGTTTTGGTCCGGTCTACAAGGTAATAAATTTCACCTTGATTACTATATAGAAATTGATTGCTAAGTGATTTTTGACCGTTAGGGAACTCTACAAAATGGGATTCTTGTGGCAATCAAAAGGCTGTCAAAAAAGTCAAGTCAGGGTCTGACTGAGTTCAAGAACGAAGTGGTTTTGATCATAAAGCTTCAACACAAGAACCTGGTGAGGCTGTTAGGATATTGCGTTGAAGGAGACGAGAAACTCCTTATTTACGAGTACATGCCCAATAAAAGTCTTGATGCTTTACTCTTTGGTAAGTGATGAGATATGTCTTGCAAATTAGCTGAAAATTTTGAATTTGAAACTCTTCAAATGTTTTTCCTTTCCTTTTGTTTTGGGACACATATATAGACCCTCTTAAATCCAAGGAATTGGATTGGGAGAAGCGTATGAAAATAGTAATTGGAACGACAAAGGGACTTCAATATCTGCATGAAGACTCGCGTCTCAAGATCATCCATCGTGATCTTAAGGCAAGCAACATTCTTCTTGACGATGAAATGAATCCTAAGATCTCGGATTTTGGAACCGCGAGGATTTTTGGTTGCAAACAGATCGACGACAACACAGAAAGAATTGTTGGGACATTGTAAGTGTGCGTTTCTTTCTAATGGTTTTGATTGTTTCAAACCCTAAAATTTTTTGTTTACAAATAAAACCTATCGTTTACATCATTTGTAAATTGTAAACATCCAACGTTACATTTTATTTCCGTTTGCCTTTACATTTTTCAAATGATGTAAACTCAAATCAATGAAAAAAAATAATTGCAGCCTCTTTGTCTATATCAAATTCCTAAGATGTATTTTCTGTTACAAACTTACAATGGCTAATTTCAGCGGCTATATGTCACCGGAATATGCATTAGGCGGAATGATTTCGGAGAAATCTGATATATATAGCTTTGGAGTGTGGTTATTAGAGATCATATCAGGCAAAAAGGCGACTAGGTTTGTTCATAATAACCAAAAACACAGCCTTATTTCTCATGTAAGTTTTTCAAAAAATTAGTTCAATATCATTTTTTCTTTTAAATAGTAAACCAAACACAAAATGTATGTCATTGATATTCTTCAGGCATGGGAATCTTGGTGCGACTCAAAAGGTGTAAGCATTGTAGATGAATCATTGGGTGATTTATATTCTTCGAAAGAAGTGATGCGGTGCGTTCACATTGCACTTCTTTGCGTTCAAGATCAGCCTATAGACAGACCTACAATTTCGCAAATCGTTTACATGTTCCAAAACAAGCAACGTTCACATATGTTTTAAACTGCAATCAAAGGTTAGTACCGTCTGACAACGTGTTCTCTATTAACGAAGCAACACAATCAACAATGGAAGGAAGATGAAGAATGTATTTAATTAGTTAGGGTAAAACTGGTAAATAACCAAAACTTTAACATTTGAAACACAAAACCTCCATTTTATGAAACAAACAAAGGCCATGAATGGCTGATAGTTTTTTAGTGGTTTTTGGTTTCTGATTTTTTTGGTTTTTGATTTTCTGTAGATTTTAGTTTTTCAAAAACTTGAATGGTAACTTGTTTAGTTTTTGGTTTTTACATGTATATATTTTTTACTTTTTTTGTGTTTTCTATATTTTCTTAGTTTTGGTTATTTGTGTTTAAAAATTATTAAAATAAATGATATTAAATTTTAATAATCAAATAAAAACTTAAAAAATTTCATAATACCAACAAAAATACTGAGAAAATACACATAAGTTTATTGCATAAAAATAAAAAATTATTACATAAACTAATATCAATGTCAAGAGTTCCATAATGATGCAGAAATGGGGATGAGATTTTTGTGTGTACAAGACAAGTATGAAGAAACTTTACTCTTATATAGAAAAAAAAATGATATTTAGGTAACTAGATTTATAACAATTTACTAAAAATAGAAATAAAACTTTTTCTTACGCCAAGTCTTGTGGAAAACCCTCCAAAGAATAGGGTTTTAGTTTTAATGGTTTCAGTAAACAATTTAAAAAAAAAATCAGACGTTGAGAAAAAAAAAGGAAAAAAAAAATATTTATCACAAAAACCTCCTAAAAACTCCTATAAGTTAGTTTTTGGATTCTCTTCACAAATATGCAAAAACCATCAAAATCTAGATTTCCTATTTTTTAGGGAATCTACTTTTGCTAAAATCATGATTGACAATAAATTAGTTTTTTGAAGAATCTAAAACCAAAAACCACTCTAAAAACCATTGCCATTCAAGGCCAAAATTTAAAAAGGAATGGAGAGAGTTCATTTTTTATATTAAGAAAGTGATTATTATTTTTATCTCACGGATGTAAGGATTCATAGTTTTGAAATACTCAAATATGATTGTAGAAAAGTAGAATCAAAAATAAAAAGCAACTACTAGTTGGTAATGTATTTTTAATATTTATTTGAGTCAATAAAAATCGATCAAGTTAAGATTGAGTCAATGAAGTTAAGTAGAGTAAAAATTTAAAGTGTAAGTCTAAAGTTTGTTTATATGTAAATTTAGACCATGGATGTTTGAGAGTTTTTAAATAGTTTAGTTTTTGGATTTTGGATTTTGGTTTTTTTTGTTTTTGGTTTTTGATATTTGGTTTTTGGTTTTTGAGTTTTTTTGTGCAGATTTTTGTTTTTCAAAAACTTGAATGGTAAATTTTTTTAGTTTTTAGTTTTTATATATATATATATTTTAGTTTTTATGTCTTCTATATTGATTTTTAATTTTGGTTATATTGTTTAAAAAATAGTAAAGCACTGATATTAAATTTTAATAAGAAAATAAAAAATTACAAAATTTCATAATACTGAAAAAATACACAAATTTTTAGTTCACTCTTTTATAGAAAATGATATTTAGATAATTAGATTTATTGATTGATAAAAAACAATATTTTGAAAATAAAAATTAATTACTTAAAATACTCTTGTAAAACCCCATAGAATAGGAATTTAGTTTCAATGAATTAGTAAACAAAAGTTATAAAAAAAAAAACTGACGTTAATAGGACTTTTTAGGGAAAAAAAAAGAAAACAAAATATATCACAATAAAATCTCTCAAAAAAAACTAGTCAAAGTAAAATTCTGGTTTTCCCTTAGAAATTAGCAAAAACCATCAAAATCCATGATTTGATGATATAGCACCCAAAGAAGAGAAAAATGGATTTCCTAATGTATGAACTATTAATCTTGACAATACATGATTAATGTATGGCAATGAGTTATCATACTTTTGAAAATCATGAGTTGATGATATAGCATCCAAAGAAGAGAGAAAATTCTCATATATATATATATGGGCCATTGTCTAAAATATACTCGTTCATAAATTTATTTCTAAACAATATCCTTTGGAAAATATTTGTTCAACTATAGGGGGTCTGTTTGAAAATAATTTTCTAAAAATGTCTATTTTCGGGTATTTTCTCTCTCTCTATATATATATGATAATTTTTTTAAGGGTTGACGAATTGTATCTCACCCAAAGATTTAATTAAGTGTGACTCTCCATAAAACTCCAGCCTCGGGGTGGAGCTACACCACAAAACTTTGACAGGCTAAATCCCTATCCAAATTTTTAATTAAGTTTGTGTCCCCATAAAACTTCAGCTTCGAGGTATAGCTACACCACAAAATTTTGACGGGGTAAATTTCCACACAAACTTTAATATATGATAATTTATAGCTACACCACAAATTTTCTCTCTCTATATATATATGATATTTTTTTTAAGGGTTGACGAATTGTATCTCACCCAAAGTTTTAATTAAGTGTGAGTCTCCATAAAACTCCAGCCTCGGGGTGGAGCTACACCACAAAACTTTGACGGGCTAAATCCCTATCCAAAGTTTCAATTAAGTTTGTGTCCCCATAAAACTTCGATATATGATATTTTATAGCTACACCACAAATTTTCTCTCTATATATATATGATAATTTTTTTAAGGGTTGACGAATTGTATCTCAGCCAAAGTTTTAATTAAGTGTGAGTCTCCATAAAACTTCAACCTCGGGGTGGAGCTACACCACAAAACTTTGACGGGCTAAATCTCTATCCAAAGTTTCAATTAAGTTTGTGTTCTCATAAAACTTCAGCTTCGAGGCATAGCTACACCACAAAACTTTGACGAGGTAAATGTCCACACAAAATTAAAATTTGTATGGGGATTTACCCCATCAAAATTTTGTCATATAGGTACATCTGAGACTGAAGTTTTATAGGGACACACACTTAATTAAAACTTTGGGTAGAGATACAACCCGTTGAAAATTGGATAAATGTCAAAACAATGAAGATTTGTTTTCATCTATATATCTATGATTTTATATATGTTCTTCAAAACTCGACTCCTTCTTCTTCTTCCTACAACTTGAATCACATGAGTCACAACACGACCTAAATTCTCTAAACTTCTTCCAAGACAACAACAATACTCAATTCGTACTTTGGTGGTCCACTAAACCATGTCAACCCCACATTTTTTTGAAGGAAATTCTCCTCCAAAAAGCACGCTTGAGATAACTCCAGTAGCTCTAGAGAGCACTGATACCAGGCCGCTGCCAAGAGATACTAGTATTTTTTTCGCCCTATAGTATATTAGTATTTCAATGAATTTTCAAAAGTATTATAGTATAGTAATAAGGGTTTCTATTTGAAATTAAAATTTTAAAGGAGATTGTTTTTGGTAGTCTTACCTACATTAAAAGACTTTTAGTCTTTTCAAGTGTATTCGGAGATGGCAAGAGGATCGAAATTTCAGTGTACATTGTGTTCCACCGTTTTATTTCTGTCTACGTGAAACAATGCGTGCCGTTTTCTGAAGAGGCGAAACAACGAACAGTGTCTTTTAAATTAACTTAAACGGCAGAGAAAATATTTGATGGGACCTAAAAGTCAACAAAACGCACCGTCGCTGCAGATTGCTACCTCCTTCTTTACGCCAAATGAACATTGAATCTCAAACTCCTGAAAAAATAGAGCTTCGTATAATCAACAAGGTAACGTATCGCTCAATCTTATACAAATCTTCATTTGAATTTGGAAATTTAAAAAAAAAAAAATCTCTTCTTCAATCTTGTTCATTTTAGAGGAATCATCTGAGAAATCAAAAATTACTTGATGTTTCGAGTTTTCTTTTGATTTATATGTGTTGAGTTTAATCAGATTTGAGTTACGATCTTGAAAGATCTATGGTGTTTGATTTATGATTCGATCTTCCTTATTTGGGAAACTGTTATTGCTTTCATTGTGGGTTATGAGGTTTATCGTTGCACTCTCAATGTTTTGCTGAGCTCATAAGTTTACTCCTAAAGTCTCCTATATCGAAGAACACTGCTATTTTGAAATTTAGAAGAACTGGTTTGTTGTTACTGCACCGCTTATTTGCAATGTCACTATCTGCTGGGTTTTGATTTAGATTGCAATGTCCTCTCTAATGTTACCTATCGTTGAACTCTTCGTATTTTTCAGTTTAGGGGATTAAACTTCAGTCAGCTTTTCTGAGTTTGAGAATGAAGTTCTAGAAGTTTTTTTTTTTTTTTTTTTTTTTTTTTGCTTGGAGGCAATAACATAATGAAGCGATTTGTTTACATTAACGATGATGAAGCTTCGAAAGAGCTTTGTTGTGATAACCGTATATCTAACAGAAAGTATACGTTGTGGAATTTTCTTCCGAAGAACTTATGGGAGCAATTCAGGTGATGAATTCATTTTGATTTATGGTTGTAATCTTCTAAAATAGTTTATCATTTTCGATTTTGTTTTCATCTTATCTGATCGAGATGTTATATCTCCTTTTTTTCCAGCCGGTTCATGAATCAGTATTTTTTGTTGATTGCGTGCCTTCAGCTATGGTCCCTTATTACTCCTGTAAATCCTGCAAGTACATGGGGTCCGTTAATATTCATATTTGCAGTATCCGCTTCCAAAGAAGCTTGGGATGATTACCACAGGTATCTATCAGATAAGAAAGCAAATGAGAAAGAAATTTGGATTGTCAAACAAGGGATCAAGAAGCATGTATGAATCACTTTTGCAAGATTTTTCTTGGCGATTGAATTTTAGGTGATATTATTGGCTTATTTGTATTAGTATTTTGCTTGTAGATTCAAGCACAGGACATACAAGTGGGCAATATTGTCTGGTTGCGTGAGAATGATGAAGTTCCTTGTGATTTAGTTTTGCTTGGTACCTCTGATCCACAGGGTGTTTGCTATATAGAGGTAGACTTCTTGACATGCATGTAACTGATTTATGCTACAATTTAGTTTCCAGATTGGTGCTGGTAACTTTTTTTTAGTACTTTCAAATGAGCCAAAGTGAATTCGTTCATGCAGACTGCTGCTTTAGACGGTGAAACTGATCTCAAAACAAGAGTCATACCCTCTGCATGTGTGGGAATTGATTTAGAATTGTTACACAAAATGAAAGTAAGCCTTCTTGTACATAATCATGTCGTTCCTGGTTTTGCATGTTCTTTTTTATCAACAAGGTTTATATTAAGCTATCTATGTTTTCAGGGTGTGATTGAATGTCCTATTCCAGATAAGGATATTCGAAGATTTGATGCAAACATGCGCTTATTTCCGCCATTTATTGACAATGACGTCTGTTCTTTAACCATAAAAAACACGCTTCTTCAGTCCTGCTACTTGAGAAATACAGAGTGGGCTTGTGGAGTATCTGTCTATACAGGTAATATTTTCTTATAAAAATGGCTTGTTTTTGATTTTGATGTAGATTTCTGATTTTCAGGACCATGCATTCTGAATATCTTTGGGTCTGTCGTATGATTTTAGTTGATCTTGATAAATGCGTTGATAATTTTTCTTACTTTTATAGGCAACCAAACTAAGCTTGGTATGAGTAGGGGTATAGCGGAGCCGAAGCTTACTGCTATGGATGCAATGATTGATAAATTGACTGGAGCAATATTCGTTTTCCAAATTGTCGTTGTTATGGTCCTCGGTATAGCTGGAAATGTTTGGAAAGATACAGAAGCAAGGAAGGTTAGATTCCTATTTAATCCTCATACAGTGTCATGTCCATCATAAAAATCTTTTACCCTCGTTTTTGTATGATTGGGGCAGTTCTGAGCTATAGAAACTTGGTTTTTTTTTTCCAGCAATGGTATGTGCAGTACCCAGAGGAAGCCCCCTGGTATGAGCTGCTTGTAATCCCTTTGCGGTTTGAGCTTCTATGTTCCATTATGATACCCATCTCCATAAAGGTAGTTATCACTTCCTTTCTATCCTATGTGAAAATTCTTGTAGCACCCTTGATAGCTCTGGCATGACAATGCAGTAAGCGAATTCTTGGTATGTCAAAGAGATATTGGATTGCAAATCGGGGTTTAATAATCATATTTTTTGAAAATATTGATCTTGAAGATAAAACAATTGTTATAAAATTAGTATGCCTGTTTTTGCTAAGCATTTGGTTTGATGCAATGTGGCAGGTGTCTCTAGATCTGGTTAAGGGTCTTTATGCAAAATTTATAGAATGGGATGTGGAAATGATAGATCAAGAGACTGGTACAGCATCGTATGCAGCAAAGTAAGTTCAGGATAGATGCAGACTACCTCAGATTCACCTGTTTTGGACACATTAATTTCATGAATATTTTTCATTATGTGGCTTTTTCTGTGTGGCAGCACAGCAATAAGCGAGGACCTTGGCCAAGTAGAGTACATTTTGACTGACAAAACCGGGACCCTGACAGACAACAAGATGATATTTAGAAGATGCTGTATTGGTGGCATATTTTATGGGAATGAGAATGGAGATGCTCTAAAAGGTTTCAGACTTTTTTTTCTTGTGTATTTATGTAGTCACTTTATTTTCTTCCAATTTCTGTCGATCATATTAATTTATACATTAGTTAAGCATCTGCATCAGTGAGTATGCATCAAAGGAAAATTGTTTCTTACTTGTCTCGATTTATCTTTCTGATCAGATGTACAACTTCTTAATGCCATTACCGGCGGCTCAACAGATGTTATCCGATTTCTTACAGTTATGGCCATCTGCAACACAGTTATACCTGTGCAGAGGTAATTATCAACTTCCTGAAAAAACTTATTAGATTGTATTTATGTTGTGCATGCTTATTCCGTTTGTCTACAAACTTTAATTTCGTTATGTTATTTTTCTGGTTTCCATCTGATAGTAAAGCTGGAGATATTGTTTACAAGGCCCAATCTCAGGATGAGGACGCTCTTGTAATTGCTGCTGCAAAGTTGCATATGGTCTTTGTTGGCAAAAATGCTAATCTTCTAGGTAATAGTCATGTGATTTCAGTTTTTCTCTCCATGGAATATGTACCTAAAAGGTAGTTTTCATTTGTTGTTTCCTCCTCTTATTGAACGCAGAAATCAGATTTAATGGTTTGACGATTCGTTATGAGGTGCTGGAAATTCTTGAATTCACTTCAGATCGGAAAAGAATGTCGGTGGTTGTGAAAGATTGCCAGAATGGGAAAATTATTCTTTTGTCAAAAGGTGCAGATGAAGCAATCCTTCCCTATGCATGTGCTGGTAAATTGACTTATCTCTTATCAATAGGAGACATATAAGTAGTGTTCGCTGAATGTGCTCAGAGCTGATGGCCAATTATTCTCCACTCTGCTTTTAGGTCAGCAAACCCGAACTATTAATGATGCTGTAGAACACTATTCCCAGCTGGGGCTCCGAACATTGTGTTTGGCTTGGTGTGAACTAGAAGAGGATGAGTATCTAGAGTGGTCAGTGAAGTTTAAAGAGGCTAGTAGTCTTCTGGTTGATAGGGAGGTAATTGAATAGGATTAGTTTAAACCTACAGCATAACTGGCTGAGTCGATGCCCTTGATTGCCTCAAAATGACGTTTTTCTCATGTCACAGTGGAGAATTGCTGAGGTCTGTCAAAGGTTAGAACATGATCTTTATATCCTAGGGGTCACTGCAATAGAAGACCGTTTGCAGGTAAAATTTTAAATGTCCAGGACATAGAAAGGTTCACAATGTAATATAATGTAGCATTATAAATAGGAGAGGACTGTTTTATATAGTTTTTCCTTATTTTTTAAGGATGGTGTACCAGAGACAATCGAAACACTTAGAAAAGCAGGGATTAACTTTTGGATGCTGACTGGAGATAAGCAGAATACAGCTATACAGATTGCTCTTTCATGTAATTTTATCTCCCCAGGTACGTTGGGATCATTTCCTTTTCTTTGTTTTTTGTAGAAAGCTTTGCCTATTGCTACTTATCATGCTTTTCTACCATAATGATGTTTATATCAGAGCCTAAAGGTCAACTTCTGTTGATTGATGGAAAAACTGAAGAAGATGTTTCTCGGAGTTTGGAGAGGGTTTTGCTTACAATGCGGAGCACAGTTTCAGAACCTAAGGTTTCACCATCTAAGCTAGATTCTTGAACTTTTTCATCCTTGGAACAATTTTCTATCGCCTGTATCAGAGAAGAATTTTACGGTCTTACAGGACGTGGCATTCGTTATTGATGGCTGGGCTCTAGAAATTGCTCTGAAACATCATCGCAAGGATTTTGTTGAATTAGCTATACTTTCTAGGACAGCCATATGTTGTCGTGTCACACCTTCACAAAAAGCTCAGGTGCCCCTCCCAACCTTAAGTGCTATTGGTACCAAGTGGCATTTTAATACTCATATTATTTGATATTTTGGTTCAAAATTTTCTTGACTTTACAGTTAGTTGAAATATTAAAATCATGTGATTATCGAACCCTGGCAATTGGTGACGGTGGGAATGATGTAAGAATGATTCAGCAAGCTGATATCGGGGTCGGTATCAGCGGAAGAGAAGGGCTGCAGGCAGCAAGAGCTGCAGATTATAGCATTGGAAGTAAGAGTTCTGCAAATATTCATTTCCTTTATATAAACTTGAAGATACATATCATATACATTTTTTTCCATATGACTTCGACTTCTTTTGGATTTTGTTACTTAGCCGATCAGACTTTTCCAAAAGAGAATGAGGAGAAAAAGATTGATTTATAGTAATTTGGTTGCATGGATAAAATTTTTTAGTCGGTCAAAACAGATCTAATTGGTTCTTGATGGACTGATCTTTGGTTGCAGGATTCAGGTTTCTGAAAAGACTGATTCTTGTTCATGGGAGGTATTCGTATAACCGGACAGCATTTTTGTCCCAGTATTCCTTCTACAAATCATTGTTAATATGCTTCATCCAGATTTTGTAAGTTGATTATCTTCTCAGTAAATAACATCAAGGTCGTTCCTCAAATACTGACAACAGAATCTATGCAGCTTCTCGTTTATTTCAGGCGTTTCTGGAACCAGTCTTTTCAATTCGGTTAGCTTGATGGCTTATAACGTTTTCTACACCAGTGTACCTGTCCTTGTTAGTGTAATTGATAAAGATCTTAGTGAAGCATCAGTAATGCAGCACCCTCAAATTTTGTTCTATTGCCAAGCTGGAAGGTATGCTATCATGGCTTGGTTTATTTTGTGTCTATCTCTGCTTTGGTTTCATTGAGGGTTTCACTAAATCTGAAGTTAACTGTTCTTATATAATTGTTAATTTCATTTTCCCCACAATTCAGGCTTCTCAATCCAAGCACATTTGCGGGATGGTTTGGCCGATCCCTTTTCCACGTGAGTACATCTTAAATCTACTCGACTGAGTATTTTCGTCAGTACATCAAAAAGACACATTTACCATTTAATAAAGTTCAAATTAACTATACTAACAACACAAACCTAGTTGAAGTGGTTCAAGTAATAATTTTTTTCTTCTTTATTGCTTTTTGATCATATTCCCTTTGTATATATATCTGAATTCTGGGATTTATTTACAGGCGATTGTTGTATTTGTAATAACCATTCATGCATATGCTTATGAGAAAAGTGAAATGGAGGAGCTTGGTATGGTAGCTCTCTCTGGATGTATATGGCTTCAAGCTTTTGTTGTGGCTCAAGAAACCAAGTACAGCTTCTTTTCCTTGATTACATCGCATTTTATTGTGCAAGTTTACAACACAGACTCGCAGATTATGTACCAGAGGTTAACTAAAACTCTATTAATCATGGCCTTAACGTTCTCTCTTTCTTCCTTTTGGATGCAGTTCCTTCACTGTGTTGCAACACCTTTCCATTTGGGGGAATCTGGTCGGTTTCTATGCCATAAACTTTCTCTTCAGCGCCATACCATCATCGGGAATGTACACCATCATGTTCCGCCTATGTTCCCAACCTTCTTACTGGATAACAATGTTTGTAAGTATCAAAAACATATCTCCTATAATTTATAAATCTCCGTTTAAGAAACACCAAATAAGAATAACACTTTGTTCTTATCTTTTGTGTAGCTCATAGTTGGAGCAGGCATGGGTCCTATTTTCGCATTGAAGTACTTCCGCTACACATACAGACCCAGCAAAATCAATATACTCCAGCAAGCTGAACGAATGGGCGGTCCAATACTGACATTAGGAAACATCGAAACGCAACCAAGAACCATCGAGAAGGAAGTATCTCCATTATCCATTACTCAGCCAAAGAACAGAAGCCCGGTATATGAGCCATTGCTATCGGATTCTCCGAATGCAACTCGACGCTCTTTTGGCCCTGGAACTCCATTCGAGTTTTTCCAATCACAGTCAAGATTATCATCATCATCTGGTTATACCAGAAACTGCAAAGACAACTAAAAAAACATAACATTGATTTATTTTCTTCAATTTTTTACGACTTTTCTTAACTCAATCGCAAATGTAGTCCGAGTCGCCGGTATCATCAACAAGAATTGATAAAGCAGAACAAAGAAGAAAGAAATGAACAAAAAAAGGAAAAAAGTTGTATATAAGATCTTATTTGATTTATCAGATATTGAGAAGTAGTTTTCGATTTGTTTGCAAAATAGATTTTATTTCATAAATTTATTAGATCTCTGCGAGGGAAAGCAAAATAGAGTTCCTCTGCAAAAGAAAACAAATGAATACTTTTAGTACATAATCACTCAGATGTTACAATCTTGATCTGCGTATAAACCTCGTCCCCGGTTTCCGCCTACATCGCCCGGTTTCCGACAACTTTATATCCCAATCCTCGACATTCTTCGGAATATAAACATCAAACAAGAGCTGGCCAAGAACTCCATTGGGCTTAACCGCGTCATCTGTTTGAGTACTGGACAAACAAATCAAATCTTGTTTGTGTTCATCTTGCACAGATCCACCATCTCTGCCCACATAGTAACCTACGGTGCTAGGCACGAAGAAATGATCGGTTGTGACAAGTGGAGTTCCATTGAAGCTTCGGTTAAGACCAGAGGTTGATTTCCCCAAGCTTTGAGTTGGCTCTGTTATCTCATCATTATCACATTGAGTTTCTTTCATAGCTTCTCGGTCAAAACTTCTAGTCTTCTGCATATAAACCATTGCTGCTTTCGACAAGAACTCGGATACAGCAGCTTTATAGTCAACCTGGTTATACCGATAATGACCTGAAAAACAATACATACATATCTAAGATTCCAATCTATTTAGGAGAACTAAACATCAAAAGTTTTAGTATATATACTAACCAACATGAGGAGAGTCATTCCATTTAACTAGTTTTACATTTCCACCTAGTTCTTGGAGACGGGTAGCGAAATTATGTATAGTTCGATAAGGAGCGAGGTCATCGTTTTCAGAACATAGAATGAGATAAGGTACACTCATAGTCTGCATCGAAAAAACATTCAGAAAATGCAATGAGATGAGAAGTAAAAAAACCGAAATCAAAGTCGATACTGTTGTAAAAATAAGGCTCTTACTATAGTAGAGTAAAGAGTCTGCCAATACTCGGCTCGCTGTGATTCAAACCTGTCGAGGAAAACATAATCGAGACTCGAAGCAATACCATTCGCAGCCCATACAAACGGTTTAGGTGGATTAGACATTTTAAGCGTAGTTGGATGAACCGCTAATCGAGCTCCCAAGTCGCTAGTGAAATCCACAGGACATGAGTCATAGATAAACCCTGAGATACAGTTTTTAACCATTCTACAATCATCCTGAATACAAAGAGAGATGAACCAAAAGTCCATTAACCTAAGAATAATCAAGTTTAAGACAAGTTTAATCATTCAGATAAAAATGTGCATACCTGATTTAGTCCTGTTTCACATATTCCTTCAAGTATCTACAAAAAAGAAGGATCTTGGTTATAGTCAATTTCTAAATCTCAAGTATTCAGAAAAAAATGATGAAAAGAACCTTACTTGAAGAACCTTATACATACAAGCATTAGGACCACCTGAGAAAGAAGCAAACACTAAAGGAACTTGCTTTACTTTAAGCTCCTGAAAACATCATCAAACCCAGAACTAAACTAAGCTTATGAGAACAATTAGGTAAACAAAAACATTCAAGTTCATATCATAAACCACAGTTCCAAATGTAAAAAAAAGACCTTTTTTTTTACCTTGACAAGTTCAGACACAACATTAGAAGCTAAATCAGCAGCTTTATCTGGAAGAAACCTATAACATAATCAAATCAAGATTGAAACTTTTGATTCAATTATAGAGAAAATCGAAAACAGATAGAGAAGGAGATTCGAACATGTTGAGGAATTGAGAATGGCAAACGAGAGAATCCCAAAGAAGAGAAGAATAGAGATCGATATGGTTCTTGAGATTTCGTTCTTCACTCGACATCCAAGCAAAAACCACAACGATCGGTTCGCTTCCTCCATTGTTGTTGTGGTTCTTCCTCTTTCTCCAGTAGTAATTTCCTCCAATTCCCCACATCTTCTTCTCTATCTATCTAAATTAGGGTTTCTTCTGGTTTTGGAGAAGATGATGTTAGAATTTCTCCAATTGACGTTTTTTTAACATAATGAAAGGCGCAAGGCTCGAGCAAAGAGAAACGTAGACGAAGAAGATAGAACAGATCATCACTATCATTATCTATTATTGATTTAGTTATTTTAAAAGTATTATTACCGAGTAGGGCTGTCAATATACACCAAAACCCACTAACCACTGCCATGTGATGCAGAATATTTTTGAACCGCAAAAAAGCGGGTCTCGCAGGGCGGAGTTCTAAAAATTGTAGGTTTTTGTAGGTAAGTCCGCGGGCCCCGCTGATACCTGCAAAAATATAAAAATTTAAATATTAATATATATGTAATATAAATATCTAAAAATATTATCTAATCTAACTATATAAGTATGGGCCAAAAGACCCAAAAATCATTCCAGACATATATTTGTAAAACCTAGATCTGCTTTGTGTCGGTGCCAATCTGGAATATGATAGAGTTAGGTTCATTTGGAAGTATCTAAACGCTGATGTGAAGTTCATAAGTAGAAATACAGCTGCAGCGGATGTGTATAAGCTTTATGAGAATGAGAAAGATAAACTGAAAAGAGAGTTGTCTGAAATTTCGGGTAGAATTTCCTTCACATCTGATCTTTGGACTGCGATTACTATTGAAGGTTATGTGTGTTTAACTGCACATTACGTAGATAAAGACTGGACGCTGAAGAATAAAATTCTGTCATTTTGTCCCTTACCTCCTCCTCACACAAGTTTAGATCTAGCGATGAAGATTGTTAAGTTGTGGGAAGAGTGGGGCATAGAGAAAAAAGTGTTCTCCCTTACCCTTGATAATGCAAGTAACAACGATAGCATGCAAAACATTTGGAAGAAGCAGCTGGTTATACAAAATGATTTGTTATGTGGTGGTGACTTTTTTCATGTTAGGTGTTCTGCACACATCCTGAATCTAATCGTTCAAGAGGGGCTGAAAGTTATTGACAATTCAGTTTATAAAATCAGGGAGAGCATTAAGTTCGTTCAAGCTTCAGAGGGTCGGCAAAAACTGTTTGCAAGTTGTATTGAATCTGTCGGTCTTCATCTCAGAGCTGGTTTGGCAATGGACGTGCCAACGAGATGGAATTCAACATTCAAAATGCTTGATAGAGCTATCAGCTACCGTTCTGCATTTGCTAGTTATCAAGCTATTGATCCAAGCTACAAGTTTCTTCCTAAAGAAACAGAATGGGACCTAGGGATACAGATTTGTGAATTGCTGCAACCATTTGATGAGATCACCAACTTAATCTCTGGTTCTACTTATCCAACGTCTAACATCTACTTCATGCAAGTTTATAAGATTGAGTATTGGCTGAAAGAGCATGAGAATAGCAAAGAGTATGTTATTGCTGAAATGGTTAAGGTTATGAAAGGTAAATTTGATAAGTATTGGCATGAGTACAGCGAGATTCTTGCAATGGCAGCAGTATTCGATCCAAGGTTTAAGCTTTCACTTTTGGAGTATTGTTTCTCACTTCTAGATGAGAGTACATGTCAGCAAAAGGTGGATCATGTACGAAAGAAGCTAAAACTTCTCTTCGAAGCATATAAGAGGACTTCTACACATGAGGCTCAGAGTTAAGCAGCAAATGAAAACTCAAATGTAAGCCCTGGTGCTGGTTTCAAACATGGACATGGTGCCATTACCTATGATGTAAGTTTCTTTCTCTTATATATGTGTATATGGTTATCTTTTACTACAAAGATTTTAAACGAAATTATAAATTGTTTTCAATGATTTAGGATTTTCACAACTTCCGCAAAAAGAATTTTAATGCTAGTGGAAAATCAGCTTTAGATATATACTTAGAAGAACCACCGTTAGACATGGACATGTTTTTAAGTTTGAACGTTTTGGATTATTGGAAAGATAACTCTCATCGATGTGGAGAGTTAGCTATCATGGCTTGTGATCTTCTAAGCATACCTATTACGACGGTAGCGTCTGAGACTTCTTTTAGCACTGGATCTCGCGTCTTGAACAAATATAGAAGTTGCCTTCTTCCACAAAATGTCCAAGCTTTAATATGTGCCCACAATTGGATACGCGGTTTCGAAGGATATGAAAATGGTAATACAAAATTTGTGATATTGCAGTAATGATTTAATTGTTAGAATTGATACTAATTTTTGACGATTTTGTTTGATTGATATAGTGGAAGTGGATGATACATCTGGTGGTAACGTTCTCCATGCGTCTACTATGGCTTCAACTACGTAAGTATATACTTTTTATTTATTTTGGTGTATGAATATTATGCATTAGTGGATAATTGTTAATTCTTCCATGTTTAAATTGGTAGGTGAAAGAAAAGAGAAGGGAAAAAAAAAGAAGATGATTTTCAAACTTTCGGCCATGCTTCTCTTGACTTTTAAAATTTATTTTGCTCAGTGTTGGACTTCTGGATTTGTAATGTCTTTAGCAATTTGCTATTGTTATTTGGACTTGTAATATCTTTTGTTTGGTTAAATTTATGTATTTTGTCTTAATTTTTAAAATTTTACACATATTGCGGGTTTTTGCGGGGCGGGTGCGGGTCTTAAAAAATAGACTCATGGTTTCGCGGGGCGGGTGTGGGCGAAAACAAATTCAGTCAAACCCGCAGCGGGGCGGGGCCCACCCGCTTGACAGCCCTATTACCGAGTACCGACCTGTTACTGTAGGTTTTTACTGTCATTGTTACTTTTGAGTTTGATTGGTAGTATAACTTTTTTTTTCATCTGTTTTTATTACATTGTCGAGAATTAAGATACATAAAAGAGCATTTCCATCAGTTCAGATATTACATGGCACATAAGGGATTCTCATCGTCTTTCGTTTGAGAGACAATTCTAATCCTTTCTCCTCTTTTTCAATATTTTAGATTTTTTAATGGTGAGATACGATTGAAAAATTAACTGATGGAGATTATTGGTACTAGATCCCGCACACCGGATCTATCTAGAGCATAAGAAGCCCATCGATTTACAGAGCCCAAGGATGTTCATATTGCACAAAGGAGGTGATCAAATCTAGACATTAATTGGTGATTCAATTAGTGAATTAATAGTTATGATCAAAGAAATAAACTTGTCATTCAAGTTTATGAATTAATTATCATGAGAATTATTTTCTAAGTTAATTCAGGAATTTATGGCCAAGTAATAGCACCTGTTGATGAACTCTTTGAGAGCTCGGGAGCGCGAAGCGGAGGTTTATGGAGCTTGATCTCGAACCGAGGATTCACCCCTTGTTCAATACAATACGTGTCTGCCACATCGCCATGATAAAGAAGGGTCGGCTCGGTTCGGAGAAGATTAGATCTGGCAGACTGTTCAGGAGTTCGAAGGAACGAGACGAGAACTCGCGAGACAGCAAACCCACAACAAGTTCGAGGAGTAAAGGCTCAAAGAAAGTCCACTCGAGTTAATTCACTGCATTTAATCTATTAAATGTAACTCAAACTGGAGACGTTACAACATTAAAAACAGAATCAAAACATAAGCATTTAAAGGAAATCATGGAGTTAATTCGCTGCATTTAATCTCTTCAATGTATAACTGATGGAGAGATTATTTTTATATACACAGATTATTCTCTCTTTTCGGATTTGTATACTTATATTTAGATATATACTTTTGTTCATCATTTATGTAACTAGTTTCATATTTATATACAAAGCCCTACTTATATTTTGGGTGTGGAATCATGTATCCACAAATGCTCTAAGCCGCAGAAAACTAAATATCCCCGGAAACAAAGCCCAAACAAGGGAAGCTAAAGCCCTAAGAAATAGGGGATCTAAACAACAAGGTAGTACAAACCACCAACGATGAAGCCACAATCAAAAACTTGCAACGCTCAAATGAAAACGAACTTGCCAATCAAACTCCCACCTCAAAGTGAACAAAGCTAGCCACAAAGGACAACACGCGTCCACCTTGCAGCTAACGAAACCTCCTATTGCAAAGCCATGGTACCTCTCAAAATAAATGAACCTAGACTTCTATTCCAACAAGAAGAGACGGGACATAGAGACCAAATCCTATCAACCTTCAGAAACAGCAAAGTCGCATACCACGACCAGAAGATGCCTCATTAGAAGCCACGAATAGACTAGACTTCGATCAGGTCTTGATTGTAGATACAAGGATTGAATCAACCCTCAAACCGGAAACACTAAAGTCGGAGGAGAGAAGCATACGATCGAGCTGGAGAGATCACAATAAAGCTCATCAAAGGACAACAACAAGATCAGCAAGAGCACGAAAACAAATGAGCGCTAGCAAGCTAAGACCACAACTTCAGGCTATCATCAAAGGCTAAACTCTAAGTCCAGTACACACCACGAAAGTGCATGAAACACCAAAAACCCATAGCCTCACCTAAACTACAAACCATAACCAGCCTGAACAAAAATTTGTACTACTGTAACCGCTCAAAGCATGAACCGGATCTGACACTGTCAAATTCGAAACCATCAACAAAATCAAAAGAAATCGATGAGCCCCACCACTAACAGAGAGAAGACGCCGCCGCACGGACGAAAGACTGCTGGAGAAGAAGATACTCCATCCTAACACCGTTCCGAAACCTTCGAGTCTAGAATAGCCAGAGGAGAGACTGAGGATGGCCAAAAACAGAAAAAACTTGACATAGAACTAACGGACAAACCTGTCACGACTCCGGCGAAGAGCGCCGGAAGCCAGAGAGGTCAGATCGGAGACTTTTGTTTCTTGGCGGCTAGGGCGAACTGATATCGCCTCGAGAGAAAAAAGGTTTTTTGGTATTTCTATAAATTAATAATGTTGATATTTTATTAATTTAAAGTAATATTATTTTATCAATAAATAATTAATTTATAGAGAAATTCACCTGGTGAAGTGTTATGTTTTCCTCCTCTTTCCATGCTCTGCATTTTGGCTCCAGATGACCATTATTCAGCACTACTATCCTTGGGGCTCTTCCTTAGTTGGTTGTAGTTTTGAGATGAGGTTTTGGGCTGAGGTTCATACCACAGCTGAAACATGTGGGGAATAGAGTACTCCTTCTCTCATGGGGTGAGCAAATTGAACATTTGTTAGGGCCTAAAATTTGTGGGTCATTTTAAGGGTTAAAAAAAAATTTAAGACCCAAATTAAAGAAAAACAAAAATTTACAATAAGAAAAAGGCCAAAAAAAATTAATGGCACATAGTCTTCAAATATATTGGGCTGCCACTGCCTCTCGCTTGCGAGGACTTTAATTTGGTTTGTGCAATCGTTTTACTTCTTCCTCGGTGTTGGACTTGTTTTTACACTTTTTTTTAGGTTTCAAACCCCATGTTTTGAGCAATGCTTACGGGTGTATCATTGCTACAGAGTCCCAATGGTTTGCCTCTCCCTGATTCGATCTTGGTTGGTTTCGTGTCCTTGCTTAAATGGCTTAGAATGGTTTTTATGTTTTAGTTTAATTTGGCTAAGTAGTTTATTTGCTTTATGTTAGCTGCCTCTTTTGGTTCTTTGTCTATGGTGTCCTTTGTCTATGGTGATTTCTCTATTTTCACCATCTCTGTTATCCTCAAATGTATTTTGCAAGATTCATAATGGAAATTTCAGATGATAAAAAATCTAGAGAAATTCGCCTAATATCATATTTGTTTTTTGAAAAAAAACTATGAAATTCAGGTTTTCTTTATATAGAACCAATTACAACGTAAAGAAGCAATTATCAGGCTTAGAATTTTCAAAAAAAAATTGATACAACTCGGGATGATAACATGAAAAGCTTTTGATGTAGCAAAAAATTAGAGATGAACTCTAACAAAAATGAAAATACAAGAAAACAACAAACAATACTAGAATTATATTTCACTAAATTTGCTTTTATATATATATATAATTATTAATTTATGATATTGGTGACATCATATTACATAAGATTTCCAAAAAAAATTGTTATTTTATTAAGGATCTGAAAAAATTATTCATTTATAGTGATTATTAATTTATGGAGGTTTAATAAATCACTAATTAAAAACTCCTTTTGTACATAAGAAGAACTAAGACACCAAACAAAAGTTAGTGGCAGACTATATACTAAATAAATCTATATGAGAGGCAGCGCATTATATTTTAGACACAAATTGGTGAACTAATTACTATGCAAATGGTGCTATCCGCAGATTCGATATTGTGACGATTATGTCAACTCACTTGAAAATGATAAAACGGTTTATCAAAAAGAGATGAAACAACAAAAGCAAACACTACTACACTAGTATGATTCTTTTAGCAGGTACGACCACAGTAACCACATGTTCTTTTGCTACTTAGTCGAATTATAGAAGCCTGCACTATCTCCACGGCAAGATTTGGGTGATTGACGACAAACACCTTGAACTCATCACTACTAGCAATCGTACTCATATTGGTTATGATTTTAGTGAAGGCAGCATCATTGAGGGCTTTGTCAAAAGGGATTTGAGAAAGCTCAAGGATGCTAAGAGCATTTGATGAACTCAAAGATGATATAAGCTCGTTTCTACATAGGTCTCTTAGATGTGGAATCTCATATTCACTACAAGAAATCTACCGCAAAACCGACGGATTTTCCGACGGAAAAGAATTCCGTCGGAAATTTACGACGGCTTACCGACAGATTCCCGAGATTTGAAAATTCTGGAAATCCTTCGGAAATCCGTCGGAATTTTCCGACGAAAATTCCGTTGGAAATCCGAAACGTTATATTCCGACGGATTTCTGACGGAATTTCTGACGGAAATTTATATTCCGACGGATTTCCGACGGATATCCATGCCATTTTATTCCGACGGAAATCCGACGGATATCCATGCCGTTATATTCCGACGGATTTCCGACGGCTTATAGAAAAAAGTCGGATAATATGAACGTTAATGTATCCGTTGAATTTACCGTTGTAAGCCGACGGATCTCCGACGGAAACGAGTTTATATATATGTTTCTCCCATTCTCCATCCCATTACACAACAATCTTAATTTCATATCTCTCTCTCATTTCTTGTTTACTTAATACGAATTCTATAAAAAAAGTGAAAAATATGTCTAGATATTTTCGATCATGGATGGACGAACCATTAATGGATCCGGAGACGAACAACTTGAATGAGGAGTATGCACGAGGCATATACAAGTTCATGGAAGTAGCGGGAAAGCAACCGCGTGTTCAAAAATCAGGTAAGTTAAAATGTCCATGTTCAATTTGTAGGAATTCTCGTAATGTTGCGATAGATATAGTTTGGCATCATTTGTATAGTAATGGGTTTACGCCGGGTTACAAGATATGGTATTTACATGGAGAAACAAATGTTGAGTATGGTAGTACTAGTGAACCAACTGTCTCGGTAGTTAGTTTTAGGAGGTAGGCACGGAAGTAGATGTAGGTGTAGGGAGCGTGCGGATGGTGCATGATGCGTTTAGAGAGAATGTCGAGTTTAGCGGTGAAGAAAGATATAGGTTCGAAGAACCTAACGTAGAAGCAAGAAGATTTTTTGATATGTTAGATGCTGCAAAGCAGCCACTATATAAAGGGTGTAAAGAAGGTTATTCGCCTTTATCAGCTGCAAGTAGATTGATGACGATTAAGACGGATTACAATTTGGCGGAGGAGTGCGTTGATGCGATAACAGATTGGGCGAAAGATTTATTGCTAGAAGATAATCTTTTACCCGGATCATACTACGAGGTACAAAAACTTGTATCTGGTCTTGGGTTACCGTATAAGGTAATAGATATGTGCATCGACAAATGTATGCTATATTGGAGAGAAGATGAAAACCGCAAAAGATGTAGATTTTGTCGTAAACCACGGTATCAGGAAAGTAGTGGCAGAATTCAAATTCCATATAAATGTATGTGGTATTTACCAATAACAGCAGAGTCAATGAGATGACATGCAGAATATCGTCAAGATGCAGATATTACACATCCTTCAGACGCAGAAGCTTGGAAACATTTTTAATCATTGTATCTGGAGTTTGCGTATGAGCGAAGGAATGTGTACCTCGGGTTATGTACAGATGGTTTTAACCCATTTGGGAAGCATGGAAGGAAGTATTCGTTATGGCCCATAATTGTAACCCCTTACAATTTGCCTCCATCTCTGTGCATGCGTAGAGAATTTTTATATCTATCGATTCTTGTTCCCGGCCCAGAGCATCCGAAGAGATCACTGAAGATATTGCGCCAGCGATTGAGGGAGGAGTTACAAATGCTATGGGAGCATGGTGTGGAAGCGTATGATGTTTCGACCCAGCAAAACTTTAAGATGCGTGCGGTGCTTATGTGGACCATAAGCGATTTCCCAGCATATAGTATGTTATCTGGATGGACAACACATGGGAGATTATCGTGTCCGTATTGCCAAGACAACACAGATGCATTCCAACTAAAGCACGGTAGAAAAAGTTGTTGGTTTGATTGTCATAGGAGATTTTTACCGAATGATCATCCGTATCGTCGTTCGAGAACAATGTTTACGAAGGGTAGGCAAGTTTTTGATGGTCCACCGCCTGAGATAGACGGTGAAACTTTATTGGAACAGTTGAGAGATTTTGGTGCTGAGACGACTTCTTATTGTGGGGGTAATGGACATGAACCTATTTATGGTGTCAGTGAATTTCATAGCTGGCACAAGAAGAGCATATTTTGGGAATTGTCTTACTGGAAGAACCATTTATTGCGGCATAATCTTGATGTGATGCACGTTGAGAAGAACTTCTTTGAGAACATCATGAACACAGTCTTAAACGTCCAAGGGAAGACGAAAGACAATATGAAATCTAGATTAGACTTGCCAGCATATTGCGATCGAGGTTTTCTTGAAGTGCTCCCAAATGGTCAATGTCCATTTCCATTATACCGGTTAGAAGCAGCAAAGAAAATAGAATTTTTTGATTGGATTCACGATGATGTTAAATTCACTGATGGATACGCATCTAATCTGCGTAACTGCATCGATTATGGAGAAGGAAAGTTTACTGGAATAAAGAGTCATGATTGTCACGTTGTGATGCAGAGGCTTCTTCCATTCGCTTTTGCTCATCGTCTCCATAAAGACGCCCACCAAGCAATTGCGAGAGTAGGGCTTTTTCTTCGCGATTTATGCACAAGAACACTTATCGTTGAGGGAATCCAAAATTCTACAGAGCCAATATCCGGTGATCCTTTGTAATTTGGAGAAGATATTTCCACCATCTTTCTTTGATGTGATGGAACATCTTCCGATCCACCTCCCACGGAAGCTGAACTAGGAGGCCGGTTCAATACCGTTGGATGTATCCATTTGAGCGGTATATGTTTCATCCAAGAAAAAAGGTTAAGAATTTGAGTAGAGTAGAGGGATCTATTATCGCCCAGAGCATCAACGAAGAGGCCTCACAGTTTGCTGAATATTACTTCCCGTCAGAAGTTCGTACGAAGAGTAGACGTCCTAGTCACCATGATGATCGTGGTGAGAGAGCGATTTACCCCGTCGTTGTTCCAGAGTTATTTTCCCAAGTTGAGCGAGTCAGTGGCAAAGAAAAAGGCGTAAATTATCTCAAGAGGAGTTTACCTACTTGCATACGTATATCCTAACCAATTGTGAAGAAATTACGGAATACGAAAGGTAAACAAAAATTCTTTTGTGTCATTTAATGTATAATTGATTATTTTATATGTTATTATTAACTTGTCAACTATTTTGTTTTTCGTACAGGATTTACATTGCATTAATACGCGGGTACTATATGGATAAGACAGAAGACGAGCTTCAAGTCCATAAGGAGGAGGAATTTATGTCTTGGTTGCAATTTTACGTAAGTGTTTAAAAACACTAAATCATTTAATAAATTATTTTTAAATACTAATATGTAACTTATTTTTGTAGGTTTCTGAAGGAGTAATAAGCGAGACATTTCCCACCCGGTTACTGGAATTTGTTAATGGTCCAAACTACATTGCAACTTCTTATCGTAGATACTGCAGTCGTGGATACGGGTTTAGGGTTCATGACGAGAGAAGGACAACTCAAACTTCAGATTCTGGTATTTCAATGAAATCTGGTAATGATGTTTACTACGGCGTTCTTCAGGAAATATTGGAAGTGCGGTACCGGAGGAATGTTAGACTTGAGGTGCATTGTTTTCAAGTGTGATTGGTATGATTCAACACTTTCGGTCGTGGGCTTCATGTAGACCAATTTGGTGTTATGTCTGTTAATTCAAGTCGGAGACGTATAACCCATTCATTCTAGGATCACAAGTGAGCAGGTAGTAGTACTAACAATAGTGTAATTAATACTCAATTCCTTATTTAGGTATAATAATTACAAAACTAATATTTTTTTTTAGGTGTGCTATATTCGATTACCCTCGAGTTACACGGCGGATGGATCCTTGGCGATTACTAAAAGTGACCCCATGAGGAAGAATTTATGGAGTTGCGAACCACGATCCTTTACAGCCAGCAGAAGTTGTTCCAATGGATCCAGTTGAGCCTTCTTGTGCTCTGGATCTTGTTGTTGATTTCACACAATTTGGTTTAGTTTTTTCCGACTCAGAAGAAGAACAAGGTGAATTTTATGAGGATTCAGACTCAATTCCATCTGAGGGATCATCATCATCATCTAATGAAGATTAGTTATACACGTGGTTTGTATTATTTTTTGGTATTACAGAAAGTTGTAAATTTGTTATTTTGTATTTTATTTAATTTTGACATTACGGTGTAAACCATAGGTCTTCGAAGACCGCAGCTGCCAAGCATTTTATAAGCTCAACTTCAGCTTTGTATATTTTAACAAATTTTAATAAAATAAAATTTTGCCAGAAATTAAAAATTCCCTAAACAAACACATTAACAAACCCACACAACTCATTAAACCACTTACAAATTAATTTTAAAATGACTCCCAAAACCGTCGGAAATCCGTCGGATTTTCCGATGGAATTTCCGACGGTAATATAATTTAAACCTTAAAAACAAACACGTGTTTTTGTTAAAAAAAAATAGACCCGTCGGAAATCCGTCGGTTTTTCCGACGTATTTCCGACGGTTTTCTGGGTTTTTTAAACTTAATTTTTATAGACACGTGTAACCCTAAAACCGTCGGAAATCCATCGGAAAAACCGACGGATTTCCGATGGGTTTGGGGTTTACATGGTCAAATTGTAATTTCTTGTACATCAAGACAATGTTAACAACAAACTTTGACAAAATAAACTAAATTATGTGATATATAACATATTTTGAAAAGATTTTGTTTTTAGACATTGTTCGATCGAAAGTGTTTCATAGATAAACATATAGTTAACGTACAAGTTTACCAAATACGAAATAATCATCTAAACTTTTGAAATTTGTCAAATGAAAGATTTCTATAAGTTATTTGTGTTTGCAAACATGAATTTATAATACTATAAACATATGTTTACTGAAACGGTGCGTAAAAAACCACTAAAACCACAAACCCGTCGGAAATCCGTCAGAAATTTCCGACGGATTTCCGACGGGTTTGTGGTTACACGTGTCCCCGTTTAAGGATTGACTGGCCAATCGGAAGGCATGCATATTTTGACTATCCGTAGGAAATCCGTCGGAAATTTCCGACGGATTTCCGACGGAAAATAAAATGTAACCGCAAAACTCTTTTCGTTTCCCGCGATGCCTAAATTTTCGCCCATCTGTCGGAAATCCGTCGGAAATTTCCGACGGATTTCCGAAGGATTCGCAAAAATTTAGGCGGTAACCTTTCCGAAACCTTATCGAGAACGTGCGTAATTTAATTTTTTTTAAACTGATGGATTTCCGACGAATATATCCGTCGGAAATATCGTAATATATACAGACTTCGTCTTCTTCCTCCTCACTTTCGCAGACGAGTTGAAAACTTCCAAAATTGCCAAACCTCTCCCAAGCTTCCGGATTTCTGTCAATATATCATCATTATGTCTCATAATCCCCCAAACTTGTAAGTTTTGAAGTTTATATTATTGATTGTTAAGTTTTTAGTTAGATTGATTGTTTAGAAAATTAGATTTGTTAGATTTAGGTTTGTAATGTTAGATTTAGGTTTTAATTGTTAGATTTATGTTTGTAATGTTAGATTTAGGTTTGTAATTGTTAGATTTAGGATTGTTATGTTTATTAAAATTATTTGTTTTCTTATTTTATTTATTAATTGAAATATTTATAATTTTTTTCATGCATTAATATTTTCTTAATTTTGGTATGTTATTATAATTTTTAGAAAATTATCATTATTTTTTTGATAATTTTAAATCATTTTAGTAATTTATAATTATATTCATGAATTTTTCATTCTTTTATAAATCAAGGATTAACAAATTTTCAATTGTTTTGGAATTAATACTTATAAATAAATGTTTTTTTGTATTTTAGTAATTTATAAGTTTTTCCATAAAAGTATAATTGTTTTGGTCTAATAATGAATTTAAATTATTTTTTTATACTTTTTTTTATTTTCATTATTATTAATTTTTTCATATAATGTTTGATATTTTTTTAAATTTTTATAGGGATTACGGTAGGTTTGTCCGTTCAGGACACGGCGGACGTAGTAGTCGCCGGGGAGGTACTTCCGCTTCGAGGAGTTCTTCTATACCGGAGACACCTATCCCGGAGACACGGATCCTGGAGACAGCGCCTATGCCGATGCCTTCACCTACTGCACCGTCGCAGATGAGCGTTGAGGACTTTGTCGCTCAACCAGGACGAGATAGATTGCCTCGTCTCCATCCGGAATGCGTAGGCAGAGACACATAGTAAGTATTTTTAAATTCAAATTACTTTGGTTACATTTCAAATTATTTGCACTAATTTCTTTTGTAGGTTTGGAGATTCCGGAAATGGGATTTCCAAGTCCATTAACCGGATGCTCAATGGAATGCTTCGTCATCCGTACCCGACTTACAACCAAATACCGATAGCGGATCAGGAATTGTGGTTTCGCCAATTTGCGGTAAGTACTTCATATTATAAATTTTTTTTACTTTTATTTAATATATTTATTTTATTTGAATTTTTGATTTGCAGCAAGAATTTACTTGGGACAGCCACATGACCGCCTCCGTTAGACGATGCTTCGATAAAAAAGCAGTGAGAATGTATTCGTGGAAGCTGAACTAGTGGAAGGAGAAGTGGCACAAGAATGATGTCCCAAGGGAGTTGCTTTCCAACCCGGGCCTATGGAGCGGGTTATGCACTTATTGGAGTGAAGAATCGACCAAGATAAGCTCCACAACTCATTCTGCGTGCCGAAACAGCGATTGCAAAGGAAAAGGCAAGGCGACGCACAATCTAGGAGCGGTTAGTTTGGTCACACGGGCCAAACAACTGGTAAGTTTTTTATTTAATTAAAATTTTGTTATTTAAGTTTTATAATTTTATAGTTTACTAAATTTTCATTTTTGTAGTTTCGGCAAGACGGTGTCCCACCTTCCGCTATCACATTGCTCAAGGATGCGCATACCAGCAGGAAGAACCATGAAATCCAAGATCCGCTGGCTCGGGAGATCATTGACAACTATGAGAAGATGAAGGAAGACTTCCTCCTTTCTCAGCCAATCATCGAAGGAACGCCTCCAATGACCGATCTTTCAATCGAGAAGATTAACGAATTTGTCTACGAGGTAAGTAAAATATATATTTATATCGTTTTTTGTAATTTCTAATTTTTAACAAAATTTTCGTTTCTTACCGCAGTGTACTCCGAAGACAAAAGGTCGTGTATTTGGTCTTCCGGACGACGACTCTTTTTCTGCAACTTCGCGTTTCTTCGGCGATTCTCCGGATATTAGGGCATAGCTCGCACAACGAGACGCTGACATGGAAGCTATGAAGATGCAGCTGCAACAGCTCGCAGAAGAACAAGAAGCGAATCGCCTCCAACGAGAAGCGGATCGCCTCCAACGAGAAACGGATCGCCTCCAACAAGAAGCGGAACGCAAGAGATCGCGCAAATTGGAGGTGGATAACCGGTTATTGCAGCAACAAATGGCGGAATTCTTATCCCGCTTCCCGCCCTCGTAGTTTTAGTTTTTTTCTTTTTTTATTTGAATTATTTTAGAAATATTGAATTATTGCATTATTATTATTTCTTTAATTTTAAAATTTGTTTTAATTTTAATTATAAAACAAATTTTACAAATTAATAAATTTGTTTTTAAATATTCGATTTTATAATTAAAAAAATTTTAATAATTCTGTCGGAAATCCGTCGGTTATAGATCCGTCGGAAATCCGTCGGTTTATAAAAATCAGAATTCCGTCAGAAATCCGTCGGTTTAAATCCGTCGGTTTGCCGTCGGTTATAGATCCGTCAGAAATCCATCGGTTTATAAAAATCAGAAATCCGTCGGAAATCCGTCGGTTTAAATCCGTCGGTTTGCCGTCGGTTATAGATCCGTCGGAAATCCGTCGGTTTATAAGAATCAGATTAAACCGACGGTACACCGACGGCATTAAAACCGACGGATTTCGGACGGATTTCTGATTTCTCTATTCCGTCAGAATTCCGTCGGAAATTCCGACGGCTTTCCGACGAGATTTTTATTTCCGACGAGATAGAAGCGACGGAAAAACCCGACGGATAACCGACGGATTTTGCCGATTCCGACAGAAATTGCCGTCAGTTACGCGGTAGATTTCTTGTAGTGATTTGTCGGCTGCAAGAAAAAGTGACCGAGCATGTTTCTTGAGACCTTTAGAAGAAATAGAGCCATCAACGCTATAGATGAACTCCACTAAAGCCTCTACTTCTTCTCGACCAACTTAGCTGAAGCCTTGAAATCATCTGATTCTAGAATGTTCTTAAACACCTCTGATCTTGCTACCTATTAAACACCTATTAAGAGCCACTCTCAAAACCATTGCTACAAAATAAGTATTTTCTAGAACTTTTCCATAAATTGGATGGTGATAAAATAAAAGAAAAGAAGAAGTAGAGAAACCAAGAAAAGCTTGTGGGCGAAGATAAATGCACTCTCATCACTATCTCCTGCCTTCAGACGTACATCGGCTTCCCATTGTTCATTCAAGAGTTTCTTAAATCCACCTACGAAAACCTCTTTGTTGTTTTGTGTTGCCATCGCAAACCAAATATATAAAACCTGAATGTGATTTGGTCCATGTTAGGGCACTATACTTAATAGTTAATATATATAAGTAACTTTATGAGAATTGAGAAATGTTCGAGTACCAGAACAACGACTGATCGATTTTAGTACGAGAGGAGCTCTTTCACGCGGCAGAGATAAAGTTAAGTACTTGAAGCGGAGACAAGCTAAGGGTTCAGGGTTTAAGATAGCTTAAATGGATTATTTTTTTTTTTGGTTTAAATGGATTCTTATTCTTTAACTTTAAAATATACCCTAAAAATAAATATTTTTCTAACAAAAATATACATGCACCTTGCAATTACAAACTCTAAACAGTAAAACTTAATTAATTAATTTAAACATATGAACAAAATGGTCTATATTTACATAATTCTCAGTAAATTTTCGTTCGATTTTAAGCATAGCAGAAAACCGATTAAGCATAAACACGGTTACGGTTATTATGGTTATAGTTAATTAACTACTGTTTACGGTTATAATTTTTATTTAATCTTAACTTTAACCATTCAATATACAGTTAAAACGGTTACTGTTATATATAGTTACGATTATTATGGTTAAATACGTTTCTATTATTTGATGATTATGATTTTTATAAAAAAAAATATCTTTAATCTCTATTGAAAGAACTAAATGATGACTACTATAAATTGTTACGTAACTCAATTACTTAATTGCACTGGTTAACATCAATTGGTTTATTGGCGTTTTGCTAACTATATATTTGCAAATATAGTTTGGTTGGAGTTGGTTTGGGTCATACTCAGACTCATATCTATAAATATATTTGTTTTTCTCAACGAAAAAGGTGTTACTCGTTATTGATGACATTTGCATTTTGATGTTTCTTTTCTTTTTCTTTGAGTTTTTTTTTGATGTTTTATTGAGTTGAATTATGAAGGGGAATGACCAACCTAATGATGACTTTCTCTGAAAACATGTGATTTGTTTGGACTATTTAATCTAGAAACCTTCATGACTGGCTCCCTCAAGAAAATTTCATCTTACGGAAATTTTGTTGGATCGGAAGTTAACTCAATTTACTTTGAACCATTAATTGAATTTAATTTTCTTATCAGGTGTTTGATATTGGGAAATGCATGGATCAAGACATTAAGGATTCTATTTACATCTTTTGTCACTCTTTGCTAATTCTGAATAGTTATACTCATTTTTAATCTAGTACCACACATTTAAGAGCAACCTCATTGATAAAGTATCATTATCTCGCAGTGGGGGAGACAATAATTTATTTTATTGGGGTCAGAAAAATAAATTAAAAAAAATAGTCTATAAACTCCAAAAAAAACTTACAATTGTACTGTTTTATCACTGTTTGAAACTATTTTATACTGTTTTATTTGTTACATTTTCAAATAACTCTTACAATCGCTTAAAACTGATCATCAATGTGATTCTGTAGTACAATCTTACCTCATTTCTTTGATTAGGATGATATTTTAATATTCTTTTTCTTTCACCGAAATCATACGGCAAGTCATCTAAATCAATATCATTTGTTGATGGAGCCTTTCTTTTAGGAAACATGTTTATTATTTTATATGGTGTATCAAGATAAAATCGTTTAATATAAATAACAACACTAAAAATTAAAAGTAGACAAAAATTTAGAGTTTTAAGTCAGTAATCCTATTCCTAAATTCTAAATTTAACAAAAACTTAGAGTTTAATTTTAACTAATTAAAGTAAAATATATATAAAATTGAAATCATAACCTCAAATCCACTAATACTTTATGATTTAGGTTGTTGTTGCTCGTTAAAAAACCAGAATTGATGACTAATTTTTAACGGAAGAGTTGCTATTTTTATCTGTGACGAAGAGGTTACGTAATTAGATTTCTAATTCTTAATTTGGTGTTTTTGTTAAATAATATTAATTCTATATTGTGGATCATTCATAACATTTTTATTGGGTTACAAATTCACCATCTAAATATAAGCTCAATTAAATAAAGTAAAGTAATTTTTTTTTATCTAAACTAATTTGTTAATGGGGTCAGATTTATTTTCTATATGGGGTCATAATATTTTTTTCTCAACACATAACATATATTTCTTAAAGTAGTTGGGGTCAGCTGACCCCCTTGGATCATAGTGCATTCGCCTCTGGTATCTCACATATATTTTATTAATCTATTTTAATGATTTAATTAAATTTTAAATAAAAATGAAATATGGTCACTCACATAATGACAAATAGCATTGGAGTATCTCACTAAATGAGGTCGATTCTTCAGCAATAATCGTCTCTCTCATTCTTTTTTATTCTTCTATTTATTTTTATTGTGAAAAACTCACATGAGGATTCTGCGAGTAATAAGTTATTAATAATCAAATTCTTTGGAATAATTAAATAGAGATATAGAGAGAGGTGTGTCTACCCTCTTAATGACATTTGTTTAGGACTCCTTATTTTAGAGCAAACAATAGGGCCAAGTCCAACCGAACGTCAAAACTCTATCATAGCGTTAGATTATTTAATTTATCTTTCCAATCGAACGGTAAATAAGATGGCATTTTATTATGATTTTTGAATTTGCTACAGTATCACATTATATTTAGTCTGAGACTGTAACAACAGGATAACTTTTTTTATTTTTAACTTTAATACTATTATAGATTATAATAAAGAAGATTTAACTATATTAGATTAAATATACTCTGTATTGTTATTTAAGAATATAATTAAGTTTTAAAACTTAAGATAAATATATTATTAATTTTTTGTGTTTTTAAATTTAGTAAATTAATATTAATATCAAAATTAATATATATAAACTGAATTTAATAATATGTAATTTAATTTTTATTGTTTTTTAGTTTAGTTATTTTAATGTTATCTTAAATTAAAAATTAATTAGAACAATATTAATTTTTATCAGTTATTAAATAATAAAATCATTTTTAGTTTAATAGTATAATAATAAAGAATATTTTTAATAATATAATAATAAAGAATATTCTTTTTAGTGTGGTATTTAGTGTTATGGTTAGAGATGAAAAAAAATTTAGTGCTAAAATTACACTATTTTAGTGTAATTTTGATACCATTTTAGTGTCATCTATTGGAGATGCTCTTAGTAAAAATAATTTAGTAGTTATGTTGGTTCATATCCAATATTTAGAGTTCTATGACTGAACGTTGTTTTTTCATTTATGAATTCATTTTATATTTTAATTATACATCGTATCATTTGTATCTTTTTGCTTTTACATTAGATAAATGCATAAAATATTAATATATAGCTACATAATCTAAATATAAATAATAAATTTTTAAAATTAAAAAATAATTTAGTTTTAAATTTTCTTATCTTATAAAATTAGAATCTTTCAAAACAATTATATATATATATATATATATTTAATATTATAATTTTGCAAGAAATTTTAAATAAAAATTTTATTTTAAAATTTGCTTTGAGTCTCTCAGAACATAGGCACAGCTCTGAATAGAGACATCAACACTCCATTAGATCAAAGATCGATCAAGTTGTAGCAACAACAGAATGGCAACTGGCAAGACTTGTACCCAAAAGCACATTTTAAATTATACAAATATGGATTGGCTTCGATCATAGAAAATGGGATGACGCAAGCTCTTTAGATAAGATAAAACGTCGAGTTTTAATACATAGGTTAAAAAAATTGGAATAATGAATGTCAATCGTAAGATGGAAAAATGCCGACATAGCAAGATGGAAAACCAATCAACAAAAAAAAAAGAAAAGAAAAAAAAAACTAAATGAAACATAGATAGGATCTGAATATATAGCAGAGATGACCACTCGTGGGCAAACCACTAATAGTTTTGTCGAAAATTTTGTAAAAAAAAATCGTTCTTTTGGTAGTTAAATTCACAATTTATTATAAAAAAAAAGAAAAAAGAAACCAATCCCAACCACAAAATATATATAAAAGCTACAAGCTTCATAAAGCGTATGATTCTCTTTTTTTTATTACAATTAAATTTGTTCTATTAAATCCCAGTTTATAATTTGAAATACATGTTAGAGGAGCTAGGAATAATGGAGGATAAAAAGCAATGTCTGTTGGCTTAAGAAACTAGTAATGACAACAAATAAATTCATCTTTAATCAGGCCAGTAACTGAAACTGAGGTTTATAAATCTCTGTAACAGATGAATGTTGATGTCTTATCGACCAGATGGATTTGAATGCACGATTCTACATGAACCATTGGTAGACAAATAGTGTGATATTTGAACTTGTTAAAAATGTTTGTCTTAATGTTTATGTGCTAAAAAAAGATAACTTTGCTATACATATCATTGATATGTTTGAAAATCTTGTATAACTAATGTAAACAAAATTTCACATCTATTAAAAATCGAATTATAATACTTTTTAGTTTTTTTTACTCTCTTGAATTCTCATTGCATTATTCATGTACCGTGGTCCTCACATCTCAAGAGTGAACACTCCAAAAGAAAGAAATCACGAAAAAGATGGGAAGTTAAGTACATGCATGCACCAAACTCTACAACAAGAAGTAAATGGTTAGAGTTCCATGTACCCATAGTATTTAAATCCAAGTTTATTAGGGTCCATTTTATGTTGTTATTGGTCCACTGTCCTTTCTCCAAAATACACATATGTAAATATGATATAATGCATGATAGTGAAATATGTCTCCAAAGAGACATCTAAAGGACTGATCGACCCATGGAGAGGAGAATGGGAACTAACTCTTGGTGGGTCATACGGTCCACGTGACACCTCCACACCCCGACACAGTTAACTTTTGTATATTTGCTATTATGTTTATCTATTTATGTATATTCATGCACATGATCACATGTACATATACACACGTATGTATTGTGTTATGTATTGCGTATCTCTTCTTATCAGTAATGAACACACCTCTTTGCATATACAGCTGTCGTTCAGATAAGTATGTCTCCTAGGAAACAAAGTGCTCTCGGAGTGGGGAAAATATAGTATCGGATATTATTTTTAATTGTAGTGGATCATAATTATCTTTTTAGCAATAATTCATATATACCAAAAACAACAAAAAACAAACTTTTAGTAATAGTATTCATGCTCCTCAATCAACAAACAATAACGTTTGTGTTCCTTTTTTTTGGTTTTACTAACAATAATGTTATTCTCATACTCGAGCGAAATATAATTTGGAGTAAATTACAATGTTAAAGATCCACTTGGTCAATATCATAAATGTATAGCATAGATTACTTCAAATTAATGAATACCTCTACAACACATTTCTAATATTTTTTGTAATGAACTTTAATGAATAGAAATATATATTCCCTCTGTTTATAAATAAGTGACATCTTAGGATTAAATTTTTGTTTAAAATTAAGTATTATTTTCGAATTTTAATATAAATGTTTGATATATTTTTCAGTTTTATCCCTACTGTTTTAATATATTGATTAATAACAAAAATTCTATATTATATTAATTAAAAGTAAAATAATAAATTTAATGATTTTCTTAATATGTGTAAAAAAATTTATTTATAAACAAAGGGAGAGAGAGTATTATACTATTTACAACAGTGTATTTTATTAAACAGAATATTTTGAAGTAAACATTACATAGAAACTCGGTCCCAATATCGTAGATATTACAAGTTCCAAGAGATGATCAATAGAAATTATGGACTCTTATTTTTAAAATATTATCTTTAGATAAACAAAAAATAAAGCACGACATATAGTACAGACTCTTAATTAGCTATCATGGAAAAAAAATCATAAAAATTAACAATTTGCACGACGCCGCCGGTATATTTATTATCGTCGGAAATTTTTCTGATTGCTACCATTGACGTCACAATGATCATGTCAAGAGATCATTCACCCATCCGAGATCAAGATCGCCACTAGAACCGACTCCAAAGCTATTGTTATCCCTAGCTTCCGCCGCGGCAGTTACAGCCGCCGTGAAATCGCTTAACCAGCCTCCGCGTGGTGTGAATTCATCGCTGAAGAAGCTCGGTGGCGGCGGCTGAATCTGGCCATGGAGGTAACTTGGAGTAGAAGAAGGTGAAAGAGCAAATTGTAGAGAACTATGTTGCAATTGTATATCTCTTTCTCCGACATCAAGCCACGGTGGAAGACGGTGGGGGTGGTGGTTGCTAAGATTCGATGAGGCAATCATCGCCGCCGTGGAAACCGGCATGGTGACAGGAGAGGCCGTGAGAGCTTCCGTGAGACTAAAGGAATCTAAAGAACTAATCAGATCATTTAGTACTTCCTTAGCGGCGGAAGAACGACGGCTCAGCCGTGAAAGCGCGGCGGCTTTATCAGCAGGAGACAAAGGCGGAGACAACGATGGTGATCTTGATAAATTCAAGAGAGTACTCGTCGGAGAATGAGAACAAAACAAACAACACCGATTATTCTTATTACTTAACACAGACGCCGGCGATCCAACGGAGATAAAATCCTCCGGCGACGGTGGCGGTGGCGGAAGAACTCTAAGCTGACGTGGCGAATGAGCAAAGAAACATACTTTTCTCTTACAATGCTTACCATCTTTACAAGCTTCTGTACGGTAACGATTCGGATGGAGCCAACACTCGAAAACACCGTGTGCGAAGTTACATTTATCGCCACGGCTACAATCACCACCGTGTTGAAACTCAGGGCAAACTTCTCCGGTGTAGTGATACCGACGAGGGTCACGACGACGAGCTTTTTCGCCGGGATGAGAGAAAGGACAATCAGTCCAATCGTGGCTACGGCTACGTGTACACCGTCGGATCTTGAATTCGTACATCCGGAAATGATCACCGGCGTAAGGATCATCGGCGTCAGTGTCGTAAGAATAGTCTTTCTCATCACGACGAGGACTTGAAGCCGATGATGGAGACTTGGTGGAAGAAAGAAGCTTTCTCGGTGGAATATCCACCGTTGGTCTACCGATGTGGTGGCCGGGTTTGTTATGTTCGACGTCCATGTCTACGTGGCTTAAGACTAGAGTTTTTTTTTTTTTTTTTTGGGAAATGAGAGATAAGTGTAAGATAAAATGATAAGTACCTTGTTGTCGGTATATATACGCGTTAGTGTATGTAGGAATGGTTAGAGAATCGAGAGATCATGCCAAAAATAATAATAAATTGAAAATATTAAGACGTTTTTTTAATGATTTGAAAAGAAAGTTATGTTTTGATGGGTAAAGATATTATAGATTGTATGAAATACTGTGTGCACTTTTTGTGTAATAAAAAAATTATATTGGTATGAAAAATGATAAGTATATCACTGTTTTTTTCATATTGTTATTTTTATTAATCAAATTCGTAGTATTTTTAGGGTGAAATTAAGTAGTTCTTGGTCCTACATATTTTTCTTTTCAAATACTCAATTTATCGCATTATATAAGATGTTTTAGTGATTTATTTTTATTTGATTTTATAAAATGATTTATAAGTTTTTATTCAAATTTCAAATGTATTTAATATTTTGTTGATTAAATTATTTTAAATTAATTACTAAAGAATAAGTTTTAAAAAATAAAATAAAATTCTGAATAAACGCATTTTAAACTTAAAATTTTATTTATATTAGGACAAATGAAGCATTATTTAATATTTAATTAAGATTTTTTAGCTAGCAAAAAAAATATTTATAATTGATAACACGCGCGCACACACACATATATATTAAAAACGAATAAACCAAACAAAATATCTAAAACAGTATATTGAAAATAGAGCAATTTTATCTTCTCTGTTGACTATTGATCAATGAACAACATTAATTAGTTTTGGCTCATATACACAGCTTTACGAATATATTCAAACATGCAATAAAATATAAAACAAATGTTAACATAACATTAAACGAAATGATTAGTCGCTTAGACTATTCTCTTTTTGACAAAGAAGTAAAAAAAAGACAATTAAACTATGTAATAGTTATCATTCCATATCTGACATCTACAAATCATTTTTCTTATGTAATGGTTAACATTTGTTTCATATTTTAGATTAATAGTTTAGCTCATATTTTTGTTTTAATCATTATGAGGGTTTAAATGATTAGTAATTATTCTCTTTGTTTTTGAAAGAGTGTCGTTTTGAAATGATAAATAAAAATTTATCCTTATTTAATATGCTACTACATATATATAATAAATTAATTTGAATTCAAAAAATTTAGGTTTGAATAAAGGATAAACTAGGATTAATTTTTAAAGTCACTTTAAAAATACAAAATGACATTTTTTGATACAATAATTTAATTCTAGAATGATTCTCTTTTAAAAACAGAAGGAGTATAAGTCATTTAAAGAAGAATTTTTTTTGATGATGTGTAGTGAAGAAGGAGACAAAGGAGAAGAGTTCGTGGCGAAAGAAAATAAGAGCGGTTCATGCAAATGAGTAGGAGCTGGCGTTCTCTTAGGGATATCGAGTCACAGCTTCCGTATAATTTATTTTATTTCTAGGCTTATTTACATGTGTCATATATCTTAATGTTCTTGATCTAAAAACTTAAGTTATTCCAAATTTATCAAACAAAAAAATTAATTTATTAATTGATTAATGGTCAGGTTGCAGAGAAAACTTTGCAACACAAAAACGCATCTATACTATTAAAGGAAAAGACAATTTGAAAGCAACTTTTAAATTCTAAAAATATTATATATAATGCTATTAGTTTTTAATGATTTTAAATAAAATTATTAAAAATACAAACCTTACAATAGTAAACATAAAATTAATATAATGAAAAAAATAAAAAAAAACTTATTTTAAATAATTATTAGTTTCCAAACAAATAAACTCACTTTTCCCCTCTTATTAATTATGGACGAAAACTAAATTAATATTTTTTTAAAAAAATCAACCAATCAAAATTAAAAAACTAAGATTTCATATATAATTATACCATATTATTTATTTAAGTCATTATATTTTAAAGATTTTTAAGATTTAAAATTATGATTTCCCTATCATCTTTGTTTTATCTTATTTTTAAATTATTATATAATATTTATAGGTAATAAAAATATAGATTATTTTCTGCATATGTTGTGAATCAAATTTTTATAAATGAAGATATATTACTCAATCGCTGAAGAAAAAATGTGTGTTTAAAAATCCCACATTGGTTAAAAAGTTTAAACAATGGTTCAAAATCATATTATAAAAAGAATCAAAATAATTCAAAATTTGAATGAGAAACAACATTACCTTATTAGGCATCCAAATTTAATATTTTATTAATTTAATATAGTTCTTTAGTTAAACCAATAATTTTGGGATAAAAATCCAATAATTTTACTGAATAAAATAACTAAAAATATTTTAAATACTTAATTTCAGATACAATAAATATTAATAATATTTAACATAAATACCCTTTTGACCCAAAAATCATAAATTCCCAAAGAAAAATACATTAAATCTATATTCATATGTATATAATTTTGTTTGTTTTTTCTAAATTATATCAGGTTTTAAAAGTAATTTATTTTATTAACTACATATACTACCAAAAATCATAATTAAATTTTCATTACTCTAAATCGTTATTTGACAGAGTTAGTATGCTATTGTAAAAGTCAATATATTTGTGGTATTGAGACCAAAAATAGTGGGTGTGGGATGGAAACAAAAAACTCGGATGACAAAAAATACTACTCAAATAAATTTTGATTAAAAAATAGGGCAAGAATATTGTGTTACAGTAGGAGATCAAAAATTTTGGGTAGATAAATTCAGTTTATTTTCACTAATTTTGGTAAGAGTTAACTACTAGACGGATTAGAATTCCTCATCGAGACAGATATTTTAAGAATTTCGGGTAATTTTGAAAAATATTTAGAGCATTTTTAGAATTATATATATTTTGATAATTTTTATTAGTTTTATAAAAATTAAATATTCAAACGGAAAATACATATATCCCGTCTAAAATCCTTAGGAGGTGTATTAGAGTGAATATTTGGAGAAATTTGAGTTTTAATGAGTTTTGAGATGATTTGGTGAAATTTTGATGAATTAGAAGTTTTGTTATTAAATTTTCTGAAATTTCAGCTAAAACCATGAGATTTTGATCTTTGTATTTTTAACTAAAAAATCTCTTCAAATCTAACCTTAAACTTTTAAATCAAATTCTAATCATGTTTCTAATAATAGTGGATTTGAGTGTATAATTTAAAATTATTAATTCAATAACACTAGATTTTAAAAAATATTTTAAAATTTATGTTTTAATAACACATGCTTTGTTATTTACATTCAAATCTCTCTAAATATTGAGTCCAATACACCCCTTAGTCAAATCATTCTTCTATAGTATTTTAAGTTTTCCAAAACCCGATTTATTTGCTAAGATTTAAAATTTCTGAATCAGTAAAGATTAAATAAATGATGGGATTACCTTTTTAAAAACTCAGATATCGAACCCAAACAAAAAAAAAATAGAAACTTAAAAAATTTAGGAAAATTTTAATTTGGAAACTGAAACAAAATTACACTAACGTATCTTAATTTGGTAGCTACATTCTCTAAACCAAAACACTCACACAAAACTGAAAAAATTTGAGTCAAAATCAAAACAAAATATTCGTACATATAGATCCGTTTTCTTAGAACCTCCACACTTAAACCCTGCATTAAAAAAAAAATCAAATCAAACTGATATATTAATTAGTTTGACTTTTGAACAGTTAACTGGTTGCATAATTCAAACAAATATGTATATATATATATATATTCTTTTTATAACTGAATAATTCTGAATAAAAATAAAAACCCAAATTAATAATACTATCTATTTAGAAAAAAAATCTTTTTGCCATTTAATGAATAATTTTCTCTTATATATTGTCTCTTAATCAAAACCCAAACTAATCATAATATCTATTTAGAAAATACATTTTTTTCCATATAAATATTTTCAGTTTCTCTTAAATACTTACGTGGAGCAGTTCATGCTAGAAGAGATAGGGAAGCTGAGATGTGTATTGCAAAGAAGAGGAAGCTGTTGGATCTTATCAGCCAACATTGGAGGTGTATAACTTTTCGTCATCATCTCAATACAATTACACAAAAGCCTTGGATTCTCTATTTTGTGTTTTGCAATTACGTTGAGTTTTACAATATGGACACAACATTTTTTATCGGGTTTGTAGTAATTACCAGTGAGAAATTCTAAACAATAAGAAAAATAATCATATGTGTATGCACAAAATGGTACGTACGAGTGAACCCGAATTAATTGTCTAGTGTGATCGGAGATCACGAGAAATAGTAGTAGTGAAAGCACGACTAAT